>JARHVA010005661.1:702500-1042500 GCA_037957365.1 Torreya grandis
TTTAACCAAATTCCACTTAATCAATCATTCAAGATATGCAATAAAACTCAAACAATAAACATCACACAAGATAGAGAGACACCAGATATAACATGGAAACCCAATGTGGGAAAAACCATGGAGAATCAATCTCAAATATATTCATGAGAACAAACCCACAAGAGCACCATACCCTTTTCTGAGTACAAACCTTAGCTACAATTCATGAGCACCAACCCACAGGAGCTTCAAACCCCTTTGTCGAGCACCAACCCAGCACCTATTCATGAGCACCAACCCACAGGAGGACCAACCCATTTGCCGAGCACCAACCCAACAACAATTCGTGAGCACCAACCAACCCACAGGAGCACCAACCCCTTTGTGTATACCACACACCTATCTCTCAATGTTGTTATCTCAACAAATGATAGATCAATACAACATCTCTTTCCTCTCTCTCACTTTTTCTCTTCTCAGATAGATATAACAAATACAAATCATATTCATCTCTCACAATTTCTCTTCTAAGCTAGATATCACAATATCAAATCAAACTCTCACTCTCATATTAAAAATGGCTACTCAATCCTTTATTTATGGCTTTCCAAATAACCTTTGGCCTTCCCCCTTAGTGACCTTTCAATCCTAATGGAAAATGGCACCAATCTTGGATGACCCTTCATATCCAAGCATTTGAAAAGTCATGCGGTGACCCTTCATGACCAAAAATGTCCTTCCCACTTTTGTCCTTATCTTTGGTGACTTTTCGTATTCCTTAAAGTGTCCCTTCATGAGAAATTCGCCCTTATTCTTTTGTCTTCACTTGGTGACTCTTGGTATTCCCCAAGATGACTCTTCATGGGAAAATACGTCCCATCCTTCTTTTGTCTTTACCCCGTGGCTCTTCAACTTGTCCATGGGCCCTTCTTTTGTCTCATATGCAACCAAAAATATATTCATTAATATTAAATAAATATTAACTCATATTAGCCAAGATATATTTATTACCAAAAACATTAAATGCAATGGGGCCTTTATCACCAATAATATTAAACCTTTGACATCAATGACAATATTTCCAACAATCTCCCCCTTTGTCATTGATGGCAACCTCAATCTTGAAACTACCACATCCTATCACCTACACATACTGTCATCTAAAAACATACAGTAACTCCCCCTTATTATAGCAACCTATACCTATTCCCTGTACCTATTTTTTGCACCTGTACCTGTACCTATTATTCTCCCCCTTTGACATCAATGGCAAAGGGCCTACCTGGAGCTAACACTTAGCTCCCCCTCACTTGATGTTGAACATCAATGGTAGGAAGTAATAGAAATTACTCCCAACTCCTCTCGCCAATCTTTGAATGTGTCCTTTGATCGTGCCTTTGAGAAGATATCTGACAAAACATATACATTGTTTCCTATCCTTTGAGCATCTGCAATAAACTCATTTGAATCTTTTCTTCTAATCTCACAACCTTCAGCATGAAACCTTAATGTGTATCCTTGATCACAAATTTGACTAACACTCAATAGATTATGCTTAAGACCTTTTACATACAAAACATTTTTAGTCTTAGTTCTACCATAATCCAAATTCAAAGTACTTTTTTCGGCTATCTTGGCAGTGGTTTTATCTCCAAATCTCACTGTGCCACCATTTATCTTCTTTAGAGAAATTAACTTACTTTTATCACCTGTCATATGCCTCGAACATCCGCTATCAATTAACCATGGCTGATCTTTACCTCTCACATGCAGCGTTGTCTACACCATCATTGAATCTTCAAATTGTTTCTTCTGCCATGAACATGTCTGAACCTTCTTCCTGATGAATGGAGATTTGACACTCTGATTCTTCTTCTTAATGAATGGAGCTTTGAAACTCTGATTCTTCTTGACTGACTTGAACATGCTTATGCAATACTGAGCTATGTGTCTGAAGTTTTTGCACTTGTAGCATACTATGGTCTCTTCATCAAAGCTTGATAGAGGAGCAAAAGAGTTGTGGCTTCTGCTTGACTCTACTTGACTTTCCTTCTCCTTATTTCTGAAATTATTAGCTCTTTTTCTACATTCTAATTTCTTGTGACCATATCCATTACAATAAAAAAATAGGGATAGAAATAAGACCTGTCTGTATATCTCTGACTTGATTGCCTTTTGTAGCTTTGTTCCTTCCAGCCTTCTTTGTTTGGAATGTTTTTTGTATTCTTCACTTCTCCCCTTTTTATTTCCTCTTATGTAAGAGCTTCAGCATAGCTCTTTTTATTTTCAAAACTAATACTTGTCTTATCTGAATATGCTTTTTGATTTTCCAATATCTTATTCAACATGTTAGTGCTATCCTCAAATTTTGAATCACTAACTACTTTATCATTGACTGCTTTCTGAATATCTTCTTTTAAAGAGGCAATTTCAATAACATACCTTTCACAATCTTTTCTTGCTATTTCCAACTATGCTATGAGATCTTCTTCATTCTTCTTGGCTTCTTCAAAGTGTGCTTGTAGATATTCAATCATTTCCTTTGACTCTTGTTCATTTTTCTCAATCTAGCACTTTAACCTTCGATTCTTCTTCTGAACAGCTTCTAACTCTTCTAGGGCACAATTGAGTTCTCCTCCCATATCTACTTTAGCTTCCTCCTCTTCTTCTTCTTGATCATCATCATGTATGGCCATGAATATAATCTCTTCTTCTTCTGAATCGTTGACTCCACTATCTTTAACTGAACTAGGATCCTTAGAATACAAGCTCTTCTTCTCAAAACCCTTCTTGGATTTGCCTTTGAAATTATTGTATGTAGGCTTTTCTTCTTCTTCATAATTAACCTTATCTGGGCATCTAGCTGAAAATATGTCCAATATTTCCACAATTAAAACATTTAAATGGTAGTTTTCTTTGATATTTACCTATTCTTCTTTTCGGCCTACGAATGAAAAGTGCTTCATTGTCATCTTCATCATCACTGGAACTATCACTTGATTCTTGAATCTTAGCTTTCTCCTTCTTTGATTTCTTAAAATCCGCTTCTCTCTTTGAGGGTTTATCTTGTTATGTCCGCATATCATATGCCGTGAGAATACCATGAAGCTCATCCATCTTTAGCTTGGCTAAATTCTTCATCTCCTTGATTGCCAAAACGTTTGCATCATATCTCATTGGTAGAGATCTCAAAACATTTTGCACCACCATTGACTCTTCCAATGTTTCTCCAAGACCTTGAATCTGATTTAAAATCTGATCAACTCGTAAGAGATAACTTGTTATATCTTCATCTTCTTTCATCTTCAAACTTTCAAACTGCCTTCTAAAAGTCTGCAACTTAGCTTGCTAAACCTTTCCATCACCTTTGTAAATATTCTCAAGTTTTACCCAAGTTTCATGAGCATATTTACATTGCATAACTTTAGCAAATTTAGATTCACATAAACCACATAAAATAGCATTTAAAGCTTTAGCATTACATTCACTTGCCTTTTTTTTTGCTAGAGTAATTGTATACGTCTGTGGCTCTTCATATTCCTCCACCACTGATTTCCATATGTTGAATCCAAGTGCCATCAAATAAACCTTCATTCTCATGCTCCAAAAAGCATAATTCATCCCATCAAACAAAGGTGCCTTATTTGTAGAAAATCCTTCCTATGACCCAGCCATCGTACTTTCCTGATCTACCTTCAAGCTGTAAAACTTTTCAAAAAGGAACCTGCTCTAATACCAATTGTTAAGCACAAAATATACTTAGAGGGGGGGTGAATTAGTATATTATATATCTTATAAATATTTCCTTTAACCAAATTCCACTTAATCAATCATTCAAGATATGCAATAAAACTCAAACAATAAACATCACACAAGATAGAGAGAGACACCAGATATAACGTGGAAACCCAATGTGGGAAAAACCATAGAGAATCAATTTCAAATATATTCGTGAGAACAAACCCACAGGAGCACCATATCCCTTTTCTGAGTACAAACCTCAGCTACAATTCATGAGCACCAACCCACAGGAACTTCAAACCCCTTTGCTGAGCATCAACCCAGCACCTATTCATGAGCACCAACCCATAGGAGCACCAACCCCTTTGCTGAGCACCAACCCAGCAACAATTTGTGAGCACCAACCCCTTTGCCAAGCACCAACTTAGCAATAATTCGTGAGCACCAACCCACAGGAGCACCAACCCCTTTGTGTATACCACACACCTATCTCTCAATGTTGCTATCTCAACAAATGATAGATCAATACAACATCTATTTCCTCTCTCTCACTTTTGCTCTTCTAAGCTAGATATAACAAATACAAATCATATTCATCTCTCACAATTGCTCTTCTAAGCTAGATATCACAATATCAAATCAACCTCTCACTCTCATATTACAAATGGCTACTCAAGCCTTTATTTATATCTTTCCAAATGACCTTTGGCCTTCCCCCTTTGTGACCTTTCAATCCTCACTGAAAATGGCACCAATCTTGGATGACGCTTCATATCCAAGCATTTGAAAATTCATGTGGTGACCCTTCATGACCAAAAACATCCTTCCCATTTTGTCCTTATCTTTGGTGACTTTTCGTATTCCTTAAAGTGTCCCTTCATGAGAAATTCACCCTTACTCTTTTGTCTTCACTTGGTGACTCTTGGTATTCCCCAAGATGACTCTTCATGGGAAAATATGTCCCATCCTTCTTTTGTCTTTACCCCGTGGCTCTTCGACTTCTTCATGGGCCCTTCTTTTGTCTCATATGCAACCAAAAATATATTCGTTAATATTAAATAAATATTAACTCATATTATCCAAGATATATTTATTACCAACAACATTAAATGCAATGGGGCCTTTATCACCAATAATACTAAACCTTTGACATCAATGACAATATTTCCAACATATAACTCTTTTCAATTGATCCAATAACCTATTAAATTTGAGGAGACATCAAATGAACTTTTAGACCCTCCTCATTATGGGCTATTAAAACATCTCCTAAAGGTAGAACATGATCACTATTCAAAAACATAGTAAAAATCTCTTCACTTGCCTCCTTCCACCATGAAAAATCTACTTTGCACTTGGAATTTTGGAAAGAAGTAAAAATATGACAAATTTTGAAGTAATTTGGACACCTGAATGGGAGCCCCTCATAATCAAGGGTTTGAGACCAACATTTTCCTTTAACTTTCATCTCTATCATTTCAAGAAGGTCCTAAGAAATATCCAATAAAACAAAAAACCTGTAAAAATTCATCCAGGATAAATTTAAAGATGAATCATCAATCTTGAGTAATTCACCCAAGGATCCCCCAATTGCTGACAACCCAGACTCTGACCAAAACTAGAGAGGAAGATATGGTAACTACACCTAGATAGGTCTAAGAGAGAGATTTTCATTCAAAGGATTAAAGGCTGGAAACCAGGGTCTCATAAGGAGGAGGTGTTGTTCACAACTCCAATATTTGGCCTAAATAATCTTATTATGATCAATAAGATAATCAAAAATAATAATGAAAAATCCTTTACCATAAGGATAAATCTAAAAACTACCACCCAAAATAAGCTATCAAGAATTCTTAATCCGCTCATGAAGAATAAGAAGGGTAGGCCAAAATATATCAAACATGTACATTAAAACCCTTTCCACATACCATTCCTCACTTTGAAGCACCTCCTTTAGAGCCTCCTTATCAAAATTGACAATTGGATAATCCTTTATGGCATTCAAAACCCTAGACTACTTAGACTAAGTATCTGAAGAGCCAAAATATACACTAGATTCATGATTATCCCTCTTATTAGGGGAGGACGTCTACCCACCAAAATTCTTAACTATAACCCCCGCACTCTCCTTCCCCTCCCCTGTTCCTGCCTTCATGCCTATTTGATTCAACTCCAATCTTCTTCCAAAATCCCCGGCTCTCTCCTTTTTTTGTTGTAGGCTCATAGAAGAAAGAGGACCAAAGTTAACCCTATCGATGAAATTGTACAAATTCATCATTTTTGGCAATCCTTACTTGATAATAAATATTCAAAATTAATTAATACATAATCAATACTCTTCATTTTGACTTTTAATTAATAAGGTTTAAATCTAGTAATTAAATAATTTTTTAATCAATTTATCAGAATTTAATTATAGTTAAGATTTCAATGATAAATGCAACATGGAATTCCATTCAAATTTCATTGAATTGTAGATGATGATTAACTATTAATTCACTACACCAAAAGTTTATGAATACATATATCATATTTTAACAAACTATTCAATTTAATTGATTAACAAAATACATAATATCAAATTAGAATCAAATTTCAAAAGATATTATAGATATGCAAAATAATTCTTTGAAGAACAAAATAAATGAAACATGTAATAAAATATTCCTTTGAAACTTTCAATTTCACATATTTAATAAATTGAATCATATATTTTTGGCATCAATTCATTTAATAATTTAATTTTACATGTATGATCTCCTCATTAAGTATCTTTAAAAACCTTGTCTCAACACAATCTACCATCCAAATAAATATGTATCCGTGAAGTTTCATCTTGAAAATAATTACATCAACACACATTGATTACTAGCTTTAAAAAAGGTGCATGTGTCAAGACTTTGAGTAGGAGAAATGATGCCATGCATTTCTTGGGACTGATCATGCCTGAGTTTATTATAATTAAATAAATAATATTAAATTTTTAAATCATTACTTCTAAGGTCCTCACTTATGTATCGTAATAAAAATAATCACAATGTAAATGGAAAACCTACTTTAAACCAAAAAATATATATATTTGAACTAGAAAAATTATCAATTAAATAAACATTAAATTTTTCCCTAGAAATTAAAAGAATAAAGCAAACCAAAAACAAGATTTTCAAGCTTTCAATTCAAGGTAAAAGATAAAGTTTTCATAACTTTAACTCAAAAATAGAAAGAAGGCATAAAAATAAATAAATCATCTCACCAAGTTGGTTTTGTTATATGCACACCGCTTATCTAGGTACAAGTACTTTCTCACCAAATCAAACCTATTACCCTAAGAATTTTTTCACCCAAGGCATTCAAACTAGTGTTAAATTTTTTCTCTAATATTAAATGAACAAATAAAATAAAAATAAAAATCATACTCCTTATTTCTATATTATTTGGTAGTCATTGCATTGGATAAAATTATAGTTGTTTGACACATTTTTGTGAGGCATATAGTAAGGTTATTTATAGGTTAATAACACATCAAGTGAATCTCTACATCCTTACTTGAACATTAAAATCTATAATAATAATAATAATAATAATAATAATAATAATAATAATAATAATAATAATAATAATAATAATAATAATAATAATAATAATAATAAAATTAAAATTAATAGCATTTATTTACAAAACAAACTTACCCTCAATGAAAATTATATCAATCAAAAATGAAAGATGAAACCAATCAAAAAAACTTTTTAATCTTGCAGTTCAAACTAAAAGGTTTCATATTTTTAACCAAAAAAATGCATGGATATAAAAAATAATCATCTCATCAAGTTGGTATTTTTTCACGTACATTAATCCATGGCCCTATTCTAGGCATGATAGGTTTCTCACCAAACCGAACCTACTACCTACAACATTTTTCAACCCAAGGCACTCAAAATAGTATCAAAGTTATTGTTAGAAATTTTAAAAAAAAACTAAAATATCTTTTTTATACCCCTATATCAAGGTATCAAATAAGTATGTGCAAATATAATTCAAAATAAAATCATCGTTTTTAAACCCTTTTTTTTGTGTAGCCTTCCAATCATTGTATTTCATGAGGCCTTTTTTCTTTCAAGATAATGTTTCAATAATGTCTGGTAATCATTGTATTGGACAAAATTATGTTTATTTATATGACACATATTAAGGTTATTTATGGATTAATAACATATCAAGTGAATCCTTGCATCCTTATGCACACATTAAAATCTAGCTAAAATAATAATAATAACATTTATTTTCAAAGAAAACTTACCATTGATGGAAAATGTATCAATGTCATTGGTGTGAAATTTAAATTTAGAAGGTTATTCCATGCAGACAAATGCAGACTTAAAACTTTCTCCATATAACAAATAGGCAACCAACCACTTTTGAATAAAGCGTAAACTAAAATCAAAGGCCTTTCTATATGGCCATGCCCTTATCGACACAAAGAAAAAATGTTGTAAAAAAGGCCTAGAAAATGGCTTTCCTATAATTACAAGGAAAATGTATGATTTTTAACCCTCAAACATTTAAAATTAAATTGATAATCCTTCACTACCTAAGAGGAACCTAGTGACAATTTAGAGATATTTAAAAATGTAGGCAAACATATACATAGTAAGAAATGGCTTTGGTAGAAATAAAATCATTCCCCTATAGACATGTACAAAAGGTTTTTAGAAGAATAAATGACTTGCTTAGGCCATGTATGTATTAGATCAACATATAAAATCACAAACAACTCATAGAGTCATCCAAATAATAAAGGGGGAAAATGGGTTCCACTAAAAAATGGACTTTAAAACAAGTCCTTCACTAGAATACAAATAACAACGTATGAGTGTTATCCCCCAAATGCTTAAAATTTAACCAAGAAGCCTTCTCTACCTAAGAATAACCCGAAGATAGTTTTGAGAGATTATAAAATTTAAGACAACATAAGAATGATAGGATTGAAGATAAAATAGATCTGATAAACTAAAAATGAGAGAAGGAATACTAATAAAATATTTAAGCTAAAAAAATAAGAGAAATATAATACACACAAGATTACACAATACACATGATTCAACCTATGAAAAACCTTTTAAGTAAAAACCTAGCACAATGACTCCTTTATCATATTGCCTTAATCGCTTACAAAATAAAAATGCACTACCAAGTTCTATTTTTTCCTTATTATATATGCACATATATATAATCACATCAATAGCTAAACCATGGGTACCAAATTACATAGAAAATATACATCACATTTACATCAATATTCCATTTGTTGAAAGGAGACCACACTACCATACCTTCATCAACTATGCCCATTTATTTTATGCACCAATAAAATTTCTTGGTACTCATAGCCTTTGTCACTAAATCAACAACAATCTCACTTATATCCACATTTTCCAACTTTGTCTTGTTTTCCTGCACCATATCCCTTTTAAAATGGTAATTCACATCAATATTTTTTTTTTTGAGTGATACTCATAGTTATTTACTATAAAAATGTCACTTTAAGAGTCTTAATCTATCCTTACAACCTTTTGAACAAACCTAATAGTGGAAATTAACCTTTGAATCCAAATTGCTTCCATGTTTTCCTCAGTAACTACCATGTACTCAACCTCTTTGGAGGATATCACAACACTAGCCTATCATTTTCTCATCTATATTATAACTCCATAAAATAAGTTGAACACATACCCAATGGTATATCTTCAGTAATCAATATCTCCATCCCATTCCAAATTTTAAAAACATTATTTATTTAATGTTTTGCTTTTCCTAGGATTAACCTAATAGTAGATTTCATACTTAGATATCCTATGCAAATACCTAAGGATTATATTTACCATAATATAATGATATTTTCCAAGATTTGATATAAAATTTCTCACTAATCCCATTTCATGATCAATGTTAGGTACAATACAGACCATTGTGTACATCAAGCTTCTAATAACACTAGCATATGGGACTTGAGACATGTCCTCAACTTATTGTTGTGTGTTTGGACACTATTCAATAAAAATAATTGACCAATCAAAAAAGGAGTAATGATAGGCTTATTTTCTTACATCTTAAACCTTTGTGGTATCACTTCAATGTAATTTGATATAACTACATTTTCCTATTTTATTGATCTCTTTTAATTTCCATGCCCAAAATATATTTTATAGCATCAAAATCCTTCATATCAAATTGAGATGATAATTGAGACTTAACTTGGTTGATAATTTCATTATTATTACCAATTAATAACATTTAATCCACATATAACACTATGATAATAAAATTTTCACCTTCTTATTTAAACTAAACACAAGGATCAGCTTTGTTTCTTCCATGTTCAAGTCCCAACACATATCACATTATTGGTGATTGCTTCAAGCTATATAGAGGCATTTTCAGGATGCACACCAAATTGTCCTTTTCCTTTATTTTAAATTATAATGTCTACATAATTTAGATTTCCTCCTTAATCTCACCATGTATAAATTTTTTTTTTTACATCCATCTATTCTATTTCCAGATTGAAAGTAGCAAAAATAGCTAGAAGAAATACAATTGAGTTTAATTTATCAATAAGCAAAAAAATTCACCAAAATAATTTCAATCTATATGATAGAATCCCTTTACTACTACGATAGATTTATATTTCTCCATTTTTCCATATATATTGTACTTATTCTTAAATACCCATTTTCAGCAAACAAGTTTTTCTTCAAGGAGGTAATTTTAACAAGTCCCTATTTACCCTTATAAATAATTGTGGAAGTAAATTAACTATAAATTAATGAAAACTTGAAATATGATATAGGAAAATAAATTAAACACCCTACTATAAAAATATAGTGATATACAAAATTTACTGCAAGTGTAAATTACTAAAAATAACAACTAGGGTTAAGGTTAGAGTGATGTCCTTGCAAATGGTATTATTCATCTCCTGACTGAGACTATCTGACACTATTTATGATAATTTAAAAACATATAATTAATTAAAAATAGTGCCTCACTATATTTTGGGATAAGTACGTAATAGCCAGACAAATTTGAAATGTGTTTTTGTGTGCTAGTTCAACTTTGTCTATGTTGACTATGCACTATATCTAAAAGTTTGAGTTGGTTCATCTCTATCTGAGTATCATTTGATTTTTTGCAGAGTCTATTTGTATGCATAGATTACCTACAAATAAAAACCCTAACCTTCACAATTACACAAATAAGAAAAAATGCCTAAGGGGGGAAGTGGGGAAGTCGAATATGACTAAGTTATCCTCATAAAACCCCTTATTTATTGAGTGTTACCTACATAATCTGAATAGACCTCAAGCCAATGTATTTATCCCTTTAAGAATTATCATATGAATGTAACTAGTAAATTTAATTAGAATTATTGACAAAAGGATGGCCTCAACCTATAAGAAAGTAATGTTAACTTGGCCAATAACTATGTTACTATAGTAGAACTATAGTAAGGCTCTCTACTAAATAGATAGATGTTATCTAAAATGCTTTTGTAAGAGAGTGATAGATAGAGTAATGAGGGGGGTTTCAAGTGGGGCATTTAATGTGATCTTATATAATAATTTTTGAATTTTCTTGATAACCAACCTATTATCACATGAGGTAAATCCATTAAGAAGCATGGCACTTTGAAAAACTAGTCATTAGAGTGTGGGAGACAACTCTTCACTCGTGGATAGGTACACATTGCATCCTTGTATACCTAGTGTGCATTTGCCTAGAATGGATAAAGGCTTCTAAGGTTGAAATGGCAGTGAGGTATCTATTGATTATGGATGAGTAGGAATAAATTAAGGAATTCTAGAAGATGATCTCAATAATTTTAAGACTTTGAAGACTTTTAAATAAATAAAGAGTTATTATAATGGTGAGTTGGATAAGTAAGGTAAAGATAGTAAGGAAAAGCATTATCAAGCATTTATTGATTAAATTTTAGTGTCTACATTTCCCCTTTCACATTTATTCTAGTGATGTATAAGTTACTAGAGTAAAGGAAATGTGATAAATAAGTGTGTATACACAATTTATCATTCTCATGGAGATGTGCATGCCCCCTTGTTAAAACATGTATAGAAGTGTTGGATTAAGGGTGATCAAGTATCAATGTGAAGAATCAATGTTGGTGTTTGATTTATAAATATATATGCTCCAATCCTCATAGATAACTATGTAATGTTTGAAGAGATGGGAACCAACAAAGTGGTTCATTAAAGTACAAGCAAAGCACTAAGTGTCACTAAGATCTCATGTATCCCACTTGCTAAACTAAAAGAGAAGAGGTGGGAACTAGTACATGGATCATTAAATTGCAACCAAAACATTGATAATCACTAAGATATCATGTGGTTCACTTAAAAAAATTGAATCACACCATTTTAGATAGATCTAAATTCAAACTAATTCTTGAAATTTTATATTTGATTATTGAAAAAAAAATTGATTTTTGAAAAGTAGTAGCTTGGTCATGAATACATATCATGCTCCTTGTATGTATATATTTCCAAATGTGATCTTTTGAAAAAAAATTGAAGCCTTGTAACTTTATTCACACAAGTGTGTTTGTGCTTGAGTAGTTTAATGAATGGAGTGCATAAGCAAGCCAAAATCCCCCATAGTCTAAAATATTTAATTTTTACATATTTTTAAGTTGTAAAATCTGAAAATATATTGATTTTAAAATCCCATTGTGATCCCCCCCACTTTGATATGAGGGAGATTTCCTAAAAATCACTTGTTTCAAATTTAAAAAAGTGAGAGAATTTATGAATGAAAAATAAGCATGTAATAGCATTTGTATGTATTAAATTTTATATTGAAATATTATAGATGTAACATTTAAGGATTTTTTAAAAAACTAATTTTTATTATATAAATTTGATATATCATTGTAGTAATGAATGAAGCATGTAAAACTTGAAATTGTTGCACAGGTATTGTAAGCATAGTATGTCAAAAATTTGAAGCATTGAATCACATAGATAGTATGTGCATTATATGTATCATGACACTATATATAGATAAGTACATAAATTATAGCGTGTGATAAGAATCATGGAACCATAGTAGTTGAATATCAAACATGTAAATAAAGTCACACAATTATCATGCACGAAGGCTTAGAGGCTACATACAAGGGACATATTATATGTCTCAAATAGTGTAAAAATTTTTCATAGATGTCATCTATTGATCCTAGTTATTAAATACAAGGGACATGAAATTATCGTAAAAGTGTGAAGGCCAAAGGCCACACACACAAGGCATGATTATGCCATATAAACAAGAAGGTGTATGGTGAACATACACGAGGCCAAGGGCTACATACAGTAACCAAAAAAAATTTAATCATGTTATGAAACTAAAATAAGCATATGATAGTTTTATACAACAAATGAGGATAGAATAGGTTAAGCATATATATTTATGTTTTAGTATTAACAATTAGCATATTCACCAAGACATATGTGAAGATAAAACAAAATATTAAAGCATGTATTTTTATTTATATCTCAACAAGGAAAATAGGTTGTAGATAAATACAACATGTAATGTATTCACACAGAATAATATGAAGCCCCCAACTAAGAAAGGTTAATGGATGAAAGGCTTGATCAGCATCAAAACCCTATAAAAGTATGCCTTTACTTGAAACTTTGACTAATATCTAAATGTGAATGTTGTTATGTGTGCAAATACTATGTAATAATTCCTTGTGATTATGTTGGAGTTTAAATTGGAGATAAAAAATTCATAGGGATAGGTGCATAGTAGGGGGACAAGTGTGTAGTGCATCATTTTCTTCCTATTGTGACTTTGTCCAAATTGACTGTATATCAAAAAAAATTACCATGAAAGTGATTTTTTTGTATGACAACTATTTTGAACTATGAAATTTGTCTTGTTGCACATGTATATATTGTTTGATAAGAATTATTTATTTAAAATATAGTATTTAATAAAATATAAAGATAGGTGACATAAGCAAATACATATCCAGCAATATGAAAAGTGCATGAAGGTCTTGATTTTTGGTTTTTTACAAATATTATAAATTTTTTGAATGTTTTTGTATTTATTCATACTGAAAATTTGACAAAACTATTAAAATAAAAATAAACATGGTTCCAAAATTATAATAAAGGGGGAATGTTTGAACAACCCTCAATAAGGTGTTGAAACAAAGCATAACAAGGAGGAATGCATAGTAGATGCCTCTAATGTAAATGCAATGTTACAAAGATGGAAAGCATGGCCATGTAAACTCATGTGAAAGTAGGTAGATGTGAGCATGAAATTACATGTGAGAGATTATATCATGTATATATGTACAATAATGAGCAATTGAGTTGCCATGAAATATATGTATATTAGAAGCTTAGTAGGATGGTTTTTTAGAGTTGTTCAAATGGGGTAAGATTAAATGTTGACCAATTTTCACCTCAATACAATTTTTTCAACCATTTTCATGTAGATCTGAATAGTAGTTACAAAAATAGGTCATTTTAGAGGTCCAAAATTTCAAGTCAAGGAGGCTAAGGTATTTTGGATCCATTCTAGTGTATGTTGGGTTCTCCACAGGTCAAGTATTGGCCCCATATAAACTTGAATTATAATATCAAGACCAAGTCAGGTTCTCTAAATGACTTGACTTGTTAAAATTTCATGAGTAGAAGCAATTTGGGTTTATGAACCTAAATTACTCCTTTCAATGCTTTGCAAGTTTTCAATGATGCGTGACTTTGAGTTTTCCAAGGAATAAGTCTTATGAATTTTAAAAGAAAAAGCAATCAGAAAACTTGAAATGGTCTTGATAATGTTCCCCCCTAAGTGTCCCTTTAGACTTTTTTGAAGGGCACTTTATTTTCTCAAGTGTCCCTTCGAACTTTTTTGAAGGCCAGTTTTCTTCTCAAGTGACCCTTCAGACTTTTCTGAAGGGCACTTTGTCTTTATAAATGCCCTTCGAAAAAGTTTTGAAGGTCACTTTTTAGCCCACAAGTGTCCCTTTAGACTTTTCTAAAGGGCACTGTTCTTTCCAAGTGACCCTTCAAAAAAGTTCTGAAGGGAAATTTTTAGCCCTAGTGTCCCTTTAGATTTTTCTAAAGGGCACTTTTCTTCCCAAGTGACCCTTCAAAAAATTTTGAAGGGCACTTTTCTTCCCAAGTGACCCTTCAAAGTTTTCTAAAGGGCACTTTGTCTTTGGAAATGCCCTTCAGAAAAGTTCCAAAGGGCCATTTCCTTTTCAAATGCCCTTCTAAATTTTTTGAAGGGACCCTGTGCCTTCCCCAAGTGTCCTTCAGAACTTTTTTGAAGGACACTTTCCCAAGTGTCCTTCGGGAAAAGTTCCTGAAGGAAATAACCATTGCCTTTTGGGCAAAATCCTTAAAATAATTCTTTTATAAAATTTGTTTGAAGGAATTACTTTGGGAAAATTGCTCAAAACATAAACTTGATGGATCCGCATGACGTGCAATAAGACGTCATGTTTAGAGCAGCCAACTAACCATTGAGATTCAAAGATGATGTGTCACAGGATGTCAATTTCATGCCTAAAGTCTTGAAGTAGGAAGTAAAGCCATTCAGAGAACCCGATAGGGTCTTAAGCAAGGGTAGTGCAAATTGGGTTTCCTAAAGAGCTTTACTTATGAATTTTACAATTAAAATCAATCAAAAAGCCCAAAAAGGAAGAGACAATGCTTTACAGGTTTTCAAAAGAGATTTGCTTATGACTTTTACAAGTAAAAGCAATCAAAAATATTGAAAAGGAAGAGATAATGCTTTACAAGTTTTCAAAAGAGATTTGCTTATGACTTTTACAAGTAAAAGCAATTGAAAAGCCTGAAGAAGTAAGTAGAAGTAAAGCCATTTGGAAAAATTGAATGGATCTATAGTTTAAAACACCAAAGCTCTCAAGAAGAATTTAAGGTTTGTAGTAGTGATATAAGCTATTTATTATGGAGGGTCATCCCATGATTTATTTTGCAATGATCCTGGTCATTTCAAAAGGGTGAATCAAAGAGAATGACAAACTTTAAATGAATGAGAGAACAGCTAGAATTAGTTTCACCAGGATGATGACTACAAACCATTTTGGAGGCTTTTATTTTGGCACCCAAGAGCTCTCTCTTCTCTCCATATTTTTCTATAAATAAGAACCTTGGTATATTGTTTTTATCATCCATAGATAGGACAATGAATCCCTACTAGAATCTTTTGCCATTTTCTTACCTTTGAGTAAAGAAGCATAAGTATATTTTCTTTCTAAGTTCTAGACATTTTCCTAAGCATGCAAGAGACATAGAGTGATCATAAGTGATGTTATATCCTTCTATTATCTATCCTTCATGTTTTTGAGCAAAGAGTTAATCCAATAGTTCATGAAGAGTGTATTCTACCTGTATGAGATTTTGCACATGTGTAACCTTTCTTTTTGGACTATGCAGGTTATCTTTTCTAGTTATTTACCTTGTGTGATCTCCTTCATTTTGTCTCTGCATTGAAATAATTATGTTAGAATCTTCTAGATCTTGAGTTATAGATTATATTTTTTTGTATTGTGTATAAGGCATACATGTGGATACTAATTCTTGGTGTATCACCATCTTAGACTAGGCTTTTCATTTTTGAAAACTGCTGACTCTTTTCACTCATACAAACTAGTTCAGTAGTCTTATTGCACAAAAGCTAATACATGGAGCTAACCCTTTCAACCTAGAAGTTAATTTCCACTTATAGGCACACCCATAGGCCTGGAAACGTCCCAACATTACCCAAATCTAGAGGAGACCTGAATGATCCTCTTCTAGGGTACAATATTAAGAGACAATAGTTTTGGCATTCCTAGTAGGACCCAAATTATTACTAAGTCAAGGTAAATGCTGGTCTTGATAGGCCTAAGTAGTAGAAATACCCCTAATTCAGCATTTGGCAACTCTAAAATGGTATGAATTATTGGCTCTAGACTAAGTTTTATACATTATCCTACATGGTCCTCAAAAGATCCTTAAGATTTTTTGACCAAGCCCCTTCAGCTGAAGGTTTTCCTAAAGAAAAAAGCCCTGAACCACTCCTTGCCCTATTAAAACCTTGGTAAGGAGGTTTTGGGGAAGAAGCAAAAGAGGTTAAAGAAGTTAAAGGAGAGGAGGAAGTTTAAGAAGAAGAAGAAATAGAGGATCATAGAGGAAGAAGAGAAATGGGAAAAAGGGGAGAGATAGATAGACATCAAATTTTCCCTACTTTTAATACCCAAAATCCAATAGAGCTTCCTGCATATGACCCCATCCCTCCAAATACTACCAAAAATCTTCCTAGTTTCAATGGAGAGGGTCCTATTACCCCATATAAACATATTAGAGACATCTCTAATTTTTGCAATTTCCATAATGTTATTAGGGCCAACATAGCCATTAGGTTGCTTACTATGTCTTTAAAAGGCAAAGCACTTGACTGGTATATAACATTGGAGGGGGGTTGCATTACAAGTTGGGATGGTTTTGGAGACCTATTGGTGAAAAGATTTGAAAATAAGAGTGATCAAGCTTCCCTAATACATTATTTGAATGTAATAAGAAGAGGTCCAAATGAATCTATAGGAGATTTCAATGAGAGATTTTAAATAACATGGTATAGGCTACCACCAATCATGAGACTCCCTCCTAGCTTTGTGTTCCCAACATATCTCAAAGGGATTGGTACTGATGTTGTTATTATGTTGCAATAAATGAGAGGATTCACACTTCCAGGTGCATATGAGCTAGCAATTAAGGCTAAGAATAGCTTGATTCAGGATGGAAGACTCCATCCAAGAGTTTCCATGCCTTTATTGTCCCATAATTTAGTTGAAGCTCCAAGCATGTCATAGGTTCCCATTGCCAATGTGAAGTCAAGAGCCTTTCCCAAGAAGGTGGATAACATTATGGACAAGGATGAAGAAATCAAATCATTGAAAGCTCAACTCAAGCAAGCTCAATATCAGGCAAGTGCTCCTCTTAATGCATAATACTATCCCCAACAAGGATATATAGCTCCATCCTAGTACAATTATCAAGGGAGAGGATAAAATCAACAAGGTTACAACAGGTAGCCCAATTCATATAATCTGAATTCTACTTCTCTCGTAAAGGTTGTTGTTCTAATTCATGCAAACTTAGTGTAAGGAGAAGATAATGTGGACCAATGGGGGAAGCCTCAAGGTTAGTTTACATATGATAATGGAGGAACCAGCTACGCTTTAACTACACAAGAAGAAACTACTCCTTATATGATAGTAGAAGAATCATGTCCCAGCCAAAGGGATAATCATGGAGAAGGCAGTAGCTCAAGTGTGGGGATGATAAACTTTCAAGAAAAGGATGATTTTGTGTTAGCTTAAGGCATGTCAATTGTAGCTAATACAAGGTCTAAGAAGAGATCCTTGGGAGAAGGATAGAAGCCATGAATATTTTTAAGTGATACCCCTCCAAGGCCATAAAATGCTAATCAAAGTACTGCACCTTCTACAAGCCATGTTCCTCAATAGAATCATAATGTAAATGCATCTTTTAAGATTAAAACATAGTAGGATACAACTCATTTTTTACCAAAAAAAATGTAGGATAAATTGAATACTCCATCTCTAAATGTTGTGGACTCATTAAAGAGAATTAATATAAGCATATCCATTTGGGAGGTTCTACATGTACCTAGTCAAAAGGAGCTTTAGCAAGACTAGTTAGCAAGCATGCAGGTGGCTCCTCAATCTTCAAGGCATCATATTTTGGCTCTAAAAAATTATCCAAATCATCTTTTTGAGCCTTCCACTAAAGCTAAAAATCCTCCACGCTTCCACCTCACACTCATTATAGGAGATAATTTGGTACATAATTGTATTGTGGATAGTAGAGCAAGCACTACAATTATGCCTAAAGTAGTGGATGATAAGTTGGGTTAGAACTATGAGCCACATTTTAAAGGCATGTTTCAACTATATGGAACTCAAAATAAGATGGTAGGATTGGTCAAAGGTCTGAAAGTGTTTTTACATGGCTGCCCAAGCTTCCGCATCATGCAAGATATTGTGGTGGTAGACCTTCCAGCACACTTTGTTGTATGCTTGTCTAGGGACTTTACAGCCCAGATAGGGGGATAAATTTATATTTATTAGTCCTTTATATATTTCAAGACAAGGTATGGAACCAAGGTAACCATAAGGACTCAGCCCTTAGCAAGGTTCCACATTGATCCATAATTGGAGACAATGAAAAATCAAAATTGTCTAATCAGCAAAGAAGATGAAATAGTTTTGAATAGTGAAACATTTTCTCCTCTTGAAGGTATTTCTAACCTATATCTTGGAAATTATAACACAAAAACACATTTCCTTTATCCTTACATTTTCATTAAGTAAACTGATTTGGGAGTTTACTGCATGCATGAGAAAAATGTCCCAATTCTTTCACTCACCAATGAAGATCATGACCTTGATAGTGTGTGGTAAATGTTCTTTGATGGTTCAAGGAGTAAAGTAGGTGTAGGATATGGTGTCATGTTTTTTTTCACATAAAATAATCATTACTAATCTTATTATAGTTTTCACTTCAACTACACTTGCAATGTGCTAAAATATGAAGGCTTAGTTCATGGTCTCCAATGGGCAAAGAAGAGAGGAATCAAACTTTTGAAAGTCTATGGAGATAATGAGATCATCATTCATCAAGTGAGAAGTCAAGATACAGAAAATAACCCCTTGCTCAAGTCTTACAATCATAGGGTATGGGATCTACTTGAGGATTTTGATGGCATCAACATCCAGCCCATACCAAGAGACTTGAACAAGCACGTTGATAGATTGGCTACAATTGGAGCATGTTTTGACTTAGATGATGACATTGAACAAGAGAAGGATAAATATCATATAAATATCATTATGATACCTTCCATTCTAGATAATGAAGTGTCATGGCAACTATTTGAAAGTGATGAACACTTCGCACACTTCTTACAAAATGAGTCAAGCTTCTCTTCAAGAAATCAAAAGAACTTGCATGATCATTATGAAGATTAGATTATACATCTAAAGATAAACAAAATACCCAAGGGGCTGATTACCTTGGAGAGTGTCTTCAATGAGGATGATCAAAAGAAAAACCAAATAATAAGCATGTCAACAAAAGAAGAGAATTATGAGAGAGTTTTGATTTTCAAGGATAAACTTTTGAAGATTGGCAAGGCTTGTTCTCAGCTAGAAAGGTGATATTTTATTGCATTATGTAAAGAGTTTCATGACATATTTTCCTAGGAATACAAGGACCTAAAAGGGTTTGACCAAATTCTAGCTCATCACACCATTCAGTTAGAGCATGGAGCTAAACCGATAAGACAAAAGCAAAGGCCTATCAATCCCAAGGTAGAAGAACTCATGAAGAAAGAGCTGACCAAATTAATTGAGTCTAGGATTATCTTTCTTATCAATGACTCAACATGGGTAGCCAATCTTGTGTCAGTTCAAAATAAGAATGGATAAATCAGACTTTGTGTGGATTTTTTTGATCTAAACAAAGTGTCTCTCAAGGATCATTACCCATTCCCTTCCATGGAACAAATTATGTAAGTTGTTTTAGGTTTTCAATGATTCTCACTTCTTGATGGTTATTGAGGTTATAATCAAATATTGGTAAATGAAGAGGATCTATTCAAGATAGTCTTCACTACCAAATGGGGGACCTTTGCCTATAAGAAGATGCCATTTAGTTTTTATAATGTTGGAGCTACATTTCAAAGGGAAATGGACATGGATTTCAAAGGTTTGATCAATAAGTTTTTTCTTGTTTACCTTGATGATATATCAGTTTTTTCAAAAGATGTTGCTGATCATATGGGACATCTAAGGCAAGTGTTTGAGAAGTGTAGAGAGCAAGGCATATCCCTTAATCCAAAGAAATGTATCTTCATTGTCCATGAAGATAAGCTTTTAGATAATGTTGTTTCAAAATAAGGCTTATCTATTGACCCCAAAAAGATTGAAGCTATTCTAGGCTTGTCTTTACCTCAACACAAGAAAGGGATAAAAATTTTCTTTGGAAAAATAAACTTTATAAGGAGGTTTATCCCAAAATTTACAAGTATGGTAAAGCC
This sequence comes from Torreya grandis, assembly GCA_037957365.1. Lineage (NCBI taxonomy): Eukaryota > Viridiplantae > Streptophyta > Pinopsida > Cupressales > Taxaceae > Torreya > Torreya grandis. Next base: position 723,387 of record JARHVA010005661.1, read on the forward strand.
TATCACAGCCATGCTAAAAGAGAACCAAGTTTTTACTTGAACAAAGGAAGGTAAAGGTATCTTTGAGGTAAAAAAGAAAGCAATTGTAGCCTCTCCAACTCTCTTAAATCTATGCTAAGTATTTCATTCTTTATAATTTTGCTAACCTGGACATAATCTTAGCCATGCATATGCAAAAGAAGAAGAGGATGTTGAGCAGCCAAGGCTTAAAAGACTACAAAGTGAGATATTATTTTATTGACAAATAAGATTTAACCATCATTAGAGGCTTGAAAAATTTTAGGCATATGGTTTCCAACAATAGGAAACATGTCATGGTCTCCCATCCTAGCACCAAGGAGTTTATCCTAAGTAGGTATTTCAATGAGAAGAGAGTTGGATGGATCACAAAGGTGATGGAATATGGCATTGACATCAAGGTAACCAACCTAGTAAGAGGAAGAGGTTTATGTGAGCACTTAGCATCTAACTTTCAAAATCCAAAAGAGCAAGCCTTGGTGAATCAATTTCAAGACTAGCCAGTTGATCAAATGCAAAATCAAGGTTGGACACAAAACATCATTGATTTTATTTAAAATGGTGAGTGTCCCAATGGCTTGAAAAAATCTCAAAGAAGGTATTTTAGGTTGTAGGATATTCCTTATTGTCTTGTGGATGGCATTCTCTTTAATAAGGATGTGAGAAATGTGTTGATAATATGTATTAACAATGAGTAATTTGATATGTTGCTAGAAAGGTTCCATAATAGTGTAGATGGTGGTCACTTCTCTCTTAGAACAACAACTACTAAAATAATGAGAGTTGGTTACTATTGGCCTAGTCTTTTTAAATGCTATTATCATTGGGTTAAGGTTTGTCCTCAATGTGCTTTCTTTATTGGAAAACAAAATCACTCTTCCTTTCCATTTAATCCTATCTAAGTGGACCAGCCTTTTAACGGGTCCTTGACTTCATTGGCATGATCAACCCTCCATCAAGTGTTGGACACAAATGGATATTGAATGCTACAGACTACTTCACAAGATGGTTAGGGATGTTGCTTTGAAGAAATCAAATGAAAATGCCATCTTGGAGTTCTATGACAACATTATAACAAGGTTTGGAGCTCCTCATATCATCATCTTAGATAATGCACTTACTTTCATAAGTGCTAAAACTTTTGATTAGGAAGTAAAGAGTGGAGTTCATTTGAGTACCTCATCCAACTACTACACTTAAGGTAATGAATTAGCTGAGTCTACCAACAAGAACCTCATCAAGATCATCAAGAGGATGTTGGAAACCAATCAAAGAGTATGACATAGCAAGCTGAAGATAGCCTTATGGGCAGATAGAATCACTCCCAAGAATTCAATTGGTAATTCTCCCTTTGTATTTGTCTATGGGAGAGAAGCTAGGATATCCATATCACAAGATCTCCCTACCTTGGAAATTTCACAATAGCTAGAATTACTTGAAAACACTCCCATGGAGGTTAGAATGATAGAATTAATGTAGCTACAAGAGGCAAGAGATGATGCACATAGATCTTTGGAACACCATCAAGTCCTCATAAAGAAATCCTTTGACAAAATGGAAAGGGAAAGAGTGTTCAAAGAAGGTGACTTGGTCTTGAAATGGGATGAAGATAGAGTAAAAATAGGCAAACATAGAAATTTTGATACCTTGTGGAGTGGTCCTTACATCATTAGAAAGTGCAAGTAATGAAACTCCTTTTAGCTATCCAAAATGGATGGAGAAGAGTTGCCTATTCTAGTGAATGGAATCCACTTGAAGTCTTGCTTTTGACCCTTACTGGCCATGTCTTGTATATAATTTGTTTTGGTGTGTTTCTTTTGTTGTGTTTGTTTTCCCTAAGTGCTTGTAGCATAGGTGTGTTTTCATTCCCTTTGTTTGGTATGTATCTCTACCTTGTGTGTGTAATCAACCCAGATAGTGTGTTTTTGAACCAAAGATTATTCAGTTCTCTTTTGAAGTGCCTATATGCATGAATCCATGCCCAATGGAAGGATTTAGGCAACTACTCTTTAACATATCAGGCATGCCTCCCATCAAAATTTCTAAGAATGTTGACCAATTTTCACCTCAGTATAGTTTGTTTAAATATTTTCATGGAGAACTAAATAGCATTTGCAAAAATAATTCATTTCAGAGGTCCAAAATTGTAAGTCAAGGAGGCTAAGGTGTTTTGGCTCCATTTTAGTGTATGTCAATTTCTGCACAGGTAAAGTGTTAGCCCCTTGTAAACTCAAATTACATTATCAAGACCAAGTCAAGTTCTCTAAATGACTCGACTTGTTAAAATTTTATGAGTAAAAGTAATCTGAGTTTACGAACCTAGATTACTCCTTCCAATGCTTTGTAGGTTTCCAACAATACATGACTTCAAGTTTTGTAAGGAGAAAATCTTATGAATTTTACAAGCAAAAGCAATCAAAAAACTTGAAATGGCCTTTATAATGTTTCCCCCCCAAGATTCCCTTCAGACTTTTCCAAAGGGAACTTTGTTTGCCAAAGTGTCCCTTCAAAATTTTTTGAAAGGTGATTTTCTTCCCAAGTGACCCTTCAAACTTTTTTGAAGGGCACTTTATTTTTGGAAATGGCCTTTGGAAAAAATTTGAAGGGCACTTTTTAGCCCAAGTGTCCCTTTGAAATTTTATAAAGGGCACTTTTCTTCCCAAGTGACCCTTCAGAAAAGTTTTGAAGGGCACTTTTTAGCCCAAGCATCCCTTTGGACTTTTTTCAAGGGCACTTTTATTCCCAAGTGACCCTTCAAACTTTTTTAAATGTCACTTTGTCTTTGGAAATTCCCTTCAAAAAATTTTCAAAGGGCCATTTCCTTTCGAAATGCCTTCGAAAAAGTTTTGAAGGGTCATTTCCTTTGGAAATGCCCTTCAGAATTATCTGAAGGGACCCTATGCCTTCCCCAAGTGTCCTTCAGAACTTTTTCAAAGGACACTTCCCAAGTGTCCTTCAAGAAAAATTTTTGAAGGAACTAATCATTACCTTTCGGGAAAAATCCTTGAAATAATTCCTTCAAACAATTTATCTAAAGGAATTACTTTGAGAAAATTACCTAAAACATAAACCTAATGGATCCCCATGACGTGTTGTAAGATGTCAACTTTAGATCATCCAAATAGCCATTGAGATTCAAATATGACATGCCATAGGATGTCAAATTCATGCCTAAAGTCTTCAAGCAAGAAGTAAATCCATTCAGAGAACCTGACAAGGTCTTAAGCAAGGGTAGTACAAATTAGGTTTCCCAAAGAGCTTTGCTTATATATTTTACAAGTAAAAGCAATTGAAAAACCCAAAAAGGAAGAGACAATGTTTTTTGGGTTTTCAAAAGAGCTTTGCTTATGACCTTTACAATTAAAAGCAATCAAAAAGCCTAAAGAAGCAAGTAGAAGTAAAGTCACTTGGAAAACCCAAATGGGTCTGTAGTGAAAAATATAGGAGCTCTCAAGAAGAATGTAAGGTTCACAATAGTGATCCAAGCCATTTATTATGGAGGGTCATTCCACCATTGATTTTGTATTGATCCTAGACATTTCAAGAGGGTGAATCAAAGATAAGGACAAACTCCAACTGAATGAGAGAATAGTTGGAATCAGTTTCACTAGGATGGTGACCATAAACCATTTTAGAGGCTTCTATTTTGGTACCCAGGAGTTCTCTCTTCTCTCCCTCCTTTACTATAAATAATACCCTTGGGCTCTTATTTTTATCATCCATAGATAATATGGTGAAGCCCTACTAGAATGTTTTGGTATTTTCTTGCCTTTGAGCAAAGAAGCATAAGTCTGTTTTCTTTCTAAGTTCTAGACATTTGCCTGGGCATGCAAGAGACAAAGAGTGACATCAAGTGATTTTATATCCTTATGTTCTCTATCCTTAATGTTCTTGATTAAAAATTTGATCCAACAGGTCATGGAGAGTGCATTTTAGCTATATGATATTTTTCATATGTGTAACCTTTTTTTATAGGCTATACAGGTTGTCTTTTCCTATTATTTACCTTATGTGATCTCATTCATTTTGTCTCTACATTGAAATACTTATGTTGGAATATATTATAGATTTATTTATAGACTATATTATATTATATGTGCATAAGTATAAGGCATACATGTGGATACTAATTCTTAGTGTATTACCATCTTAGACTAGGATTTTCATTTATGCAAACTTCTGACTCTTTTCACTCATAAAAATTGGTTTAGTAGTCTTATTGCATAAAATCTAATACAGGGAGCTAGCCCTTTCAACCTAGAGGTTCATTTCCACTTATAGGCACACCCACAGACTCAGAAATGTCTCAACATTGCCCAAATCTGGAGGAGGCCTAAACGGCCTTCTTTTAGGGTGAAAGATTTGGAGACAATAGTAAACAAGGGAGAAAGTGCCCAAATTAAAAGATAAAGTGAAGGGCTATAAGAATTTTGGATTGGGCATAGAAGAATAAACAAAAAAATTAAATAAGCTGTGTATAAGTAGATAATAGGAAATAAATCTAATCAAGGTCTTCGTTCCAACTAAGATAGTGGGAGGAAATGCTAGAATGTAACCAACCAATGATCTCATCAGAGGGATGATCATATGTGTATCCAACTTATCAATAATAAATAATAATAGTTTGTGCCATAGAATTAGGGATAGCTATATAATTTTTTGAATTTGAAGAACCATATGTTTTAAAGTAACGTTTTGAATCATTGCTCATGTACCTATCCAAATCCGTATCCTCATGCATGAGAGGAGATGGTTTAACAATATGCACATGTGTAGGAACATTCTGACTAACATATACCTATGTGGAATATAAATATTTATCTTCTTTTCCAAATGATAATTCTCATGTGTTATCATGTTATGCTAAAAAATAAATGGAAAATTTAAATATATCCATTCTCATTCATAGGTAAAGAAACTAAATTTACATTCTCATGTTCATGAATAGATGTAAAAATTGATTTTGGACTATACCTCTTTGAATTTGAATCAATATTCTGAATGGTAGTATAGACTAATCCATTACCAATTTGTTTAATAACACTACCAACAATGTTTTGTGGAATATGAGTAATTACTTAGTTCTATTGGATATTCATATTGAATGCCTAAAATTTTAACCACTTGATTAGCATGAAGGTACTTTAGGTAGTTGTGAATTATATAAGTAACTACTCTATTTTTATATAACCAAGGTCTTCTTAATAACATATTGAATACACCTATGCTTGGTAAAACTAAGATATAAGAGGTAAATATGAGAGGTGACACTTGTAAGTGAAAAATAATGTGTCCAATAGTATCTTGTTGATGGCCATTAATGCCTTCACAACTCTAGATGTATGTTGTATATCATTTTATGTATATCCAAGAGAATTTAGAATTGTTATAGTACACATATTTTCACTTGATATATTATCTATCATAACATTATGTATGGGTACATGCCAGTAAATGCCATAATAAATAGTACATGGATATCAAAATCATCATCAATAATTTCAGAATCATCAAATTTAAAACATGGATGAGATGTAAACTTGCTTATAATTGTACTGATAATTTTATCAAGTGGATGCCCATATGAATATGATTGAGGATGAGAATTATATGCATAATGTACTTTAGGATTTTTCTTTTTATCTTATACCCTATGATTAGTAAAAATAACTTGATACATTTTTAGCTTTTCATTGTCATTTGCTTGTGGACTAGTCTCTTCATTAGGTGTACCAATGTCAATAATGTTCTCATTAATGAGATATTGAATTTTGTGCTTGAGATTCATACATTTATTATTATAATGTCCCACACATATACGATAATAAAAAAAATCATTTCCATCAAGGATTTTAGATTGAGTTCTAGATATATTTATTTCTAATGGTGGAGGAAGTGTAAAATGTCATGGAGCTTTTTCAGTATTACATGAGAAGGTGAAGGTAACCTTGACAATTGCCTCCTTAGTGGAGCTTGTAATTGGAACTTTTATGGTGGTTAAGATATGGCATTAATTGTAGATTTAGCCTCTATTTCATTAGATTTGCTCTTGTAATTGAGCTTGCCTTGAAATTTGATAGTAGATGTAGAAGGAACATTAGAGATATACTTGAGCTTATTAAATGTAATCAATTTGATCCCATGTTACTTAGCTATATGACATAGCTCATCAAGTGATTTAAACTTATCAAACATGGTAGACTCTTGAAGAGGAGTAAGAAAGCTTTGAGTGAATATTTATTAAGGATCATTATCTGTCATTTTATTTGAAATTTTTCCAAGAATGCTCTTGTATCTTATGACATACACATTAAGTATATCATTTGGAACTTGTTTTAACTTTGAAATTTGAGTATAAGATAATTAGCCACCAATATTAATAGAAAAAAGTGCACAAAATTTATTTTCCAAAGGGTTAAAATTTGTAAATAATTGGATAAGAATATCATAAAACCATCTAAAATCATAAACCTTGAGGCTTCTTGGAAAGAGTTTGGTTAAAAATCTATCATTATCCACATAATTTTAAAAAGCTAAATAGAAATCATAGAAATGTTATTCAGGATCACCTTTGCCTTCATAAAGAGGAATACTGGAAGCCACAAATCCAACTAAGATGGGATAAGATGAAATTTGAGGAGATAAAGGGTTGTATAACAAACTAACAGAATATAAGAAAGGGTTAGCATGAGAAATATTTTTCTCAATGTTAGCTAACTTGGCTTTCAAGAGGAGAAGGTCCTACTCAAGAGAGGTATTATTAGTAGTGATGGGAGGGGTGAAGCTATCATGAGTAAACATAAGCATGCATATTTGAGGGAAAAAATGAGAGGATCCTACATCAGAAGGGGTATAAGTGACTAAGGGTATATAAACAGGAATAGAACAGATGGTAGGTTTAGACACCTAAATCTGGCCACCAATAACCTCCAACTAGGCTTATGACCAATTTCCACCAAAGTGAACAATTTGGCCTAAAAACACTAAAACACATTAAAAGATTTGAAATTGATATATTCAAGTGGTAATTTTGGGTAGGGTATCCCTAAATGGGACAATTTAATTTATGTGCCAACTAACTTTGATCAGATCATTATGAGTTGAAATGCCAATTTTGCACCTAGATGTTCTAGATTGCTCTTTTCTATCAAAGATCCTACACAAGACACGTGCCTTTATTATTTTGTGTTGACAATATCCTAAATGGGATAACAATTTCAATGCATCTGATAGCAACTTCCAATTTTAATCCAATCAAATTTAGACCAATAACAAGGCATTCTAATCAATTTGAGTAATTTGTACACAAAGTGCTTAATCATGCTTAAGAGATAATTAAACCAAATTAGAGCCTAATTAAGAATTCCATGGAAATTTTTGAATAAAGTTTTATTGCAAATTGATTGTCATTAACTACATCATCAAATGACATTATCCTATGGGGTGCCATCCACAAGCCATAAGTGCCACAAATATCATGAGTCATGCCTTATCAAAGCCCTTCCATGCCTATTCAATGCCCCTCTATCCCAAATATTAATGGGGATATTTGTAGAATGAATTTCATAATTGAATTAATCCTTAGCCACACATCTCCATTTGGATATGGATGGTTCAGTTTGATCCTCAAACCATTCCAAAAATCTATAAATAGAGAGGCTATGAACATCATTTCTAAGTTTAATTTGTGCAAAGATATAATGTTGACTTGTTTCCAAAGTCCTATGCAAATTAGTATTTTCAAGAAAGGAAAGCCAAGCCAAAGCCCAAGCTGCCAAGGAGAGATAGAGGTAGCCAAGCTTCCATTGATGCAAAATTCATGAGCACAAATCGATCAAGCCACTACAACAAGCATTTTGGAGCATCCAAGGAAGGTAAAAGAAGGTTTCTTTTTCATATTAGTTGTTTCTTCCATTTTCATGTTTGTTAACTAAGCTCCCCCTAGTAACTAGGCCTAGAGATGTTATGCTAGTGTGTTTAGTTTAATTTGTTTCTCATTTTGAGACTAACACAATACTAACCATACTCTCTTGATTCAAATTGCTAGTTCACATAATGGCACGACTGGTGGAATATCACCCCACAATTTTGGTCACAAAGCTCTCTCAAGCAACCTACTAATCTTTTCCATGCAGGATCTTGGAGTTGGAAGGCCAAAAAGAGTGATTTTTTAACTTAATTTTCCATTTTTAGAACAGCATCTTTATTTTTGGAAACCTTGATTTTGCTCTCTAGAATGATATCACTATTACACAATTGTGATTTTGTATAAATAAAATCGTTATTCACTAAATGCCAATTTCATGGACTTGAGTAGTGATATTATCATCTAGAGTAGTGATATCATCCTTTTAGGCAGTGATATCATTATTTTGGGTAGAAATATCATTCTTTTAGGTGGTGATTTCATCATTGGGGTAGTGATTTTATAAAAGAGTTATTCATTATGTACGCAACAATTTTATGTTTTTTATGTTTCTTGACTAGTAAACAACAATATCACTTTTTCAGGCAATGACTTTGTCATCCAAAAAATGATTTTGTATGTTCTATGTTTTCTTTCTACTAACAGTGATATCTTCAACTTAGCTAGTGATTTCATTAAGAAAAGTGATTTTGTTCATTCGTCTAGTGATTTTTTAGATAAAATAGCGATATTCTATTTTTTGTCTGGTCTAACTCATAACAGCGATTTTGTTGTTTGTAATTGCAATTTTGTGGGAAAAAATGATATTGACTAGGTAATTTCAATTATGTAATAGAGACCTCAAATTTCAAATTTTCTCCTTCTGTTTGCAAGTTAACTTCAAAGCTAAAGGATACTCTAATGTTTACATTGCAAGATCAAGCTTGGGAATTTGATAAAACATGTTGTAAACCATCTTTTACATGCTTTGAAAAATGAACTAGGAACTTTGTTTTAGTTCTTATTGAAACATTTAGGTGCTTAAGATGAATGTTTGATAGTTAGACTTTCAAAGTTACAATGTAAGACCAAGAGGTCAAAAATAACATCTCCTAATCTTTGATTTGGAGCTTAAAATTGAACACACTTGTCAATTTTTGTTTTCAATAGTGGTTTAATTATAATTTGAGTGGCAAAAAAGAAGGTCATTGCGTGTATGCTCTTCCAGTTGTCCCCTTTAGGGAACTTTTGGAATCAAAAGTGTTGTTCTTATAACAAACATGCCTAGTCCAAGGCATAGAAAGAATGTCTCTTAAAGCACTCCCTAAAAACTTGTGATAGTATTGGGTGATCTTGAGGTGATCATAAAGTCTTTATATTTATATCTTTTAGGGATGATTTGACTTGGGGTTTCATCTCTTGATACTGACTTCAACCACTCCTACTAGGATTAGACTTTTGAATGGTTAAACCACCTTCTAGTGTTGGAGTTACACATAGGACGTATCTTCACTTTAGACATCACACTACACTGAGTGAACAATAAGATGTAGTGGTTACAAAAAGGACTAGACCATTTTACAACAAACCAAGTGCCATGGAAACCCAATTTAAGTGCATTTCTTTTGCATCATTTGGCATGAAAGTCATTTTACAATTGATCCATGTAGAATGTTCAAGAAACAAACTAGTTTAGTCAACCCCACATTACCATACCCTTGTTAGTATTTGGATGATTATACTTAGTGTATTTTGATCATTTTTGCTTGGAATGTTTTGAGACTAAAACTTATTTGTTTGTTTATAAACTATGTCAAAACCATATATTTGAGTTGAGGAGGGTAGCATTATGATACCCAAAACATGTCAAATCATTTTGCCTTTGAGTCTTTGAAACATAACATTGATCACATCATTCGAACATGATTACACCATTAGGCTACTCAATTTGTTTCAAAACTTTTTTACCATTTTATCAAAAACCATTTGTTTCAAAACATGTCACATTTACCATTTGGACCTTTGTCTTGTGTCATCATGTTGTCCAGTCTTGTCTAGCTTGTTTGGTCAAAACCTAGTTTTCAACATTGAGTTTTCAATTAACCTTGTCAAGTTTGGATTTAAACATTGATTGATTTCTATTTAGGCCTCAATTCATGGGGTTGATACATAGTTATTTCTCTTTTAGGTTACATAAATTTGATTAATCGATTACCCAAATTTGAAAAACTATTGATGGTTTATTTTTTCAATGCCTATCATCATCATTGTTTGTGTTTTTATTTGGGAGAACACAACCTTTCTCCAAGAGATTTTTGCCTCATGTTATATGCCAACTGATCATGTTTATGTTTGATTTTGTGTGTCAAGTCTATGTCAAAGTTTTTTCCAAACTTTTTAGATTAAATCAAATCACATCATGCCTTTATTTCAAGTCTAGCTTTTGACATCATTTCACCAAAAGTCATATCATAGCCTATTTGAGCCTTGCTTTTGACTCTATGTTTTTACAAAAGACCTAGCGACTCTTTTCCCTTTCCTAGTTTAAATCTTGTTTGGAACACTTTAACCTAGACTTTTGACATGTTGGTTTTTATTCAGATGCTTGACCTTTTTTTGTGTATGACATTTGACATTAGACTATTTTATGCCAAGTCTTAGGATAAACTATTTTGGAGATACAACTCCACTTTCAAACTAGTTTTAGAGATACAACTCCACCCTTTTGACCAAGTTAGACTAAGTTTGAACCATTTGTCCTTTGGACATAGTTTTTCAAAGTTTGTAAAACTCTAAGCCTTTTTGTTTTAGATATTTCATCATTTATGTAGATATGTCTAGCTACACCTATGGTGGGGTCACATACCATCCAACTTATGATATAATGGCTACACAAAATGACTTTTATGGCTTTATTCAAGACCCCAATGATGCTAATATGGTTTGTGAGATAGATTTATATCTACCTCATAATAATCATTCATGGGAACAAAGTAATGAATTATCTTACAATCTAACTCAAGACCTTGATAGGTATGAAGAGGATTTTGAAGAGGACTTTGAAGACCCAACTATAGATAATGTTGTGTGGGATGTGGATCAATACCCTTTTTATAATAATCAGCACATGAAACATAGTCAAGAACCATCTTATGATCCAACTCGAGATTAAGATGATATGGTTTATGAATAGGACTTAGATGCTTTGGCTTGTACAAGATACCACGTTCTAAAATGCCCTAAAATTATCCTTCTATGACCTCATACTTTGGTTTATATGAGCAATCAAGCTCCACAATGCCATACCATTTCTATACCAGGACCTCATCCTTTGGCTTGTGTGAGCAATCAATCTCTATAATGGCATACCATTTATATACCAAGGCCTCATCCTTTGGCTTGTGTGATTAATAAAGCTCTATAACACCCCTTCATCATTCTATGACCTAGTCTTTTGGCTTGTGTGATAAATCAAGCTCCACACCACCCTATCATTACCATCTTAGGACTTTATCCTTTGGCTCATGTGAGAAATCAAGCTCTATAATGCCCAACCATTATCCAACCACATGCCATTCCTCATCCAGTACCAATCTCATCCAAACCTCAACTGATCTGATCATTTGAAGACTAAGCTATGTTTAAAACTAGTATTTTCTAACTCATTGGAAACCAATGCCAAGAAAACCAACCAATCTAAGATGTTTTTGTTGAACCAACCACTTGTGATAAGTCAAAATGTGATGAATTTCTTATTGATCCTATACCAATTATTGAGGAGTCTCACTCTAATGAGCCAGTCTTTACTGAGTCACTTAATGATTATAACCATGTTTAGGCAAATCATTACCTTGACCATATACCTATTTTTCAAAAGCCTCCAATTGATAAGCCAGTCTTTGAGGAGTTGTATTTTGACTTTTTTCCCATTATAGAGGAGTCTCACTTTGACAAACTAGTCTTTATGGAGCCAATATGCCATCACAGGTCATTACTGGTCCAATACAAAGCATTCAACAAGACATCATTGTAATAGGTTACCCATCAAATGAAGAATCAGAGTTAGAGTTAGGTTTTATTCTTAGACAAACATCTAATTTAGCATTAGAATTAAAATCAACATCAATTTCAACATTAGATTCAGAGTCCTTTGAGTCAAAATCATATTTAGATATAGAATATGGTCGTGACTATTATAACATTGGTTATGCATGCTTCATAGATCAATTTGAATACATGTGTAATCCTTTTATGGTTTTTGAGGATGAATACTTCAGCATTGACACAAGTTATCCTAGTATCTTTTATGAGCATTTTATAGCCTCTCCCCATTCCATTACTATTTAATAAGCCATTATCATCAACCAAAATAGCCATATTATTAACATTCCACCTCCCACAAGTGTTGATTAGGACCAATAGAATCACACTTTGTTGAATTGCATTCATGGTGACATAGTAGTTAAATAAGAGCAAGGAGGCCAAGACAACATTCATGTAGCAGAAGAACATTTTCCTAATGAAACATTTTTGGAGGCACTAAGCGATAAGAAAAATTCAAACTCGACATCTCCTACTGAAACTTTTTTAGAAGTGCTAGAATAAAATCAAAGTCAAAATCCAATGTTCATTAGTGACACCTTTTTAGACACATTATGGGACGATTAAGATAACTTCATTAGTGAAAACCTCATGGATGCACCAATAGCTGAGCACAAAATTTTTTCACTACTTCATGAAGATAATATCAATGATCAAATCAAAATAGCTTCCAATCTACAGCCTAATCAGATGGTAGCTACTCTCAAGATCAAACAATAAAAAAATTTGGTGATCTTATTGAGATAATATCAAAAGTTCTTTGGCCCTACCACAACCAAAATTATGTCAAAGCTAGCATCAACAATATTACATGTGATTGAAAGTCCTGATCTTCATTTTTTCCCTTACCATTACCCATTCTATTATCATTTACCATTCCATTTCAAAAACAAACCTATTATCCAACTTTTGTCCTTATTTACCATCCATGGTCGCATTTTCCTTTGTAGAGGCTACAAAGATACCTTGTCTCAATGCTTGAAGGAATCAAAATCAATGACCAAAAAATATCACAATAACATTCTTAGTATCTAAATCTATAGCTAGTTATTGATAGAGAAACTATTTAGATGAGGTGTGGGATAGTAATTAACATGATTGATAATTTTATTTGTATCATTTTCTAATCAAGACATGTATCTCCACTTCAATAAGAACAATAGAATCATATGCCATTTATCATACCCAGGACAAAAACATGTACCATACCATTTCATATGCCATTGTTACATATCTTTTTACCATTTTCATATATCCTTGTTAATCACCCAAGTGGGGGGCAACCCTCTTACCATTTTATCCAATCTATCAAAAATTCATCATTATCTTATAGCAAGACCATATCATCCTATCATTTTACTCTTATCTAGACCAAAGCCTATTTTAAGTCATCATATCCAATCTTATTTTGATCTTGGTTACTTTGGTTCTTCCTACACTTTTTATGAGGGGATTCCAATCAAGTTTCAACTCTTATCAAATTCTATGTTTAAATGATAGTCTATGAAATTAGTGTGACAGTTGATCTAGCAAGATATCTTTCATTTTTCCATCCTATCAACTTTGTTTATGTGAGCCTGATTATAACCATATATAGACAAATTAGTGTCTCACCAATCTTGATACTAATTATAACTACCTATGGGAAAATTAGTATCTTTTACATATTCTATTGTATCCTAGTTATAACCACCTATTGAAAAACTAAGGACAACACTTGTTTACCATGCATTGTTGCATCACCATGCCATTGGTGTTTTCATTTGGCTGGCCATTTGCCAGATTTGAGAACTTATTGGGACCTAGTTGGTTTTTCCTCACCTTTTGTGTAGATGAAACTACTATGACTTGAGGTCATTTTAGGACTATGTAGGTCATGCACAATTCATGTTGAGGTCACCTTAGTCCCCCTTTCTATATGATCTTTCCATTTTGCAAGCAACCTAAGCCAAATGTTCTCATCTTATTGTGAGTAGGTATCTTATCATTCTCTAATTAATTGAGATACCTCAAAATGCCAAAAACATTTAAAATATTTCAAAATCCAAAAACATTTATCTTGTCTAAGCCTAATAAATTATCCTTGATCTACCTTACTGAGGCATGGTCATTATTAGGATGCTTTATTTTGATTTTGTTTTTTAGGGTTTCTATTTTTTTGTTTATTTTAAGCTATTTGTTTGTTCACTTGCCTATTTTTTTTCTTTTATCAATATTACCTTAACTTAGTCTATGTGCATTTGTTGGGTGATTCCTTGAGCACATTATTAATGAGTCTATCCATATTCATACATTAACATTATCATCATGGTTTTTATCATTGGTGCATTATTTTAAATTTAGTATTGGATCCTGGGAGTCAGTCCTTACACATATTTTGGCCAAGTCTTCATGGTGTTTATCATGATTCTTACCATCACATGCTATATCAAAAAATAGTTTCAAGAAGGTCTACAAGTAATGGGACTGCAAAAATTTCTCCTTGGCACCTTGGCAAATCCTTCCATCCCACCCTTGATCAAATTAACCCCTTGGCCATTCTTTTTTTATCATTACTAATTAGGATAAGCATCTCCTCATTGGTAACTACAATTGAATCATTCACACTGATCAATCTTATTCTGAGTTTCATATCTTTCATAAATTTGCACCCACTCATCTTTAATCTATATTCTAGATTATATCCTTGAGTTATGCTTGTTAATAAACCCTAACAAGGGCATAATCATTTTTATCCAATCTAAATAATTTTAATGATTATAACTATATAAGGTCAAACCATTATTTTGACTTTTATTCTAGATTATAACCACCTTTGGGTAAATCAATGTCCTTTTTAAAATCAATGCATATAAGCATTTTCTCATTTGGATTAATCTCAACCATGGGTTATTTATAACTTTCTTCTTGATTCTTTTTTTAGGGACCATCCATCCACATATGTGATAGCCACTCCCTCGAGGGGGCATCATCATAGGCTTTCCAAACACTCTTTGGAGATTTTTCTTCAACCATCATCTTCTTTTTGGCATACAAGCCATTTCTCATTATTTGAGAAGATGTTATTGTTCCTATATCTTGCAACACCTTTCAAAATAAGGGAAAACTATAGACACATAAATTTGGCTACCAATAACCTCCAATCAGGCTTATGACCAGTTTCCATCAAAGTGCACAATTTGGCCTAAAAAAACTAAAACACATTAAAAAATTTGAAATTGATATATTCAAGTACTGATTTTGGGTAGGGTATCCCTAAATGGGGCAATACTATTTGTGAGCTAGATAACTTTGATTAGATCATTCTGAGTTGAAATGCTAATTTCATACCTAGATGTTCTGAATTGCTCTTTTCTATCAAAGTTCCTGCATGAGACACATGCCTTTGTTATTTTGTGTTGAAAACATCCTAAATGGGATAACAGTTTTAATGTATTTGACATCAACTTCCAATTTCAATCCAATCAAATTTTGGACCAATAATAAGGCATTCTGATCAATTTGAGTAATTTGTGCACAAAGCGTTTAATCATGTTTAAGATCTAATTAAATCAAATTAGAGCCTAATTAAGAATTCCATGGAACCTGTTGAATAAATTTTTATTAGAAATTAATTATCATTAACTGCATCATCAAATGACAACATCTTATAGGGTGGCATCCACAAGCCATAAGTGCCACAAATATCATGATTCATGCCTCCCATTCCTCATCAAAGACCTTTCATGCCTATTCAATGCCCCTCTATCCCAAATATTAATGGGGATATTTATAGAATGAATTTCATAATTGAATTAATCCTTAGCCACACATCTCTATTTGGATATTGATGATTCAAGTTGATCCTCAAACCATTCCAAAAATCTATAAATAGAGAGGCCATGAATATCATTTATAAGTTTAATTTGTGCAAAGTTATAATGCTAAATTGATTCTAAAGTCTTATACAAATTAATATTTTCAAGCCAAGCCAATCTAAGCCAAATCCACAAGGTGCCAAGGAGAGATGGAGGTAGCCAAGCTTCCATTGATGCATACTTCATGAGCACAAACCAAGAAAACCACTATAACAAGCATTTTGGAGCATCCAAGGAAGGTAAAAGAAGGTTTCTTTTGTATTTTAGTTGTTTCTTCCATTTTCATGTTTGTTAACTAAACTCCCCCTAGTAACTAGGCCTAGAGATGTTATGCTATTGTGTTTATTTTAATTTTTTTCTCATTTTGAGACTAACATAATACTAACCATCCTCTCTTGAGTAAAATTCCTAGTTCACAGTAGGAGTACTAACATTAAGGGTAGGGGTATTTAAGACATGAAAGGGAAAAAATTGATATGATGAGGAGGATAAATTAGTTTGATGCTCAAATTTAGATTCAATAAATATGCTAATAATATTATTCACCTCATGAGGGTACTTTTGGAGACCTTGACATAATTTAGACAAATATTTCACTTAATCTTGATCTACTTTATTAAGGCCATTCATTTCCAATTTTATCTCAGCCTCATTATCATATTCTTCTTCAGTATTATCAGTATCACTCTCAATGTAAACTTAATTTTCATCATGGCCATTACAAAAGTCTATATATTAAATCTAAATTATATACCACCTCAATATTATACACTTATACTATACCTATTATGGTTTTACCCTTCATCTCTAAGATATTCCTACTCTTAAAAGGCTTGTGCATGTTATCTCTTTGTGCCAAATTGCTTATAATTTTATCCAATCATATGTTATTCTGATGACTAGGCCTTCTATGCTATGTAAAATTCTCTAAACATGATCATTATACTTCTCTACTAGTTTTGTACCTATACATGTTTACTAGATTCATAGACACTTATGTTCCATCCAGATGCATGCATTCATGCAAGTGTCCCATTTCCAACCAAGTGTGCAGGTTTGAAGTTCTAAAGGAGCATCCCATGAGACATATTTTCCAAGTTAAAAATCATGTCATTATATGTACTTTTTAATCACATATTACACCCTTATACACACACAAGCTTACACGTAGGGTAGAGCTACATAAATATGAGGCTTTAGTCAAAATATTGGTTATGTAGGTATTTCCCATTAATAAAGGGGTCCTTGGGGTAGCTTAACATGATGATCCCACTAACCTGTTTTTCCCATAGTCATTCTAAGGGTGATGAAGCTAGGGTTTAATCATTTGATAAAGAGTGATAGATATACATGAAATATGTATACATCAAAAGAAAAGTGACAAATAATCTAAGTCTCTAGTTGGTCACATCTAGATCTAATCAATATTTTATATTGGATACGTGTGTCACAATCATACACCTACATTGATGCAACTATCCAAATCTGATGCAAGTGTTTGAGACCATAGAATGCAAAATTCTAAGATATGATGATTGTTATAAGATCATAATCTAGTTCACTTCCATCTTGTTTTATCCCAAATCTAGATTCACATAGTCAGTAAACCAGCTAAGTAATCTTGTTTTTTATTTTTTTCAAAATTAATCAATAAGTTTACTTTCCATTTTTGGCATATCTCAGTATTTTAATTCAAAATATTATTTATTTGAGTTTGAAAATTAATTAGTTTATTATATATTTTTATCTATTTATCACCCTTGTGCATAATCATTTATATATTTTTAACCCTATTTACGCTTATAACATCAATTTAGGGTTAAACATTTTGTGAACCTGACCTCTATATCTTTGTATCCAAATCCTAATTTGTCATAGGGTTTATTATTTTTTTGATTGTTGTAATTTATTTCAAATTCTAAATTTTTCATTTATAATCAATGGAAAATGTTAATCAAAAAACTCATTTTCAAATGGAATATAAAGAAGCATTAGTTACTCATCTTAATAACAACAAGCGTTTAATGGATTCATAGTTGTATGTTACAAGATATGAAATCAATAATCATGATAAATCTAAGGTTTCCTCACCTAGTGATAGTGAATCCTTAGGTGGTACAACAACAGATTCTATACCAATAATCCTCCCCTTAAGCACTATTATCCAAAATTGGCCACCATAAGTGAGTTGCATTTAAAAATTTGATCATAATGAGCTTAACTTTCATAATATCCATCTGAAGAGTCTTATCTTGATCATGGTTGGTCTCAAAGTGATAGGTATTGTGTTATTCTTGATATCTTTCAGAGTCTCTTAGAGTGTTTTAGTTAGAGGTAGGGTTAAGTCACCTAGTCTTATCATCAAGTCAGCCAATGTGGTCACTTACAATGTGTTTAACATAAGCTAAGGTTACTCTGATAAGGTTAAGGTTTGAGTGTGAATTAAAGGTCAATCTTGAATATTGTTCAAAAATGAAGAATGGTGATCCTTCAAAGGAGAAATGTGTTCTAAGCTGAGCAAGTAGACCAAGGATTAGAACTAGTAAGTTGATAACATTGTAATTTTAAGCATTTTGGAGAAGTTAAGGTATGTTTATAAAGTTTAAGGTTTTCTTCATTATGTATTGTATTGATTTTTACAATGTTGTAATATGACTCTTTGAGAGAAGGTCAAACATGAATGTCTATATCATTTTATAGGGGTCATTTGTGTAATTTGGAACTTGTTCAATGTCATGGTACATGTACTTTACCATACATCTTGTCCAAAGGCATCTTATAGGTGATTTCCAAATGTTGGAACACATTTGTAACTGCTTATTCATTTTTTATAAAATTCAAGTAAGGCATAATGAGGAAGCTATAGGGAAATAAAATATGGTAAATATATTTATACATTTATCCACCTATATACATGTAAGGGAAAGCTCCATAATCACCTAGTTTATGAGCGTTAATAGATTTAAAAGATAAAACAAGCACTTTCTTGAGGAGAAAAGGCCTGTAAAGGTATATTTGTAAATTTTTTCTATTGATAATAAACTCTTTAGCATATCTACGGCTCTTTCCAGTCTTCTCATACTCATATCCATGCTCAATAAGTAGTTTCATATCCAAAAAGGCAAAAACCTATGCCATTCCTCCATCAGGTTTCATAGGATTGTTTGGAAAGCTCAGAAGAGTCAAAAGTTCAAGGTAGGTTCATGGAGGAAAAAGAAGAATAATACCAGATATATTGGTAAAATAAGGGGACATTAATTCCCTTTCATATTGTGGCATTTTATTTTTTATCAATCTCCTCAGCTTTATGAAACATTACGAAGGAGTTAAGGTGTAAAATAGTGACTTAAAATCCTAGTAGCCTAGTTTTTGGCAATTTTAGAGCATTTTTGAGGTCATTATTGAAAATGGATTATTGTATGAGACCATTTAAGACTCTTATATCTCTATCACACCATTTTCCATTATTTATGTAGCACATGTTAGCATCAGAAGACCAAAACCTCCATTTGAGTGAGTTACAAACCTAGATGAGAAGCCACAGGCCAGGTTTAGATTGATTTTGCATGTTTACCTACTTAAAATAGTTCCCAGGAAATATATATTAACTCCTCACTCCTCATATTAATATCCTTAATGGTATATATCATACCATATAAGTCACTAGTCTTAGTATTCTTTGTAAAGGTTCCAAGTGTGAAGGAGTGACTACAAGACTGTGACATGAAAGAGGAATGTTTGGTCTAAAAATTTGAATGTCATGCTTCAAAAAGAGACTTAAAATATTATAAATAACCCAAAATATTCAATTCATATGATTACCTAACTAATGGTCATGTGGATAAATCCAAAGCATTATTTCAAAGTAAGGTTAAGCTAGATCTTGTTAACCTACAAGTCTGTAGACTTGTAGGTCAACATTTGTACCTAAAACTTATAATGAATCCATATGGATATTTTAAATACATATTTTTCTCTCTCATACCTATTACAATATCTCTATAATCCTTGAGGTTAGACTCTTCAAGTCACAAGGTAAGAGATAAAGTATCTAGAAGCATCAAACATTTAGTCAAGTGTGAGTTTTTGTGTTCATACAGGAGGATAACTTGTACGAGGACCATTGGTAAGCTTTAAATCATTCCCATAACATATAAACAATATATAAGTTCATTAAAAAATTTAAAACATATTTAAAGGCCTCAAACTTCAAATAGGCCTACCCTCGTATGGTATACTCCATAGTTGTACATATGAAAACATGGCTTCTTCACTATTTTAAAGATTTTTAAGATATCATGAGAGTATAACAAGGTGAATGAGGTATCCCACTATATATAAAAGTATTTTTATAAAACTCATGATCATTTAGAGCTCTTGAGACCAAAAATGCACTTACAATCATTTCCTAAGACATTGTAAATGGATTATGGAATGTCAAAAAACATGATTATGACATGTTCAAGTGAGTATTCAAGGTAACTTGAGCCCATTAGGGGTTTGGACCAAGTGATAAATCATGAAGATACATTTCCTATAATTTTATTGTTGTCACCAAATCTTACACCATGTTCAAGCCTCCTCTAGATTTGGGTAACATGGGAATAATTCTATGTGGGTGTACCTATAGTAGAAGTAGACCTTTAGGTTTAAGGTTTAGCTCCCTGAATATGTCTTGAAGTGCTTATCACCTAAACTAGTTGATTGTTTGTAGGAAAAGGGATAGAATTTTTCATAAAATTAAACTACTCTAAGGGGGTGATACACCATAAGTATTTCCACAATACTATCATACTTCTTTCACTAAGAAGCAAAGCCTATAACACTAGTCCAAAAGTCCTAAAATGCACTAGCATTAGTACTTCAATATGAAGGTGACATGCATGAATACTATCTAAGGTAAGTGAAACCAAAGATTAGTTGTAGATACTAAGGTTCATTATATACTTGAGGATAGATCCATACACTTAACAACACTTCATATAACCTTCTAGAGTGGAATCACTTGCATCAAACATGGAAGGATTGAGGGAAAGTATGGATAGATGAATATATCTTAAATATTCACTATACATCTCTTTACACACTTTACCAAGAAGATATATGAACTCAAACTATATTTTATTTATTTTTTTAAGTCAAAGTAAAATTTTAAAACCAACAGGTCTTCACCATACATGGTGTGGTATTAGTTTACAAGAGCCAAAATGGCTACTAATTATAGAATTGGAGAGAGAGAAGAATAGAATGAAGTCCAAGAGTTATTAGGACATGTGTCATGCTGAGAAAAGGAGTTAAACATGTAGGAGAGAGGAAATGGAATAGACAATGCAAGATCTAATTGGACAAATGTCCCTCAAAACATGAAAATCTTAAAATGTGACGTAGAAATTCCTTAATTGCTTACTCAAAAACTTGCCTTCATCATTTAGCCTTCTTGGAATGTCCCACAACTAACTAGGGATAGATGTTATGATTAAATGAGAGTCATGGGTTTTATACATGTTCAAACATGAATTGGAGTTGTCCCTAATCAACAATATTATTCTGGAGATGAGTTACAATTACCTATAGTCCAAATAACTCCTCTTTCACTCACCTATTACACTTAGCACCAAAATTGATATTTAGTTTTCCAATATGATACATAAATAGGAGTTTATGATACCTTTTAGGACCATTAATGGCCTTATATTCCTCAAATAGACCTTAAAATGACTCCCACTTGAAGTTTTCACTCTCTCACTAGCTTATTCACCATGTCAGTTTTGACTAGCTAAGATGAAGGCACTAGCCTTTAAAGGCACTTGTGTACTTAGCCAAGGAAATAAATGCACATGGTGAGTTATATTAAGTCCCAATATATCTCCTAAATTTAATTTCATCCTTTTACTCTCCCTTAAACCTTTAAAACACCAAAAATTGTCAAAGAAATCTACTTTTCACCCTATCCATACAAGTAGGGTACAACTCAAGTTAATGGGGAGGAACCCTAAATAGTCCTCTACAACCTCAAATCATCTCCCAAAACTTTATATTCCATTTATGTGCCTCCCTTACTTCAAAAATTACACCCAACATGAATATATACTTCAATACTACCACTTTGGATTGTGAAGGTTACTTGGAAGTTCAAATCCTATAGACATCACTGAAAAGGAGTAGTGAACAATTTCATGACTTTGAGGCCTTCAAGCATCACTTTATTTTTTTCACACACCCTATTAATTTTGAAAGGATCTTCCCCTTGGATAAGGATACAATTTGGGTTCATCTAAACCCATCTAGGTATCATTCTTATTCATCATCTAGTAGCTTCAAAAGGCCTAGGGATCTATTTTGGGACTTTTAGGGATTTCATCCCTAAACTAAGTTTCTCAACTTTGACCCTAACTTATTAACCTTTCCTACCAATCCAATTATTTATTCATGACTAAAATGGTCTCATCCCACTCCACAAGCTTCATGAAGGTTTCAAATCATGTTAATCTCCTCTATATAATACCTTCATACCTCTGTGTAAGGTTGTAGATGCACTCATAGTAGCATGTAAGGTAGTGAAAGTAGAATGTAGACTATATGCATGATATATAGGCATTTAATGAAGTTTTAACCTTCTCAAAGTTTTGAAATGCATCCTTTCCAACTCTAAGTATTTGAAACAAGTTACAATAATCTCAAAATGATGTTCTCGGTCTCCTATAGGTGTGTTTTGATGTTGCAAACAAGGAAGTGAGTGTAGAGATGAGATATAAGCATGGAATGTGATCCTAGAACTAGTTTCCAAACCCTATCAAAGGTATTAAAATGAATTATTACAACTTTGACATGATTAAAACAATTTTCAACACCCATTTCAACTTGATATACTTTTGTAGGCACTTGGAGCTATGCATTTCCATGGTCTATGACTGTGCATTTGGGAATTAACTATCCCATAATTATTTGCATTGAATTAGAGTTTATATTTATTTATCATGAAAAAATAATGTATCCCATTCCTTTAAACTCTTAAACACATCTTCATAGCCATGATTAGATCTTAAAACACTATGACTGTAGATTGGAATTTGCAAGAAGTGACTGTGTGTAACATTATTGACTATAACCTTCATGATGTTAGTTTTGGATATTAAAATTATAAGGAAATTGGAACAAGGATACATTATATTCATGATAAAAAAACACCACACATTGCATTGAAACCACTACAGAGAAAGAAACCTTCTACAAGTGGTAAAACCTTACTGTACCCTCCATTAGTGACATCTTCCTACAATTTGAATTGTTTGACCCATAAAATCAATTTTAATCATGAAACAAAGCATGGGTAATATGAGATAAGAGATTTAAAATCCTATGGAATCAAATTCATTAATTGATCTGTATGAACTAGCTAAAACAAGAGAAAAACCTAAAGGGTGTGGGAAACAACAAGTAGAAATGAACAGTCAACTTGTTGAAAATGGTTCATAAAGTATAGGCCACCATTCTTCAAAATATGATCCAAAGCTAAAAATATTTAGTTGAAATATAATTCAATAAACAATAAAAACACAATAAAAATAATGTTATCTCTGAGAAGAGATGTTTTATTCATAAAAATTTACAGATCCAAACATATGCTTATCTCTGAGAAGAGATGTCTGATTTCTATTTAGGGTTACATATTCATTTATACACATTTTTAAGGTAGGAGGATGATGTGTAAGGTCACCAATATTGAGGTAGATTAAGTGTTTTGACTTCAGCGATTTACAACAATACAGAATTTAAGGAATTACTATTTTTAAAAACTTATTATTTTTAGACTGCACTACTAAAATTGAAATTTGGGGCACTTACATTGGGTTTTTAGGGGTAAAAATCCATTTATCAAATATCCATTTTATCTCATCACATTCTCCTCATTCTTATCTTTCTAACGGTTCAAACAGTGAGTTGATTAGAGCTACAGTGTAAAAGTTATGGATATCAAAAGTCTTACCACCAATTAGGGTAGAACCATCACCCGAATTGTCACCTGGAATGTTGCCCAGATCATTCCTTCCTCCTTGAGAAGTAATTGTTACCATTTCATCAAGATTTTTCATCAAGTGTGGAAGTAGTGCTTTGATTTGATTCCTGATGCATATTTGTAATGGACTATGCTTTCTGGGGCTGTACTTTGTGGAGCTATACTTTATGGATTTGTACTTTGTGGAGCTATACTTTGTGGAGCTGTGTAGGGCCTGATTGTTCACCATTTTAATATGAAAATTAATCTATGGATGGGAGGCCATGAAATTCTTTAGCTTTTTATTTATTGGCTTCTGTTATTGTATTGTTTGTGTAGTCAAGGTTACAACATCATCCCTTTTGGATTCCTATGGTTTGACCACCATGAGAACAAATTTCTTGGCACTAATCAGAGAGAGATGTGGAATATGGTACCTCTAGTACCCTATGGTACCATGTTCCAAGAGTGAGGGTGATCCTTCAAGTTTTTGATTCATAGATGTCATGTCAATCATATATGAATGGTTGACCAAAGTTTACATTGCAAACATCTAGATTGACCACATCACATAAGACCTCATCTTAGAAACATATAAGAGAAAACATTGGTGGGTGACATAGAGGTTTCTCCCTTAACTCAAACATCCAATACTATATGGCTTTAGGTGAGGCTTCATATAAAAATTTAGGCTTTTCACAACATTAGTAGAGATTAAATTCTTTTGACTCCCACTATCGAGAATGAAATGCAGAGGCTTACCTTTCACCCATAACTTAGAATGAAACAACCTTTCCTTGTCATCTAAAAACTCCTCATGGGTCTATGATGAAGCAACTATGGCATCAGGCTCAGCATCTAAAATCTCTTCTTCATCCTCTTCAACTTTAGGTTGTGTATGAGGTAGAGCAGTAGATGTTGAGGATTGTGACTCAGAAAGTAGGGACTTGATGGCTCAACATTATTCTTTGGAGTGAGTTCCATATTTGTGATAATCACACCATTTCCTAGTCTTTCCTTCCTTTTTCTTCCAATTTTGGCCCCATGTTTGACCTTCTTTGTCACTTTTCCATTTTGAAGGCTGAATCTTTGTATTCATTCTTCCATGCTTTTACTCAATCTTCACTGTGAACTTGTATGCCTCACTGAGGGTTTATAAATTGAAGAGTTCCATTTCTCCACGTATATACCATTGTAGTCCACCATGATATTTGAGAAATTTATGTTTCTCACTTTCTTGGATGCCTAATCTCGTAGATAGAGAATGAAAAATGTCAGTGTAATCCTGAATAGACTGTTCCTTACCTTGGTGAAGTTGTTGCCACTCTATATACAAATAATCATATGCTATAATGGGGTAATATTCTTCCTTTATAGCTTCTATAAAATCATCCCAAGTAGGTTCTACTTCAAATCCAATATCATCTACACTGAATCTCTTTTTGTACACTTCCACCAATTTTTTATAAGCAATGATGCTTTCAAAAGAGCAAAAGTGATCTTCTCTTTATTAGTGAATTTATTTATAGAAAAATAAGATGAAAATTTATCTAACCAATTTTCTACTACACCAGCATTGATTTTTCCTTCAAATGTAGGGATATCAAAATTCACTTGAACCTTGAAGGGTGTTGGGGCACTGAAAGGATGTGGGGTTGCAGATGAGGAGCCAAAATTTCCCATTGGAATTTGTTGGAGAATTTGGGTGAATTGTCTTAGCATTTATGCTTATTGTTGATGGATGGCTTCATTCACCATTTCCTTGAAAGGATCAGATGTCTTAATGTTTTCCACCATTTAAAGTCATTTGGAGTGAATAGGTGGATAGTCTGTTGGTTCTATTTTCCACCCAAGCTTCCTATAATTTGATCTCATCCTTAGGATCATACACTCTAAAGACAAACTAATCTGAAACCAATGATCCAAAACTTAGAATATTTGGTTGAAATATAATTCAATAAATAAGAACAACACAATAACAATAATGCTATCTCTGAGAAGAGATGTTTTATTCATAAAAATTTGTAGATCCAAACATATGCTTATCTCTGAGAAGAGATGTTTGATTTCTATTTCAGGTTACATCTTCATTTATACACATTTTTAAGGTAATATGAGGATGTGTAAGGTCACCAATCTTGAGGGAGATTAAGTGGTTTGACTTCCATGTTTACAATAATACAGAATTCGAGGAATTACTATTTTTAGAAACTTACTATTTTTAGACTACACTACTAAAATTGAAATTTGGGGAACTTCCATTGGGTTTTTTTGGGTAAAAATACATTTATCAAATATCCATTCCATCAAATCTCATTCTCCTCATTCTTATCTTTCCAATGGCTCAAATGGTGAGTCAATTGGATCTACAGTGCAAAAGTTATGGCTCCTGAAAGTCCTGCTACCAATTGGGGTAGAACTATCACCCGAATTATCACCTGGAATGTTGCCTGGATCAAAATCCAAACATGAAAATTAATCTAAACAATTTTACTATCCATACCAAGATATTTTGAGCTATAAGTCCTCCTACTGGTTGTACTATCCAAAGACCTATTGACCAATTTTGCTTTCGTAGTGGAGTAATAGAGGGATGGAATGCTTTTAGCCCATTTTTGGCACTTTCAAAGCATATCAAACATGTAAATAGAGTTATGGAAGTTGAAGGGTAATTAAACAAGCTTATCCCATGTTCCACTCTCTCCCATAGCCCATACAACCTTTGAAACTACTTTTTCTCTTATTTTCTTGATTTTTAGTTAACGTCTACAAGTTTCTATTAATACTGGCATTCCTAACAAAGGAATCTGATCGAGACTAACCTGAGGGATGTTGTAAAATATGTTAGAACAATTTTATACCTAATAAAACCATACCACTTCATTTAATGACCCATATATGACCCCTAAATGACTCAAAATGACATAAAGGCTAAATTGGACTATGACAAAGGCTAATATGACATTAAAAGACATCAAATGAACTATAACACACCCTATGACATTATAATAGACCCCTATACAAGGTTGGAATATAGGGTATTGACTCCTTTTGACTTGTGGCCAAATGGTCAACAATTATAATTGGATAAATAGGCTCACAGAGGACATAATATAAGAAAGATAGTTTTAGGCCTAATAGTCTCCTACAGGCATGTCACAGGCAGATGAGAGAATATGGCATAATTATGATGTTTAATGGAGTATTAATAAAAATTTTAGGTAAGAGGTAATATTTGTAATCTCTATGCCCTTACCAGGATCATATAAAATTCCAAAAACTAGATGAGGAGAACCGACTCTCAAGAAAGTAGTCAAGAAGCCTAAGAACACATATAGGCCTTTATATAAAACATGAATAAAATATTAATTTTTTGGGTGAATTTGAGAAATAAATACTTTTATTAGGTTAATAGGACCCAAATAAATTATCATATGAGTTTTGAAATCTTTGAAAGATAGATAAAATGCTAAACAAGAAATGTTAGGGTCATCTTCATGAGACTACCCATAAACCCTAACAGTGGGCTAATTCAAGTTCTAATGGGATGTAAAGGTAATTTTCTTCATTATATCACTTTCACAAGTTATTATAGGTTTTTCATACCTCATAGAAGTGTTTCTAACTCAAACCAAGCAATTTCATATCATATCTTGCCAAATTAGCCTTGTTGAGTTCACCAATAGGCCTACTCTTCCCAAGAAGTCACTTTTAGCATGAGGGATATTTCATGAGGAACTACATGGGTACCAATATATATTGGATGATTTAATAGGGTATTCATAATCTAGTCTAGTGGCATTAGTTTGGAGATCAAGGATCTATTTTTTATGAACAATGCTTTAGTTAATACCCTAAAACCCGTATAAAGACCCGATGGAGAAGAAGATCAGCTTTCTATGTGCCCAAAATGGATTTGTATGACTTTGAAACTACTTGAATAGTTCTTATCCCTCTTATAGTAGTTTTATAGATCATGATATTAGCACATGTGAGATGGAATGTACATAAAAATGGCCTAAAAAACTCCTCTTTTGGGCCTTTTTATAGGATTTTGAGGTTAATAGGTATTCCTAACCATTTGGAGATGATCCTTAAGACAAGACAGAGGTATTATATTATTTCAAAACATGTTTGAGAAGTATTAAAAGTGATAATACATATTACAAGTTTTCAATTAGGGCTCAATGTAAAAATGTGATGAATCTTACATCAAGAAGGTAGAATTACAAACTTGTATCAAGACTTCAGGGATCAAAGAGCTTTCAAAGTACCTTGGTAAAAATCTAATGTAATATATCAAATATTTGGTGAGTCATGAAATATATAAAATAACTATTCATGGCCTCAAAGTCACTTGGAGCGTCTAGGCATGAATACCTTCTACCACTTTCATTTCAAACAAGTATGAATACCACATCTACAAGTTGATCTCCAATATTTGAAAAAACACTCCAGGACTTAATGTAGTACCTATATGAAGTAAAAATATATGGTAGATATCTCCAAAACATAAAACTAGACCTTACTTGTAAAATCAGACCTTGAGAGTAAAGGATATGGTATGAGAAGAATTCTAAAATTCAAGGCCAAATCGCACATGGTGAAGAAGCATTACAAGAGGTGAGGATGGTGTAGAAGTTATAAAATATGCCAAGTGTCAATTAAAAAACTTGTTAATACCCCCAAATAAGAATATATATAACTCCATGGAAAAGGCATTAGATTCAAGAAGCATCAAAACTACCAATATGGCTTTCCACACCACTCTTCATGAAGAATCTCATCAACACTTGGCCTAGAAGGTTAAGAATCAAGATTATAACACACTCCTAGCAAAATTGGTGGAAATTTCTTTCTATTTTGAAACTTATTTGATAATGAAAGATAGATAATGAGTTCACTCCTTATCCTATCTCTCTTTTCCTTCTCTTCTTCTATAAATTAAGCCTTGAAAGGAATTACATGTAACCTCTAAATGTGTATGGTGAAGCCCTACCAAATTTGATACTTGTTACTACCTTTGAAATAAAATTCAATTTGAGTTACACTTTCTTGGTCTTGCATTTAGTGAATTTAAGATGAATTGTTGATGAATTCTAGTGATATTTGTAGTACTTCCTTGCATTTTTTCCTTTCCATTCATGCCTTTATGTGAGTTAGTCATATTCTACAGGTCATATGAAGTGTATCAAATGGTTTACTGAGTTAAAAAATTTAAATTTCATTAGTGTATTATTTTATTCCTCTTTATTAATCACCTTAGTTTTTGTATTAGCCATAGCCTTAATTTAGAAACACTTGTGTGGGAGGATCTATCTTAAATTTATGAAATCAAGTTGTAATCTGGTCATTTCATAATACAAGCATTGGCAAGTAGAAGAAATTACATTTGGTGCATCACCTCCATGTTCTTTTTTTTGGTTTTAATCCTCTTCTATCCCTTTTCTTTGCAATTTCAGTAGGTTATTTTTAGTTTTGGGTGAAGCATTAAGGGATATATCCCAATCTCAAGATTCACTTCACCAATTAGGCCACCCATGATCTAGAAGTGATTTCATGCTATCATTTAATTAGGAAGTCTTGAACAAACTTCCTAGGGGTACAAATTATATTGATAAAAATTTTATCATGTCTGGTGGGATTTATTTTCAACAAGGTTGTCTAAGAATGATGTTGGTCTTGACAAATTTACAACTATAATAGCCTACTTCATGTAGCATTTAGCAACTCGAACATGTTTTTCATTCTTGGTTATAGACTAGTAAGCAATTTTCATGCCAAAAGTGACTACAAGATCAATTTATAAAGGTATTCCTTTTGAATTTTTTGATTTTCCTCCATTTTCAGTCTAGAGAAAGAGATTCCTTCATTTTATCCCTTATACAAAGACTCTTAGAAGGAAGATTCATTTCCCTTAAACTCTAATTTTTCCTAAAACTTGTAATATGGATATAAACCTGCCCTTTGTTGTTTTCAATTGTGGATCCCCTCTAAACCTTGAAATAAATGATGATATCCCTATGGTAGCTCTTAATAGTGTCCCATACTTTATCAAAGAAAACACCATTGCCCCCATTAAGAAAATTAGAGATATGTTTAATTTTTATAGTATTCAAAATATCACTCAAGATAATGTCATTTAAGGGCAAAGGTTTGGATTGGTACAACACATTATCTCCAAATTCTATTGATTCATGAGACCAATTGGAAAAAAGTTGAGTAAGAGGTGTGAGGATAAGAGTGATCATTTGTCTTTGGTTAAGTAATTAACCACCATCAAGAGAGATCCACAATATTTTATGTAGGATTACAATTCTAGATTCCAAAAAACATAGGATAGGATCCCAACTCTTGTGATACCTACTTCAAACTATGCCTTCCTCTATTATCTCAAGGCCTCAAATAGTGATATAGTTGTTATGATACAATCTATGGAAGGAGAGACCTTAACTAAGGCCTATAATGTTGCCATCAAGTCTAATAATAACCTCATATAATCTATAAATATATCCCCAAGACATCCCATGCCATTGTTTCATGATATAAAACCCCCTACACCAACTCTTGCTCCCATTCCCACACTTACCAGTCATGAGCAAGCTACTCCTAGTGAAGATGATAGATTAAACAAGCTAGAGAAGATTTTTCAAGACCAAAATAACAAGTTAGTGGCCATTGAGAGGCAACTACCTCAGCCTCATAGACCTTATCAAGATCCATATCAATCCTATCATCCCAATCAACTAAATAGACCACCTTTTCAAGCCAATTCTCAAGGATAAGAGTAGATTACTAATGCTAGACCATAAAATAGCTATAATCCAAATGTTGTCACCACCTCTATATCTCTAGTACCTATTCAATACAAACATATCCAAGAGAATTATTGGTCTTATCAATTGGATCAGCCTCATAATCATCTTACTAATTAGAATGAGGTGTTCAATCAAGATTTTATGACATAAAATGGAATAAAATACACTATGACACAAGTTAAAGTTTCTCATCATGAAAGGATTAATGGAGAGAAAGTTTAATTAGATGTTACATTGGTTAATTGGAAAGAGGGATATTAGTATGAATTAAATAAATTGGGAATCACAAGTAAGGCTATTGATGCTTCCATAGAATCCAATACAAGGGCCAAAAGGAGAGCAATTGAAGATACTCAAGAGCTAGTAAAGGTTCAGCCACTATTCCTTATATGTCTCAAGGAAAAAAAGAGATAATGCATCCCCTAAGGCCTAATAAATTTATAAAAATAATAATTTAAAATGTTTTTTTATACCTCAAACTATGTAAGCTCAAAATAGTATGGTAGCTCCTAAAGGACAACCAAGGGTTAGTGGTTCTTGCATCAACATTGTGGACCAAATGAAGAGGTTGAATGTGAGAATTCCTATGTGGGACACATTATCTCTCCCTAGACAAAATGAGATACTTAAGGAGGATTTTTATAAACTCAATATTTCAAAAACATCAACAAGAATATAAATTTTAGTCTTCACAACACACCTACACCTACTAATAGGCAGCTAAGCAAAGATGGTAAAACACCTTTTTATCTTTGTATGATTATTAGAGATTGCTTAGTACATAATTTCATGATAGATAATGGGGTGAGAATATCATTTATGCCTAAACAAATAGATAATAAGTTAGGCTTAAAGTATGATCTTAATACCAAGGGTGTTTTATAACTATATGGTCTAGCTACTAAGATTATGGGTGTGATCAAAGGCTTGACTCTTGCTCTCCATGCCTGTCTCAACTTTGCTATTGCTAAAGATGTTATTGTGGTGGATTTGTCACCATAATATTCCCTTTACTTTTTAAGAGACTTCATCACCAATATTGGGGGTTATTTTTCATCTAATTGGTCATATATGACTTTTAGAACTAGTTATGGTACTAAATTTAGAATCAGATCCAAACCTATGTCTAAGTTCCGCCTTGAACCATACAATATAAACATTTAAAATGTGAAATATACTATCACTAATGAATGAGATCATCCTAATGATCAATAGCTAATTGTACCTCTTGAAGGCATATTAGACATTTTCCTTAATTATTAGGGAGTATAAAATCATGAATAAGATCTATGTAAAGGTGTTTATTGTTTGCATGTAGAAAGTGTAGCCATATTAGCTCTCTCCACGTCAAATGAAGATATTGATGGTATATTTAAATTATTATTTGATGGTTCAAAAAGTAATAATGGAGTAGGGGAAGGTATGATGCTAGTTTCTCCTTCCCATGAGGAGTATTATTATGCCATTAGATTTTAGTTCAATTTCACTTTCAATGAAACTGAGTATAAATATTTAATTCATGGTCTTCAATGGGTAAAAAATAAGGGAGTGAAAAAATTAAAAGGTTTTTGAGATAGTGAGTTAGTATTCCATCAAGTGAAAGGAAAAAGTGTTACTAAGAATACATTGTTGAAGATTTAAAATATAGGGTATGGGACCTTATTGAATACTTTGAAGCCTTCAAAATTAAATCAATTCCAAGAGGAGATAATGAACATGTTAATAGGCTAGATTCAATGGGAGCTCAATTTGACATTCCTAATGATGTGAAGAACTCAAAAACTCAACCATATATTAAGGTGGTAGTAAGTCCATCAATACCGAATAATGATGTCAATTGGTAGATCTTTGAGAGTGACAATAAAATAACATGCTTCCTTCAAAAAGAAGATAAATTTTCTTCAAAAAATTAGGCTAAATTATAGCATTAATATGGATATCAAATTGTGTAACTAAGATCCAATAAACTTCCCAAAGGGTTGGTAACTCTTGCTAACATATTCAATCAGAATGACCAAATGAATAAGGATTAGG
The DNA here is from genome assembly GCA_037957365.1 of Torreya grandis. Classification (NCBI taxonomy): domain Eukaryota; kingdom Viridiplantae; phylum Streptophyta; class Pinopsida; order Cupressales; family Taxaceae; genus Torreya; species Torreya grandis. The sequence continues at coordinate 756,117 of JARHVA010005661.1, forward strand.
TGAGTATGTACACCAAAGAGGAACCCCTTGAAAGGGTTACTATATTCAAGGACAATATTCTTAAGCTTGGAAAGGTGTGTACTTTAGCTGAAAGGATTACATATTTGGATTTGTGTAAAGAATTTTTTGATATATTTGCTTGGGAATATAGTGACCTTAAGGGTTTGATTCTATAATATCCCAACATACCATAGAGTTTGATCCAAATGCCATGCCTATAAGATAAACAAAAAGACCTATAAATCCAAAGATTGAGATTATAATGAGGAAGGAGTTAACTAAATTTATAGATTCTAACATCATATTCCCTATTAAGCACTCCTAATAGGTTTTTAATCTAGTCCCTATGAGGAAGAAGAGTGGGTAGATCAGATTATGTGTAGATTTCAGATATTTGGATAGGGTGTCATTGAGACATCATTACCCCTTACCCTCTATGGATAAAATTCTCCAAATAGTTGTAGGTTCTCAATTATTCTCTCTTTTGGATGGTTATTCTGGTTATAATCAAGTCTTGGTGAAGGAAGAAGATCAATACAAAACAACATTTACAATAAATGGGGCATATATGCCTATAAAATAATTCCATTTGGGTTACCTAATGCAGGATATACATTTCAAATAGCCATGGATATGGATTTTTAAGGCTTGATTAATGAAATGGTGCCAATCTATCTTAATGACATAATATTTTTTCAAAGAATGATAGTGATCATCTAGTTCATATTAGATTTATTTTGGTAAGATGTAGGCAATACAGGATCTCTCTAAACCCCAAAAAATGTGTCTTTGTAGTTCTTGAGGGTAAGCTCTTAAGTCACAATGTCTCAAAAGATGGGCTTGCCATATATCTTGAAAGGGTGAGTGTCATATTGGCTTTGTCTTTTCCCAAGCACAAAAAAGGTTTTCAAAGATTTATTTGGAAGATTAACTTTATTATTGATTTCATACCTAGTTTTTCCAACCTTGTGAAGCCTATAACAACCATCTTGAAGAATCATCAAGTCTTCAATTGGACCAAATAAGGAAAAAATAGTTTTGAGGCTATTAAGAAAGATATAGCCTAAACACCTACATTGATCAATCTTGATTTTTCAAAGGAATTCTTCTTGTATGCTTTCTCTAACATTAACACTATCTCATATATGTTGATGTAGTAGAATGGTGAAGGTCTTAAGCAAACTATTGCCTTCTTTAGTCAAGGTCTAGAAGATTATGAAGAGAGATACACCTTTATAGAGAAGTAAGTGTTGTAAATCATAAGAATCCTTAATAATTTTATGCATATAGTGTTCAATAACAAAATCCATGTCATGGTATCAAATCCAAGCATAAGAGAATTCCTTTTGAATAGGGATTTGAATGAAAAAAGGGTTGGTTGGATAACAAAGGTCTTCTAATATGACATGGAGATTAATGCTACCAAGTTGGTAAGAGGAATATAGATATGTGAGAATTTAGGATCAGACTATCAAGAGGATAAATAAGCTATTTTATCATCATAATATGACCCTTCTATAGTTGTACCTTTAGCCCCTTAAAGTTGGACACAAGATATGGTAAGATTTCTTCAAATAAGTGAATGTCCTACAAGTTTGGATAAAGCAAAAATAATGTAATTTAGATTATAGTCCATCCCCCACATTCTTGTGGATTTATTTCTCTTTATAAGGCATTTCAATGTTATGTTATTTAGATGTGTTGAAACTAATCAAATTCACAAGATTTTGGAATAATTTCATGATGGGCTTTTAGGATGCCACTTTTCACCCAATAACACAATAGAAAAAATAATTAGAGATGGGTATTATTATCCTAACTTGTTCAAGGTCCCTTATTATTGGGTATCAAGGTGTTAAATGTATGTATTCCTTATAGGGACACAAAATCTTGCAGCCCTCCCTCTCAATACTATTCAAGTGGAACAACCATTCTTGAAATGGGGTATTGATTTCATTGGTATGATAAACCCACCTTAAAGTGTTGGCCATAAGTGGATGATTACAACCACTCACTATTTCACAAAATGGGTTGAAGCAATATCCCTTAAGGAGGCCAATGAAATTTTAGTTCTTAACTTCTATGAAGGCCTAATCACTAGATTTAGAGTTCCTTCCATAATATTTTTTGATAATGTAATGGTATTTAGTGGTGCAAGGACAAGTAAATGGGATATTAAACATGGCATCCACCTAATCACTTATTATAACTACCATCCTCAAGGAATGGACTTTTAGAGTCTACAAATAAGAATTTAATTAGAATCATTAAGAGCACAGTGGAAGAAAATCAAATATCTTGGCACACTAAGTTGAAGATAGCCTTATGGGCTAAAAGTATTACCCCAAAGAGGGTTGTTGGTAACTCACCATACATGATTGTTTATGGGAGAGAGTCCAATTTACCTTTATATCTTGAATTACCATCCCTAAAGTTATCACATCAAGTTTAAATGATGAAGAGTGATCCCATGGCAATAAAGTTGTCAGAGTTGATGGAATTGAAAGAGATTAGAGACCATGCCATGCATGCCACGGAGTGCAATCAGGCCCAAGTAAATAATAACTTTTAATGAAGATTTATTTCAATATCATACCAAGAAGGAGACCTTGTGTTAAATTGGAATGAGGATAGGGATAAACCTAGTAGGCATGCCAAGTTTGATACATTGTGGAGTGGGCCCTAAGTTATCATTAGCTACAAACAACATAATGTTTTTTATCTTGCAAAGTTGAATGAAGAGGAGCTAAGTATCCTAATAAATGGGATAAATTTGAAACCATGTTACTAAGGTCATTTTTTATCCTTGTACATATTATAATAGATATTTTTTGTCCTAAGTTCTTGAGCAAAAGCTTGTTTGTTTGTTTTGATTTTTGTCTTTCCTCCAAGTGTCTTATGACACGTGTGTGTTGTGTGTTTTGTAAGTTTTCTCAATTTTTAGTTTGTTTCAAGGATAATATCTAGTCTAGGTTTCATTTTTGCCTTCAATTAAAGTATCATTCATGACCCAATATCCCAAAGGATTTTCAAGGCCACTATTCTATATGTATAGCAAGAATGAAATTACAAGAGGTCACCAAAGATGTTAGCCAAAATTGGACATAATAAGTGAGTTTCATTTAAAATTTTGATCATAATTAAACTTAAATTTATTGATAGACATCTAAAGAGTCTTGTCTTGATCATGGTTATTCTCAAAGTGATATCCATTATGTTGTTCTTCATATATTTTAGAGTCTCTTAGAGTGTTTTAATTAGAGGTAGGATCAAGTCACCTAGTTTTATCATCAATTCAGCCAATGTGGTCACTTCTAATGTTTTTAACATAGTTTAAGGTTACTATAACAAGTTTAATGTTTGAATGTGAAGTCAAGATCAATCTTGAATCATGTTCAAAGATGAATAATGGTGATCCTTCAAAGGAGAAATGTGTTCCAAGCGGAGCAAGTAGACCAAGGAGTAGAACTAGTAAGTTGATAACATTACAATTTTAATCATTTTGGAGAAGTTAAGGTATGTTTGGAAAGTTTAAGGTTTTCTTAATTATGTCTTGTATTTCTTTTTATAATGTTGCAATATGAATCTTTGAGATAAGATCAAACATGAATGTATATATCATTTTATAGGGGTCATTTGTGTAATTTTTCACTTGTTCAATATCATGGTACATGTACTTTATCATATACCTTGTCCAGAGATGTCTTATAATTAATTTTTAAATGTTAGAACACTTTTATAATTACCCATTCATATGTTATAATTTTCAAATAAGGCATAATGAGGAATTTTTATGGAAAGAAAAGGTGGTAAATGTCTTTCCATGTTGCTCCACCTATGTACAAGTCAAATAAATCTCCATAATCACCTATTTCATCAGCTCTGATAGATTAGAAAGATAGAACAAGTAGCTTCTTGAGGAGAAAAAACATGTAAATGTCTCTTTTAAAAGGTTTTATATTGAAAATAAACTCATGATCCTTTAAAATTCTCTTTCCATTCCTCTCAAACTCATATCCATGCTCAAGAAGGACTTATAGACCTAAAATGGCAAAAACCTATGTCATTGCTCCACCGGGTTTTACAGGACTATTTGTCAAGCTCAAAAGGGTCAAAAGTTTGAGGTTAGTTCATGGAATATAAATAAGAAGAATACCAAATATCTTTGGAAAATAATGGGACCCCAATGGCCTTTTATTTTTCATCATTGGTTTTCTAATCAAACTCCTCAACTTCATGAACAATCGCTAAGGAGTAAAGGTGTAAAATAGTGACTTAAAATCCTAGTAACCTAGTTTTTTTTAGTTTCAAAGTATTTTGAGATAATGTTTTCAAATATATTATTTTTTGATACCATGTAATACTTTTATATATCTATCACACCATTTACTAATATCTACTTGGCATGTGCCAGCATCAAAAGAGCAAAACCTCCATTTGAATGAGTTGTAGGCCTAGATGAGAAGCCATAGGTAGGGTTTTGGTTGATTTTGAATGTTTCAATACTTAAATTATTCCAAAATTAATATATATTAACCATAAATCCTCTTATTAATCTTCTCAATGGTAGATAGTAGATCATACAGGTCATTGGTCTTAGTATTCTCTATGAAGGTTCCAAGTGTGAATGAGTGACTACAAGACTGTGACATGCAAGAGGAATTTTTGGTCTGAAAATGTGAATTCCATGATTCAAGAAGAGACTTAAAAAAATATAAATAAACCTAAATATTCAATTCATATTCTTCCATAACTAATGGTCATGTGGAAAACTTGAAAGCATTTTGTCAAAGCAAGGTTAAGCTAGATCTAGTTAACCTACAAGTCTACAGACTTATAGGTCAACATTTATAAATAAAACTTGTAGTGAGAATGCAAATGGATATTTTGAATAAATTTGTTTTTTTATCTCATCTCTATTACAAAATCTCTATAATCCTTGATTTTAGACTCTTCAAGTCATAATGGAAGAGATAAAGTATATAGAAGCATCAAACATTCAGTCAAGTGTGATTTTTTGTATTCATACAAGAGAATAACTTGTAAGAGGAACATTTGTAAGATTTAAGTAATTACCATAAAATATAAACACTATAAATGGTCATAAAAATTTTTAAAACATCTACAAAGGCCTAAACTTCAAATAGGCCTACCCTCACATGGTACACTCCATAGTTGTAGGTCTAGGGACACGACTTCTTCACTATTTTAAAGATTTGTATGATATCATTAGATTATAAATTAAATGAGGTATACAAATAGATATAAAATTATTTTTATAATCCTCAGGATCATTCAATCTTCTTGAGACTAAAAATGCACTTACAGTCATTTCTTAGGCACCTTGTAAATGGATTGTGCAACATCAAAAAACATGATTGTGGCATGTTCAAGTGAGTGTTCAAGGTAACTTGAGCCCATTAATGGAATGGATAAATTAAAAAATCATGAATTTAATTTTCATACAATGTTACAATTGGCCAAATAGGCTCACAAAGGGCAGAATATAAGAAAGAGAGCTTTAGGCCTAATAGTCTCCTATAAGCATGCCACAAGCAGATGAGAGAAAAGGGCATACTTATGATGTGTAATGGAGTTTTAAGAATTTTTTAGATGTAATATGGAGTATTATTAAGATATATAACATTACTAAGGTCATATATAATGCATAAAACTAGTTGAAAATAACACACTCTCAAGAATACAGTCAAGAAGCCTAAGAATACCTACATGTTTGTGTATAAAGCATGAAGAAAATATGCATGTTTGGGGTTAATTTAAGGAATTAATAATTATATGATGGTGAATATAACACCAATAAAGTATATTATGAGTTTTTAACTCTTTTAAAGATATATAAAATGCTAAATAAGAATTGTTAGGGTCATCTTCATGATACTACCCATAAACCCTAACATTGGGATAATTCTAATTCTAATGGGATAGAGAGATAATTTTACGTATAAGATCACTTAAATAAATTATTATAGGTTTTACATACCTAATATAAGTGTTTAAAACTCAAACCAATCAATTTCATACCATATCTTTCAAAATTAGCCTTCTCAAGGTCACCAATAGGCCTACTTTGCCCAAGAAGTCACTTTCATCATGAGGGATCTTGTATGAGGAGTTGTATGGGTAATAATGTATATTATAGTATTTAATAGGTTATTAATACTCAAATCTAGTGGTATTGATTTGGAGATCAAGGATTTTTTCTTCATGAACAATCCTTAATAATTTAAGACCCTAAAACCCCTCTAAAGACCCAATGGAGAAGATCAACTTTATAAATGCCCCAAATAGATTTGGATGAATTTGTAATGAATTTCATTATCCTTATTCCTATCATAGGCATTGCATATATCATGATATTATCACATGTGATATGTATGTTATAAAAAAAATGGCTTGAGAAGCTCCTCTTTTGGGCCTTTTGAGGTTAATAGATCTTCTTAACATTTGCAAAGGATCCTTGAGATAAGATAGATGTATTATAGTCCTTCACAATTCATTTGAGAAGTATTCACTATTATAGTATAGGTTTCAAGTTGTCAATTAGACCTTAATGAAGAAATGTGACCAATCTTACATCAAAAAGGTAGAATTACAAACTTATATCAAGAATTCAAGGATCAAAGAATTTTTAATATACCTGGTAAACCTCTAATGGCATCTATGCAATATTTGGTGAGTCATGAAATATAGAAAATAAATATTCTTGGCCTCAAAGTCACTTGGACCCCCTAGGCATGAAGACCTCCTACCACTTGTCAAATAAGTATGAATACCATAGCTATAAGTTGATCTCAAATGCTTGAATAAATGATCTATGACCTGATGCAATACCTCTATGAAGTAACAAGCCATTGTGGATATCTCCAAAACACAACACCAAAAGTTACTTGAAAAATCAGACCTTGATAGTAAAGGATATGGTATGAGAATAATTCTGAAGTTCAATTCCAAATCTCACATGGTGAAGAATCATTGCAAGAGATGAGGGTTGCATAAAAGGTTCTCAAATATGTCAAGTCTAAAATGAAAAACTTATAACTACCCCCAAAGAATTAGATATGTAACTCTATGGAAAAAGATTTATATTTAAGAATCATAAAAACTACCAAGATGGCCTTCCACTCAACTCTTCATGTAGAAGAGCATAAACACTTGGCCGAGAAGGTTAAGAAGTAAGATGACAACACACATCTAGCATACTTGGTGGCAACTTCTTTCTATTTTTTAAATGATTTGATAATGAAATATAGTTAATTAGTTCACTCCTTTTCCTATCTCTCTCTCTTCAATATCTTCTTCTATAAATTAATCCTTGAAAGGCATTAAATGTAACCTCTAAATGTGTATGGTGAAGACCTACCAAATTTGATACTTTTTATTGCCTCTAGAATAAAATTCAAGTTGAGTTACACTTTCTTGGTCTTGCATTTAGTGAATTTGAGATGAATTGTTGATGAATTTTGGTGATATTTATAGTAATTCCTTGCATTTGTCCTTTCCATTCATGCCTTTATATGAGTTAGTCATCTTTCTATAGGTCATATGAAGTGTATCAAATAGTTTTTTGAGTTTAAATGTTAAAAGGTCATTAGTGTATTCGTTTAGGCCTCTCGATTAATCACCTTAGATGTTCTACTATCCATAACCTGCATATATAAACACTTGTGTGGATGGAGCTATCTTGAATTTGTGAAATTAGGTTGCAATATTGTCATTTCATAGTGCAATAATTGGCAAGTATAGGAAACTACATTTAGTACATCACCTCCATGTTATTTTTCTAGTTTTAATCCTTTTTTATCCCTTATCTTTGTAATTTTAGTAGGTTAGATGTAGTTTTGGGTGAAGTATCAAGGGAGCTATCCCAATCTAGATATTTGCTTCACCAATTAGGTCATCCACAATCGAGAAGTGATTCCATGCTATTATATAATTAGTAAGGCTTGAAAAACCTTATTAGGAGTACAAATTAGATTGATAATAAGCACATCATCACTTCATATTTATAATGGGGGCATAGATTATGTGTTTACACCATTGATCCTCAGAACAAATATTACTATTACTACATCCTCCATGGGAAACATTGGACTTTAAACCTAATTACCAGTTTTAATACCTATATCAACTCAAACTATGGGTATACCTCCTTTTGTGACTTCTCAAACTCCAAACCTTAGTGATCAAAATGTGCAAGATCTTGTCTAAAATATACCACTTTTGTAAGCTAAGATTATAAATATTAAACAAAATTCTATGAATTTGCCTTATGATATTGATTTAAAAGAGGTGTTGTATATCCATTTTGTACCTGAAATATATTTTCACCCCTTTCCAGCTAGTTTTTTTCACCTAAGTTCACATTGTATGATGGCAAGGGTGATCTTAAAAATAATCTTCAATCTTTTTATGCAACATTTTTTAATTATTCCTCCACTGATAACCTTTTGACCAAATTATTTCCAATGATCCTTAAGGAATATGCTCTAAGGTGGTTCTATGATTTACCAATCCAATCAGTTAAATCATTAAAACCTCCTATTTATTAGTTCTTTTCATACTTCTCTATCAAATTACTAGAAAGGTTTCCTATGCCTAAATTACAAATATCAAACAAGGAACCAATGAAACTATCAATGAATATGTCTTGAGGTACGAGAAAATATTGGCTAAAATGACCAATCCAATTGTAGATAAAGACCTTAAAGACATCTTCAAGAAAAGTTTCATTTCCCTATTACATAGTCCATTATTTTCAAAAAGTTCAAAAAATTTGATGACTTATGACATATTATTTATAATCATGAAATGAAACTTATTTCATTTAACAAACTTAAGTATGTAACAAACACACTGACTACATCAAATACCAAGTTGACTATTAAAACAAGTTATAAGGTAAAACCTACAGAACCTAAAAAGGAAACAACCACTATGGATAATGGAGTGTCACAACAACCTAATTATCTTGTCTTGTCTAATGTACCAAGGAGACAATTTTCACACTTGTTTGAGTCTCTATCTTTGTTAATTTTAAATCTTGTGGAGTGTCACCTCATATTTATTCCTCCTCCTATAGAGGTTTATAGGAGTCTACGTCTACCCAAATGATTGATTCAAATTCTTATTATGACTATCACCTAGGACGTAGGTATTCTATGAAAAAACATTTTACCTTGACTTATAATATCCAAGACCTCATTGATGAAAAAATTAAATTTGATGGTCCTCCAAAGGAATTGGGTTCACAACCTAGTGATCACCAAAATCAAAAGATATCTAACAATCTTTTACAAGACCATTCTAAGAAGGATCCAGAAGTTTAAATGGAATATAATACACATCCTCTTCCATCAATTTATGGGCACCTATTAGATGGGATTATTTTTACTTATACATGGCATACACCTCCCATGGTTCAAATACCTTATATTACTTTCTATTATAGTGAGATTGTGAATGATGAATCATTTATTCATTCAATCATACCTTAATCACCACCCTATATACAATGTTATGATTGATAATGGTGCTAGTGAGAATGTTTTCACCATGACATTACTTACACATTTGGGTTATACACATCATGGCTTATAACCTTAAACAAAATTAGTTAGAGCATTCGAATGGACAACATAGCATGTTTTTGGTGATATTGACTTAATTTTATAGGTGGGTTTGGAACATGTGATTACTATCTTTTAAGTTATACCTTAAATGGGAGTCTTTGATATTTTTTTGGATGACCTTGGATGTATACACTTCACGTAGTACCTTCTATAGTACATGGATGTGTTAAGTACATTCATGACAATAGGGTAATTATAGTTTTCATAATTCTATATGAACATATACTTGAACAAGAGTAGTTTATACCCAGGAAGTTAATTATCAAACTTAATAAGGATAATCTTGCATGAAAGGGTAAATAACAAGTAATCCCCTTTATTATGCAGCCATTACTTTAGAGACCATTTAATTAGACATACATAGTGGATTTGATGGAATCCTCACCTACTAATACACAACATATTTAGTTACCTAAGGCAACCAAACATGTTCCTATTTTTGTTATTACAAAGAAACCATAGAACTCAAAGATGGGTCCCATAAAACCCCATTCCTTATATTGTTTCCTTGTGACCACATTTATATTATACATACGTCGAGCATCATAGATCCTACAATGATAGATAATACACTTATACGTGTCCCTTAGTAGTACAACTATCTTGTTACACTAGGTTCTAAGTGGGGAAATACTTATGAACATCCCTTGGATGAGATCATAGGATAGTATTAAATTTGCAAATATTCCATAAATACCAAAAATATTCAACATTTCCATGTTTTATTATCTTATTGGCATCTATTTTGTTGGTTTTATGTTGGCATATAGCATATCATTTTTTGATTTATACACACACATATGTTTCACATATATTTTGAATGTGATATAGGCATACCTAAGAACATGATATATGCACATAAAAATGTTGGGCCTTCTATCTACTCACATAATCAATACTTTGGGGGCATCCACTTCTTTGATCATGATATACCCTTGTTATATTATTCCATGATTAATTTCCATTATCATGTTTGAGCTTATATACTTACATGTGCCTTTATCCATGGTTATATCTTCTGCAGTGTAATTGATATGTTATATACTTAATATTTTTCAATACCGCATATATCCAAGGACTAATATGATATGCTTATGTTGGTTACTTATGATTAAATTCTTTCTTTTTTTCACTTCCTTGAGTGTCTTACCTTGATTTCTCTTATCTTTTTGTTTGATCATTTGAATATGATCTATTTCTTGCAGCCTTAGTGCCTTTGTTTACCTATTGTGACATTTCAACATGTCATAGTTTGTTGTATGTGGACATTTGAATATGTCATTCTATAATTTTTGGAAATTTGATTAAGTCATGTCCCTTAAGTTTTGTAGTATTTTAGCATGCCCTTTGTATGAGGTATTCTTGGACCATTTCTTGTTGCTTCACTTTTGAGTGCTTTTGTGTGTGTGCTTGATTGCTTGATGATGTTTTACTGTTACATTTTAGGCATAACCATGGTTTATATGATGCATCTTAGGACTTGATGTGATCATATTCTATGTGTTTTATGATATATTTACCTAGACATGTTCCTTTTATATGCTACATGATACATTCAAAGCTTATATAGTTATATTATCCTTTTGAGATAAGGTAACTACCAGTTTCTACATCCCTCACCCCAAAATAGGGGCATGTCATAAAGGCATGACCTCCACATTTTTTAGAGTTTCAAATTAAAATGGGGGAATGTTATGGAAATATGTTCTCCACACTTACACCAATTCTTATATTCTCCAGGTTTAGTGGGGTATGTCATGGAAACATGTCCTCCACACTTGAAAAAAATTTAAATTGTCCAAATTTAATAGTTATATGATTCAAATACACATTTATGGTAGTATTATATACACCAGTACCATTACTATACCCAAGTTTAGATTGAGACATATATGAGGTGCATATGCCATGAAAAATGAACCTTAAATTACAAAATCAAATGAGTTTCCAAATTTAAAATACTACTATGGATTGTTATCTTACCCAGGATGGAATTTTACAAATTGATAGAGTTAATCTACTATAGTAGTTAGTTCTCCTTTGGAAGGTTGAGATGATTAAATCACTCAATATTACCAAGTTTATAATTTATACTTGATTAAATCATCCACTCTCACAATATATATAGTGTGATTCATTTGGATCACTCACACTCACCAGGCTATAATCATGATTGGGTTGCACAATTGAGATAAGCACAATGGTCATGTGGAAACTCACATTTTTTCCAAGGTTGGTGGAATGCTCCATAAATTTATATATATGTATGCACTTGAATGTTTCTAATTTTCTTAATATCAACTTAAATGCATCATAATGAAGTATCTCTTCAAATCAAATTTTCGAAAGGCAAAATGGTTGCATCAATACACAAGTGTACTCCTAGCCTTACTCTCTTTACTTTCAAACATTTCAAATGCTTTAAGATTTAGATTATATACACTAATTATATATTATAACATGATCTAGGTTTAAATTTATTCACCAACAAATCACTCAAGTTGGGTTCACGTAAAGGCAAGGTGTGTTATACATACCCAAATATGCATTTATCTTCCTTTAAACTAGAAATTTAATTACTACTTTAAAGGGGGGAAATGTAGATACTAAATATTGATTATATATCACCTAAATATTGTATACTTGTAAAATACCTATCATGGTCATACCCTTCATCTCTAAGACCTTCTTATTATCAAAAAAATCATGTTTGTTATCTCTTTGTGCTAAATTACTTATTTCTTACTCTGACCATATGTTATTCTAATGACCAAGTCTTCTATGCTATGTAAAATTCTCTAAACTTGATTGTTAGCCTTCTCTACTATTTTTTGACTTGTAATTTTCTTCTATATTCCTATACATTTGTATCTCAGCCAAACAACTACATTGATGCAAGTGTCCCTTTTTCTAACTAAGTATCTAGTGCCCAGAATTCATCCAATTTACAAATGTAACATGTCATTATGGTTAGCCAAAGTAATTTAATGTAGGATATTTTCCAAAAGGATTGGTATATATATAATATCAATCATCATTCATAACTAACTTATAAAATCCATAATTCTCACATACAAAGTAATAAAAGAACTATCAATCAAACATTCAATTGAGAAAAGATTCCTTATTCATTCCTATTTTCATATCATTTATAGGAGAAATATATCTATAGGTCTGAAGTAATGAAGGAGAAACCCATGATCCATATTTTCCAAGTTAAAGTCTAGTTCATTTTATGTATTTGTTTATCACATATTTCACTCTTGTGCACACTCAAGCCAACACAGGGAAAAAATACACAAGTATGAAGCCATGTTCATAGTATTGGATATGTAAGTAGTGCCCATTAATACAAGGGTAATTAGGGTAACTTGACACCATGATCCCACTAACCATTTTTCCCCACAGTCATTCCAAGGGTAAGAAAGCTAGTTTTTATATCATTTGATGTAAATCACTTTATGTATCACATCCATATCTAATTAGTATTTTGTATTGGACACCTGAGTTGTAATTATACACCTATGTTGATTCAACTATCTAGATTGATACAAATATCTAAGGCCACAAAATGAAAAATTATGGGATCTAATGACTATTCCATGATCCTAATCTAGTCTACTTCCAACCTATTTCAACCGAGATCTACATGTGCATAGTAAATCAACTAAGTAATTTTTTAATTTATTGTAAAACTAATCAATAGTTTTACTTTTTTGGCACATATTTGTATTTAAATTTAGAATAATTTTTTATCTAAGTTTTCAAATTAATTAGTCTGATATAGATCTATTTATCACCCTTATGCTTAATAATTTCTATATTCTTAGCCTTCATTACCCTTCTATCATCAATTTAGGGTTAAAAAAGAACAAATAAAAGGGATATACCTATATTAAAAATGAGTAGCACTTAATATATAACTATGTCCAAGATGCATATAATATGATAAAAAACTTAAAATGAATGATTATGACTACAAGACAAATCAAACAAAGCTATCATGTAAGAAGATAATCCAAGTAAAAATGAATGGGAAAATGGTGATCTATAAATGGGTATATATTTATTTTTAGGCTCTAATATATATGAACTCATCCATTATAAATTTTCGACCCAATATTTCAAATCACTTACTATGGAGTTAATGTGGTACCTAATTTCAAGGGTAAGTTGAGAATAACTTCCTAGGGCTAACTGCCTACATGTTAGGAATGGTAAAGCCATTCCAACCCAATGAATCTAAAGTATTGACAAAAAAACATCACAATAAATTTACATATATGAAATGCAAAAACAAGGTAGATCATATACTATGCATAAATGAAGCATATCAAAGCATGTTAGTACAATAGGTAGGCACTTGCTTATATAAGCAAGGTGAAATATAAAATTAGCTAAAATAGCCTATGTGGGATAAAACCTCACATAGGAAAAACTCACTAGATGACAAAATAACTAAATAAATCACTATCAAACATGATAAATACACATGAAATACATACTTTAAAACCCCCCTCAAGTGAAGCTAAGCCAAAAAAGAAATAGTGGCATATCCACAGTATGTGTCCTGATAACTAAGCTTGATAAGGTACTCATGTACAATATATATCCATGAAATGAAGATGGAAGATGTCATCATGAACACCCCCAATGATAACTTATGAAACCCCAAGCATGACATGCAACTCAAGGAAATGAGGTGATGCAAAAAGCTTTATGAAGATGTCTACAACCTGTTACTGAGTCAAAATGTCCTCCAAGCTAAGAATGCCATCCTAAATATGCTAAAAAATGAAGTGTATATGTAACTCAATGTGATTGGTTCAATTATTCTCAAGTAGGTTGTGAGATATATGAATTACACTCTAGTTGTCACACTAAATTATAGTGGGTGAATCCTGCATGAAGCCTAGCTCTATCAACAACTAACAAAGCCAAAGAACTTACTAACTCACTAGAATTGTTGCCTTGTACTCAGCCTCTATAGATGAAAGTGTAATAGCCTCTTTCTTCTTGCATAACCAATCAATAGGTGAAAACCAAGACAAAATATGTATCCATAAGTGGAACATTTGTCATCAAAAAAACCTGCCCAATCTGAATCATTGTATCTAATAACTTGAGTAGAATTCTTGGTGTAGTGTAATCAAATATGAGTATTGCCTCATAGATATCTCAAAATCCTCTTGGAAGCCTAATAATGATTGTCATGAGGGTCATGTGCAAACCTAGATACAATCCCAACCACAAATTAAATGTCAAGGTCAGTATGGGTCAAACACATAAGACTCCCTACAATCTACCGATACAATGTAGAATCATAAAGTGGAGTAGTACAAGAGGCAATGAGAGTCACTCTAGACTAAAAAGGAGAATAAATCGGCTTGCAATAATACATGATAAAACATTGAAGTATATCAAGTGTGTACTTAGTTTGAATCAAATAGATCCTTGTATCTGACAGTGAAATCTATAACCAAGGAAGAAATGCAGAAGGCTAAGATCTTTCATGTCAAAATATGTTGAAAATGCTTGTTAAATATTCTAAATTTGAGATGAAGAGTTGCCTATGAGAAGCAGATTGTTAACATAAAATAACAAAATAATAATGTCCTCCCAAATATGTTGAATCTACATTGTGAGATCAAAGTGGTAACAAACAAAGCCAGTAAAGAGAAGAAATGAATCCATCTTCTCATACCAAGATTGAGGGGCTTGTTTGAGACCATAAAAAGACCTTTTGAGTTGATAAATAAGACAAGAATTATGAACAAACCTAGTAGGCTATTCCATATAGATTTTCTCATGTAAATCTCCATGCAAGAAAGCACTCTTAATGTCCATATGAGATACTAGCCAACACTATGATGCAGCCAGATAAAGTATAAGGTGAACAAAATCCATCTTAGAAATGGGTGCAAAAGTCTCAAAGTATTCAATACCTTTGACTTGAAAAACTTCCTTTGCAACAAGTCATGCATTATGCTTGTTAATGGACCCATTAGCTACACACTTAGTATGGTAAATCCATTTGCACCTGACCAACTTTCTTCCCTTAGTAAGAGCGACCAAATCCCAAGTGTGATTCTTCATCAATGAAGAATACTCATATGTCATCACATCATCCCACTCATGTATCCTATAATCCTATGAAATATATTGTGGATCCCTAGATAATTCTTGATATAAAAGTATAATACCCATATAATGTGTACGATAATGTCAAGTAGGTGAAAGATCCTATCTAAATGGTGCTACCTTAATAACTATAGTATGATCCCACCTAGGCATAGTGGAAACATTAGTGTGAACAAGATCTTCATCATCTATAACCTCTTCATCAATCTCTTGAACTAGCTCCTCAAATAATGAATCCTTGAGAGGAGGTGAATCATAGAGATAAGAAGAAGGTATGGAAGAAGATGAAGAGTCGTGAGATGTGAAATGATCATCAAACTATACATGTGTTTGAAAATGAACATCATGAGTATCAGGGTCTAAAATATGATAATCTCTCATGTCCTCACAATACCCTACAAAAAATAAAGGTTTGCTCTTTTTATCAAATGCTTTCCTTTTCTTCTTTGGTAAAAATTCCCAAGGCTCCCAAAGACTTGGAAAAATGAGACATCAAGATTGGATACAGACCAAGCCTTGTCCAAAGTCATATGCTCAAGTTATCTATGTGGTGTGTGGTTCTGAATGTAGTTCACACAATTAACTAGCTCTACCCAATAGATAGGAGGTAAATCCCATGAATGCATCATGTAGTTAGCCATCTCTTTTAGAGTTTGGTTCTTCCTCTCTACTAATCCATTCTACTATGGAATATGTGAAATAGAATGCTGATGAAAAATACCATGAGATATTAAAAAATTAGGGAACTCTCGACTAAATTACTCCCCCCCCATTATCTATATAAAGCCTCTTGATGCAACTCGATGAATATTTATTGACCAAAGTAATAAAGACTTTGAAGTGATCAAAGACATCACTCTTGCACTTGAGGAAATAAACCTAAGTATGCCTCAAAAAATTATCAATGAAGGATAGTGCATACTTAACTCCATTGAAATTAGGAGTAGGAAAGACCATCAAATCACTATGCATAAGCTTAAGTGGTAAATAAGCTGTCATGGACATGGCCTTAGGAAATGGATCCTGATGTTGTTTTCCCAATGAACAACTGACCCAAAATCCATGAAGACATGAAAATTTAAGAAGACCCTCTACCATACTATGAGTGCTTAACTTATTCAAATATCTATAGTTAAGGTGTTCAAATCTCTCATGACAAATATGACTCTCAAAATCTGCATGAGAAACTAAATATGTCCCTAAAGGAGGAGTATCATCAAAACCCTAAAAATAGTAAAGCCAATAATTATGATCAAAAACACCATGTGAAATGAGTGTATGTGGCTCTAAAAAAGATTGAATTTCAGCACCCTATGGTGTGAAAGTCACTATCTTCCCTAATTAAAATAGTAAATTTGATACACTAAAAATATATTGGTGGTGATGTCTAGAACATATAATGTATCATTGATGTAGCCACCATCTAGTTGTATGTCACCCTTCCCCTTAACAAAAATGACGGAAGAATCTCCAACCTCAATTTTGAAAGTAGAACTTAGACCAAGAGATGTAAAGGAATCCTTGGTAGAATTCACATGGTGTGAAGCACCAAAATCTAGAACCCAACTATCTAAAATAGGTAACTATGATATCCCAATAACATTAAGTGTTTTCCCATGCTCATGATATGGAGGAGTGGAGATAGAGATCTTGTGTTTCCTAAAGGCATCCTCTAAGGCTTACATTATTTTGAAACACCTAGACTCTTCATGTCTAGTCCCCCTACAATAGGATCAAGATAGGTTAGACTTATTCTTAGATTTGGAAGATGGTTTAGGTTTAGATGAAGTAGTGTTGGTGGGCTTAGGTGCACTTTGAGGTGGAAGAGGAGTGTTTTTTGTCTTACCCTTAGATTTTTCCTTAGACTTAGGATGTGAAGCTAGTAATTCTTTTTAAGAGGTGGAAAACTCAAGGTGAGACAACTTGGATTCCTCCCTAGTGATTCTATCACAAAAAAACTCTAAATATTACATTTTGAATGTGGTACCTAATGCATCCATACTAAAGAAAAAGGTAGAAGCAAAGATTTAGAATGGACCACTCAACATAGACAAGATTAATTATACACACTCTTCATCCTTTTCATCTCATCCACTCCCCTTCAATTGTGTCAACAAATACTTAAACTTTGTGAGGTAATCTACAATAGACGTAAAGTCATCTGGATTTAGTAATGTAATCTCCACTTCAAGTTGCATCACTCTTAAGTGATTTACTTTTCCAAACAACCATTTAAACTTAGTCCAAATTTTGAATGGACAATCACACACATCAAAATGAAATAAGAAAATATTACTCACATATCCCCTAATCAAGCCCATACAGTATTCCAACTTACATTAATGCTAAAAATTTTCAAATTTGTGGGTGAATTGTGGTTATGTTTCATTCATTAGGGGCCATAATCCTTTGTGGTTTATTATTGTTTCCATTAAAGGTATTAATATATGGTAATTATGTGTATTAAAAGGCTCAAAATGGTCAAAAACAAAATTAGAATCCATGCTAACTAATCACCAAGTGTAGAAAAAATGCGAAGGGTACACAAAATCAGCACTGAGACAACCCCCCAAAAGATTGTATTATAGGACCTCCCCAATTTTGGCACTTTATAAAAATAGTGTATTTTTATAATTTAATGACACAAATGGATAGACAATAAAAAAAAAAGTGCACTTTTGAAAAAAATAGAACTCAAATCTGAGTTACGGTTCAAAGTTATAAGTGCTATGATTTCTCGTAAAATAGGTCAAAATAATTTAAAAAAACACTACGAACAAATTTTAGTGACCAAAATAAAAATAAAGGTGGGATTCCAACCACTCGTTAGAACTATAATTTCATTATATACTTATAAAATTAATCCAAAGTGAAAAAAAAATCTTGTCAGTATCCTTTGTGCTTGCATAAGCAAACTATACTTCCTTTTGAGACAAAAAAATATAGCTTATAAAGGAAACTAATGAAATAGCAGCTATGTTAAGAGGATAATAGGTGAGAGATAGTTTTAAGCTGATGAGAGAGAGTCTTAAGCCTAGATAAGTACACCAAAGTATCTCCTTGTCTTAGTAAACAAGATTGGATGCCAAGGAGAGAGGGAAGAATGATGTCTCCTGGCACCTCCAGTACACCTGCAAGTAGTCACAGTGATCCAAATAGCAGGGTGTTCATTCTTCCAAATCCATGATAACCTCTAACAGACCCTCCAATTCTTCACAAGAGACACCATGTACATGTTTTTATCTGATGGCAATCTAGAACAAGACCATGCAAGAGCCAAAAATGCCAAAAAGACACACAGTAATTTGTTAACACACTCAAACCAATGTGAATCTCACCAAATGTGTTATAGAATAATGGTGTAGGTCTTAATAAACTTAAAAAAAATCTTCCATAAAGAGCAATGCAACCCTCATATAAGGAATTCCATGCAAAAAGGATACTATCATAAATATAAAACACCATCTCAAACCCCCTCAATACATCCCACTCTCCACAATGTAGTTCAAGTGCCTCATATCTCTAATGCCTCAACTAACACCTAATCTTCCTCTTCCAATGTAGATTAAACCAAAAAAGGACACCAATCTACCAAATTTGAGCAAAGATGCCTCTCTCTTCCTCTAATGCCATAGGCAAGAGCTTGATCTCTGCAACTCAATGCCTATCTTTTACAAGAAAATCTGAGTGAAATAATAGAAAACTCCAAGGTATCTGAGTAAAATAACAAAAAATATAAAAACCAATGTAGATTCCAATGCCTTGGCTCAAAGTGCCAAGTTTGGAAAAAATAATGATGCGAAAAGCTCCAAAATACATCCCAACTAAAGCCACATTGAGATTATCTCCTCAGATATCTTCTATATACCAATTTTTTATGTAGATGTGAAAATTTTTGAATAAAAAAGAACACCTATACTCAAATCACCACACTTGGAAAATAAATATGATGCCAAAGCAAAAAAATACACTTACTGGAGCTAAAATAAGATATTTCAATGCTTAGCAATGAGATTTTGATCTCTTAGCAGATATTCATAGCCTCTCCTCCAAAGGCAATTACAAATCTCTACGATCAAGAAACCAAAACTTCAAAATTTTCAAAAAGTCTTAAAAGAGGCACCAAAAGGGCACCAAGATCATCTTGCTCACTTTTATTCTATGCTTCTATAATGATAAAAGGGAAGTAGAATAAAATTATCTAAATTACAAGCTTACAAATGGTTGCAACTTATTTAGGGCTCTGGTATCATGTTAGGAATGGTAAAGGCATTCCAACCCAATGAATCTAAAGTGTTGCCAACAAAAAATCACAAGGAAGCTAAAAATATGAAATGCAAAAATAAGACAAATCATATACTATTTATAAATGAAGCATATCATGTTGGAGAGTTGTCATGATGATGTAATGGTTGTGTCATGGAGATGTCTTGGTGAGTGGATGAAGTGCCTTGATAGTCTAAGTGACAATGATAATGTGTGTAATGTCTATGTTCTTATATGACAAAGTGTGTAATGTGTTTGTTCTTATATACTTGAAGGATTTATTATTTGATCTTTAGTGTTGATATGGTGAGAGATGTTTAGGAATGAATATGGAGGTTTGAGCATGTGAAATAACTCCTTATGATGTTATATATACTTGGAGAGATTGTGTACACAAGTAAAATTCATTGGGTTGACCATGGTTTTCATCTAGACAATTTAGGTCCAATGGAAGATAATCTAAGTTGGCAGTTTGGTGACATCACCATTGCCACATGAGAAGGAGACAAAGGGAGTTGGTCATATGGTTATGATCACAATAGTCCCTAGTTATTTTACACTAGATCTGAAGTCATGTGTCGAAGCACGGTTAAATATATAAGAGTGCAAAATTATCTTCTTAATCAGAATTCATTATTTTCCCATACTTAGCCAAAGTTACAATTGGCCAGATAGAGCTAAGTAAGCATGTTGATGATGTCAGTGCTCACACATGTGAATGATTTAGGAGAAGGTGATCATATGGGTTTGATTAGTTTTGGACAATTTATTTGTGCTAATTTTTAGATCATGTAATGTAGCATGTCAAAAGATATGCTTATGCAAAGTTGGGATCCCAAGTTGTTTTACTATGTTTTCCCATAACCAATTTTACAGTGTGGTAGAAAGAGCTGAGTGAGCTTTTTGATGATGTTATATCTTTCATGTGTGAAGGTGTCAATAGAATCTGATCATATGGGTTTGTTAAATTTTGAGCATATATAATTTGAGCTAGATTTGAGATCATCCACTGAAGCATGGCAAAAGTTATGGTTGATCAAAGTTGGCCTCTTAAGTAAGTTTGGATAGGTTTGGCTCTGTGATATAAGTTTTTGAGAAGGTTCTTTAATGGCATTATATCTCACACCTGAGAGAGTTCCAAGAGTAGTGTGTCACATGGTTGGATTCTCCTATGAAAGAGATCATTTGGTCTAAATTTGAGATCCTACATAGAATCATAGAATAAGTTATTGAGTGAAAAAACAACTACTCAAGCATATTGACAAGGTACCCATATTTAGTATTTTTTAAAAAGTGTTAAAGCTTGAGCAAGATCAATGGTGCACATGGCTCCAAGATGTTAGGAGGAAATAATATGAGGATAAGTGCATGATGTTTAACAATTATGAAAAGGTACAAGATAATGATCCAATAATGAGTATGCATTTGTACAATTAATCGAATGGTGAGAATTAATCATTAAAGTCCTGACTGATCCATAAAGATTGATGGAGTGTGTTGAGTCAAAGTTCCTAGATTGCATGAGATGAGGTCAATGTGACATATGTTTAACATTTGGATTTAGTGGCCTATACATTAAATCTCAGACAATATTGATAGTACAAGATTGATCTTTAGTTAAGATTCCATGAGATTCAAGCATTTTGTTTAAAGGTTAACTGTGATCATTGCTATTTAAATATTTGAATTTAACACATGAAAAACTAAAGCTCTATATTTCATCCATATCTTTTTATAGAAGTCAAATTTTTTAATGTTTTAAAAATAAAAGATGAAGAGGACTCCATGGTGCATATAATTAACCTAATTTTAGGATTTGAAAGTGATTATAGTCAAAAATATTGAGCCTAAAAGTTGACTATATTTTTGTTCTTATTCTGCAAGTGACTCGAGAAGGATTTTTGAGCTTGTATTGTTATTGTTTTGATGTCTCTTGATGAATTGGCTATTAAAACATGTTTTAGAATCCATAAGGATGCTCTGTGTAGATTTTTCAGGTGTGTTCAATGTATCTTAAATATGAACAATGCTTGATAAGTTGATTGTGTGTTCATTCTTAACAGTTGTGCAGACAAGGCCAGTGTTTGTGTTGTTTAAGCATATACAGAGGTGAGCTAAGTTAACTATGATATTTTGAGGATGTCTAATGGGACATAAGAAGTGGACTTATGTATTTAAAATTAGTCTTGTGTTATTTTTTTTCTTGAAGGAGTGTTAAAGGAGTGAATGGGTTTACATGAGACCTATAAGGACTACAAGGACCTTATTAAAAGGTGTAGTTCCTTAAGGGTGACCCATAGGTGCTATGGCTGACCTATGAAAAATGTATTGAGTTTTGTCTTCATAATAAATTTGTCTTAAGATTTAACACATGCCTAATGGCTGACCAAGGTGATGATTATCAAGATTGATCTATAAATAGTGAAACCAAAGATTTTGTGTCTAGACTTGTAAGTGTGAGACTAAGGGGAATTTCAGAGAGAGGCTTGTGTTTTTTTTGTGGATTGAAGGAGGGGTATATCACCCTGATGATTTTTTGAAGATTAGAATAGATTGAGGATTATTTGTATGAACTGTAGGTCATAATTTTGTTGGAAGAATAGTGTTCTTGCAGATTGAGTGTGAGTGAAGTTGAAGTGAGATAAGCTGAGGTCCATCATCAAGTATTGTTGACATCATTTTAGAGGTGGAAGTGTTTCATAGGTTTTTTTGTGTTATATTAGCATCTAAGGTGGTTATAGCCTCCTTACAAGTGAAACTTTCTAAAATTTCTAGTTATTGTTAGAGCTCAACTAGATAGGTGTGGTAGCACCTTGTGGGATTGCAGTCTCACTAAATAGGTATTATAGTTCCTTGATCAGTTGTATCTGGTCTAAATTAGATCTTATTTGTATAGGATAGTATTCCAAGTGTAGGTTCTAGTGAGAATATTCCCCAAGAGGGTTTCCCACGTATGTCTTGTGTTATGTGATTGATCTTGCATTATTTCTCTTGATCTTTGCTATGAATGTTGTTTATGCTTCATGAATTTTTGTGGTAGTTGATTAAGTATTTGTAAAAATCAAAATGAAATTTGGATTATTTGGACTCACTAATTCACCTCCCCCCTCTCAGTGATTATAGCTCTAATAATTAGTATCAGAGCCAATCCTTTGGTAAAGGCTTAACAACTCAAAGGTGATCAAAGGTATAATGGGTTACAAAAGGGTTATGGCTTGGCTTCAAGACAATCTAGTTTCTAATTTATAAAAAGTTAATAATGTAGTGCAAAATTTAGGAGCAACTATCAAGAATCTTTAGGTCATGGTGAATTCAGGTCTCAATCAAAGGATGGAACATCGTGAAAATAAGGTCTTGAATTACTCAGATGTGCTCTTATCCAAGGGCAAAAAGGATTTTAGCTCCATCAAAAAGATCAAGAATGGAATTCCATTGAGAGTTAATTATCAAGAGAAAGGAGGATCAAACATGAATAAAGTCTTCAATGGTTATTTATTCTCATGTAATCAATTTGGTCATAGATATAAGGATTGTGTTCTCTCTAGAGACCAAAAGGGATCTCATATGTTACAAATATAACTAACAAGATCACATAGCCAAGAACTGTAATAGAGACTTTTGGAAAAAGGATATATAGGCCATTGACACTATCAAATGGTTTAAGGAGACCAAATCTAAATACGAAAAGAATAAAAATCCAAGCAGATCACAAAAGGAAGAGTCATTGTTTGTTCAAGTAGCTTTGCACACTCAAGAAGATGAGAACAAGAGATGGTTCATAGATATTGGATGCTCAAATCATATGATAGGGGACAAAAGCAAGTTTATCTATCTAAAGAAGATCAACACATGTGGAGTTAGATTTGGTGACAACAAGTCTACTAACATGGTCGGTAAAGGTACTATAAGTTTGGAAAATTGTCATACAAAGATTGAGAATATCTTATATGTAGAAGGTTTGAAACATAATATTTTTAGTGTAATCCAAACGTGTAATCAAGGAAATGTTATAACTTTTCATAATGATGTATGTGAAGTAAGAAAGGCAAAATTTTACAAATTAGTTTCAAAGGTGCATAAAATAGATAACAACATGTATGTATTCCATGAATCTCAGAAGGAGCAGTGTTTCATGAGTCATTTGGAAGAAAGTTGGCTTTGGCATAGAAGGCTTGGACATATGAATTTTGATAATATAGTAAATATCAATTCAAAGGGGTTGGTAAGGCATATTCCCAAGATTTTTAATATTCCTCATTCTCTTTGTAAGGCATGTCTTCATGGGAACCAAACCAAGAGAAGATACAAGAACAATTAATTCTCCACTACATAGCCATTGGATTTGATCCACACTGATCTATGTGGACCTATGAGAACTTAAAGTATTCAAGGTAATAATTATGGCATGCTTCTCATTGATGATTTTACTAGGATGACTTGGATATTTTTTCTTAAAGAAAAATTAGAAGCTTTTGTAAAATTTGTGGCATTTAAAGCTCTTGTGTAAAATGATAAAAGTTCAAAAATCAAGTGTGTAAGATTAGACAGAGGAGGTGAGTTTTGGTCTCATAATTTTGATGATTTCTATGATGAACATGGGATAAGAAGATAATACTCTATTGCTAGAATACCACAATAACATGGTGTGGTTGAAAGGAAGAATAGGACTATGGTTGAGATGGGTAGAACCATGCATCAAGATGTAAAAATATCATATGGCTATTAGGAAGAGGTAGCCAAGACTTCTATGTACATCCTAAATAGATGTCTAAATAGAGTAAATGGTAATAAGACACCTTATGAGTTATGGAAAAATAGAGTGGCTAATGTTAAACATTTTAGAGTGTTTGGGATTAGGTACTTCATCAAAAGAGATGAAGATAATCTTGGAAATTTTGATTCAAGATCTAAAGAGGGCATATTCTTAGGATATTATTCTATAATTACTACCTATAGATGCTTCAACAAGAGACTTCACAAGATTTTGAAATTTCAAATATAAGAGTAGATGAGACAAGTAGAGTCAAGAAGACAAAATTGTAGGTAAGTGACTCAACTCATAATGTTGTTGCAAATAATGATAAGTTATTTTTTCAAATAGATGATGAAGATGAAGAAGAGGAAGAAATACAAGATACTAAAGCTCCATCTATAAGAATTTATAAATATCATCCAATCTCTTAAATTATTAGAAATGTTGGTGTAAGGTTGTAGACAAGAAAGAGAGTGTTGATCAATCAAAATCAATAAGACTCAGCTCTATTATCCATGACTGAACCCAAAACTTTTAGGGAAGCCAACAAAGATGAAATTTGGAATGATGCTATGGATGAAGAAATTGATCAAATAAAAAGTAATGAAACATGGGACTTAATTATTAGACCAAAAGATAAAAATGTGATAGGTACCAAATGGGTTTTCAAAAACAATATGAAAGAGAAAGGAGAAGTCACAAGAAACAAGGCTAGACTGGTGTGTAAAGGATATGCTCAGGTTAAAGGAATATATTTTGATAATACTTTTGCTCCTATGGCAAGAATGGAAGCAATTAGACTCTTTTTGGCTTTTACATGTTCCAAAGGTTTTAAAGTATATCAAATGGATGTAAAATATGCATTCTTGAATGGCAACTTAAAATAAGTCTACATTGAGTTACCTGAATGATACTTCATGTCAAGTAATCAAGATTTTGTGTGTAAATTGAAAAAGGGTATGTATATTCTTAAACAATATCCTAGAGCCTGGTATGACAAGCTAGATAAGTATATTTTCAGTTAAGGATTTAAAAGGGGTATATATGATAGTAATATGTACATTAAAATAAAAGGTAATCATCAATTGATAATTGTTGTATATGTTGATGACATAGTTTTTGGATCTAACAATGATAAAATGAGTAGAGATTTTGCAGATACTATGAAGACTAAGTTTGAAATGTCAATATTGGGAGAACTATCTTACTCCTTAGGATTACATATTAATCAACTTGATGCATGAATTTTCATTTTTTAAGCTAAATACAACAAGGATATGCTAAGGAAGTTTTTCATGATGGAGTGTAAGCCAATAGGTACTCCAATGATCATAGGATGCAAGTTAATCAAACTAGATGACTTGCCAAAATTTGATCAAGCTTTTTATAGATCTATGATTGGAAGTCTTTTACACTCTACTACATCTAGGCCTAACATCCTGAAAGTATTAGGTCTTTTAGGAAGGCTTCAAGTTAATCTTAGAGAATCTCACTTGAAAGTACTCAAAAATATCTTAAGATATCCTAAAGGCACCATAGACTATGGCTTATAGTATCCCATGAGCAAATAATTCTCTTTGAAATCATATACTAATGCTGACTGGGCAAGTTGTGTGGATGACAAGAGGAGTACCAGTGGTGGGGTCTTCTTCATGGGAGAATGTTTAGTGTCTTGGATAACCAAGAAGTAAGCCTTAGTGTCTCTATCAACTATGGAATCTAAGTATATATTAGTTACCTCTTGTTGCACATAAGTCATGTGGATGAAACAAACTTGGAGGATTACAAGGTAAGACAAAATAGACCTTATAATATTTTTTGTGACAATACTAGTGTAATTAGTATCTCAAAGAATCTAGTTATGCACTAAAAAACTAAACACATTCCTATTAGATATCATTTTTTGAGATAATAATTGATTAATCAATGTGTCAAGTTGGAGCATGTTCATACAAAAGAGAAACTTGCAAATATTATGAACAAACCATTGCCAAAAGCTACTTTTGAGTATCTAAGACATAGATTGGGTGTCATTTATTTCTCTATGAATCAATAGAAGGTCTTTGTTTAATGGGAAACAACATGTTTATAAGACTTGCTCTAGATTTTTGTGAATGAACTATAGTACAGGGTCAGAATGTATGTTCTTAGGTTGGTTTAGTACATGTTTCCTATTTTGTATAGTGCAGATGCAAAGTTGGTGGTCATGGAAGTGTCTTGAGAAAGAAGGTTAGTAAGCCTACATGGTGTTTATGCATGGTGTGTGGATATTTGAAGATGCTCAGAATTGAAATTACTTATAGATATTAGGGGGAGTCCCTCTCATATATTTCTTGGTGAGTTACATTAGATTTTAGTTCTTTTGTGTGTTCTTTCTTCATTGGTTGCAGTGCTTGATTGAAGAGAGTGTTGGCATGGAGTAAGTGGAAGTTTGTCAAGATAGAAGTAAGATCAAGGTAAGGTGGAGTTTGTATGATCTTTATAATATGGTCCTTTCCTATTTGATAGTCTTATTAGGTCCTCAATATTAGTTTTTGCTCACTTTGTCATTATGTCAAAGGGGAAGAAATTTTTTTGTTGAGGAGAATGTTCCTATTATGAAAGTTATTTAAAGAGAGAGTAGGTGAACTATATATTGCTATATTGATGGGTGTTTACATCATTGACAAAGGGGGAGATTATTGGAGAGTTACCATGATGATGGCATGGTCGTATCATGGAGATGTTTTGGAGAGTGGAAAAAATGCCTTGATAGTCTAAGTGATAATGACAAAGTGTGCAATGTGTTTGTTCTTGTATGACAAAGTGTGCAATGTGTTTGTTCTTGTATGACAAAATGTGCAATGTGTTTGTTCTTGTATACTTGAAGGATTGATTGGTTGATCTTTAGTATTGATATGGCTAGATATGTTCAAAGATGAGTATGGAGGTCTGAACATGTGCAATAAGTCCCTATGATGTTATCTATGCTTGGATAGATTGTGTGAATAAATGGAATTCATCTAGTTGACCATAGTTTTCATCTAGACACTTTGGATCCATTGGAAAATAATTTGAGTTGGAAATTTAGTGACATCACTATTACCACATGGGAAGGAGTCAATGGGAGTTGGTCATATGGTTGTGATCATAGTAGTCCCTAGTTATTTTTTGTTAGATCTCAAGTCATGCATTGAATCATGGATAAAGATATAAGGGTGAAAATTTGGCTTCTCAGTCAAAATTTATTATTTTCTCATACTTAGCCAAATTTTTAGTTGGTCAAAAAAAGTTGAGTAAGTATGTTGATGAGGTTAGTGCTCACACATGTGAATGATTCAGGAGAAGGTGATCATATGGATTTGTTTAGTTTTTTACCTAGTTTATTTGTGCTAATTTTTATTTCATGTGATGTAGTGCATCAAAATCTATATTTATGCAAATTTGGGCTCCTAGGTAGTTTTACTATGTTTTCCCATAGCCAATTTTATAGTGTGGTAGAAAGAGCCAAGTGAGAATTTTGATGATGTTATATCTTACATGTGTGAAGTTTTTAAGAGAATCTGATCATATGGGTTTATTCATTTTTTAGCATAGATGATTTGTGCTAGATTTTAGATAATCTACTAAAACACAACAAAAGTTGTGATTGATCAAAATTAGCCTCTCAAGCAAGTTTGGACATGGTTGGCTCTATGATAGAAGTTTTTTATAATGCACTTTAATGGTGTTATATCTTGCACATAAGATATTTCTAAGAGCATTATGTTACATGGTTAGATTCTCCTATAGAAGGAGATCATCTCATATAAATTTGAGATCTTACGTTGAAGCACAGAAGTTATTGAGGTGAAAAAATGGCTACTCAAGCATATTGACAGGGTCCCCATACTTAATATTTTTTTGAAAGTATTAAAGCTTGAGCAAGATCAATAGTACGTGTGGATCCAAGATGTTATGAGGAAGTGAGATGAGGATAGGTGCATCATGTTTAATGACTATGCAAAGGTACAAGATAATGATCCAATGATGAGAAGGAATTTTTATAGTTGATCAAATGGTGATCATTGATTGCTAAAGTCATGATTGATCTATACAGATCAACAAAGCATGTTGAGTCAAAGTTCCCATATTGCACAATATGAGGTCAACATGATAGATGTTTAACATTTGGCTTTGGTATCTTATACATTAAAGCTTAGATAAGATCGATAATGTGAGATTGATCCTGAGCTAAGAGTCCATAAGATTCAATCATTGTGTTTGAAGGTTAACTGTGACCATTTTTATTCAAATATTTGAATTTAACATAGGAAAAACCATAGCTCTATATTTCATCCATATCTTTTGATAAAATTTGAATTTGTTGATGTTGTAAAAAGAAAAGATGAAGAGGACTCCATGGCACATCTAATGAACCTAATTTGAGGATCTAAAAGTGAGTAAAATCAAAAATATTGAGCCTAAAATTTGATTTTGTGTTCATGCTTATTTTACAAGTGACACTTGAGAAGCATTTTCAAGCTTGTATTGTTGTTTTGATGTCTCATGATGAATTAGTAATTGGAACATGTTTTAGACTCCATAAGGATGTTGTGTGTGGATTTTGGAGGTGTGTTTAATGTATTTTTAGTATGAACAATGATTTAAAAGTTAACTTTGTGTTCATTCTTGATGACTGTGTGGACCAGTCAGTGTTTCTGTTGTTTGAGCATATGCAAAGGTGAGCTAAGTTGAATGTGATCTTTTGAAGATGTCAAAGGGGACATAAGGACTAGTGGTCTTGTTTTTTTTGAGGGAGTGCTAAAGGAGTGAATGGGTTCACATGAGATCTATAAGGGCTATAAGTGCCTTATTAAAAGGTGTATTTCCTTAAGGTTGACCCATAGGTGTTATGGCTAACCTATGAAGAATTTATTGAGCTTTATCTTCTTAAGAAATTGTTATTAAGAGTTAAGACATGCCTAATGGATGACCAAGGTGATGATTATCAAGATTTCTCTATAAATAATAGTTACAAAGATGTTGGGTTCCAGACTTATAAGTGTGAGATAAAGGATCATTTTGGAAAGAGGCTTGTGTGTTTTTTATGGAGAAAATGAGGGGTAGAATGCCTTGAGGATGTGTTGAATAGTATAATATATAGTAAGGAATATATTACAGATTGAGTGTGAGCAAAGGTGAAGTGAGATAAGCTAAGGTCCAGCATCAGGTCTTGTTGACATCAATTCAAAAGTGGATGTGTTTCATAGGTGTTGTTGTGGTATCTCAGTATCTAAGGTGGTTGTAGCCTCCTTGTAAGGTGAAACTTGTTAAAAGGTTTGGTTTTTTTTGTAACTTAGCTAGACAAGTGTGGTAGCACCTTGTGGAATTAGAGTCTCACTAAATTGGGATTGTAGTTCCTTGATTAGTTTCAGCTGGTCTAAATTGGATCTTGTTTTTATAGGACAATATTCCAAGTGTAGGTTCTAGTGGGTTTTATTCACTAAGAAGTTTTCCCACGTATGTCTTGTGTTATGTGATTGATCTTGCATTATTTCTCTTGCTCTTTTCTATGAATGTTGTTTATGATTCATGAATGATTGTGGTAGTTGATTAAGTATTTTTAAAAATTAGAATTGAAGTTGGATTATTTGGGCTCACTAATTCACCCCCCCCTCCTCTTAGTTATCATACCTCTAAAATATCAAATCATGCTAGTAAAATAGATAAACACTTGATTATATAGGCAAGGTAAAACATAGAACTATCTAAACTAGCCTATGTACGATAAAGCCTCACATAGAACAAACTCACTAGATGAAAAAATATATAGCTAGGACACTAGCAAACATGAGAAATATACATGAAGTACTTAATCTATTTACTAATTCATTATATAATTAGATGGATGGTATAAGATCCTATTGATGTAAGCAAATAAATCCAAGGATTTTTTTATATACCATAAGGCACATAGAAACTAAAGTCTATGTTTAGCTATGTAATATGGATATGAGTATTATAGTAAACCTCTCACATCATGATGTTTATAGCTAAGTAGTTTTTAAAATATCAAAATACGTTTTATAAAAAAATAAAAATCA
This sequence comes from Torreya grandis, assembly GCA_037957365.1. NCBI lineage: Eukaryota > Viridiplantae > Streptophyta > Pinopsida > Cupressales > Taxaceae > Torreya > Torreya grandis. Next base: position 786,992 of record JARHVA010005661.1, read on the forward strand.
AATGAAAAGTAAAGGAAAAATATTTTTAGAGAGGAAAACAAGAAGCTCAACTTGAGATCAAAATAAAGAGCATAGGTGTCGATATTTATCCGAGGTGACAAGACAATTTTTTCAGTGTCATATTACTCCAAGGTCAAAAAAATTAAATCGTTATGTTAAAAATTATATATAATGTTGATAAATTTATTATTTTAGTGCCATGAATTTATAGAATTAAAATAAAACCCTAAGACACAAATCAACAAGCAATAAAATCAATCTTATATTCTAAAAGACGGTTCACCAAAATGTTTACCCTTAGAATTAATTATGAAATGAAATTAACTCTAAAGAAATGTAAACTTGAGATATGATATAGGAAAATAAATGAGACAACCTAATATAATAATATAGTGATATACATAATTTTTTGAAGTTGTAAATTACTAAATATAGCAACTAGGGTTAAGATTAGAGAAACACCCTTATAAATTGATTTATTAAAAATATATTATTCATCCAATAATTTTGAATGTCTAAAATTTCTTATGAGAACTTAAAAACACATATTTAATTTAAAATAGTGCCTCACTATATTCTGGGATAGGTGCATAATAGCTAGACAGGGTCACAGTGCACTATTGTCCACTAGTGTAATTGTATCTATGTTGACTAGGCACGACATCTAAAGGTTTGAGTTGGTTAAACTCTATTTGAATATCATATGATTATATGATAAGCTTATTTGGATTCAAAAATTACCTAAAAATAAAAACCCTAACCTGCATATGTACATATACAAGATCAAATGCCTAGGAGAAAAAATGGGAAACAAGATACGGTTGAGTTATCCTTAGAAATCCCCTTATTTACTGTGTGTTGCCTACATAGCCTGAATGGACCTTAGGACAATATGTTTATCCCTTTGGTAAGTCCAAATTAATTCAAGTATAAAATTTGATTATAATTCTTGATATAAGGATGGCCTCAATCTATAATAAAATAATGTTAATTTTGCCAATGATTGTGTTACTATAGTAGAATTGCATTAGGGTTATTTGCTAAATAGATATATGTTTTTGAAATTGATTTTCCAAGAGATTTTTATATACAGTAACTGAGGGGGTTTCAATTGAGGCATTTTATGTTCTCTTATTTAATAATATGTTAGATATGTGATAACAAAGTTAAATGTTGGATCCTTTTGTGATGCGGTTTGTAGCCCACATCTTGACAGGGGGTGTGGGGGGCAATGCCCCCCCCCCACTATTTTCATATGAGGGCCTAGTGAGGAGGATTTTATAGATCCCCTAAGTGTATATTTTTGGGAATCACCCCCGAATCCAAAAATTATTCAAACCCTATTTCTAGGAAGGCAAATTCCACTAAATTTAGAAGGAAAGTCCTAATAGTGTTTTCCCACTCTATTTTTCAGAAGAGGAATCCTAACAATGACTTTATAATTAGGTTTATTTATCTTTTTTTATTTTTCATGTAATATTTTGATATTTTAATTAATAAAATTTGATATCTTGCATCATGGATGTTTCCTTAGCATTGTTAAGGTTTTACCATGTAAATATTGTGTTTTGTCTCATGCATGTTGAGTATTTTTTCAATTTAATTATCTCTGTTATTGAATTATATGATTTTGTTTTTGTTTTAGAGTGTTTGGTTTCCTAAAAAGTGGAATCAAATTGATTTACTCTTGAAATAATTGTGTTCTAGATTTGGTGTTGTTTTTTTTAGCATCAAATGGCAAAATTTTCAAATGCAAAATTTGAGGTGAAGTTTAACAATAAGAACAATTTTGAGTTTTGGAAACTCAAAGGACATGATTTTTTGGTGAAATAGTGGATGTAAAAATCCATAATAAATAAAATTATTGGGATGGTTGACAAATATTTGGAAGAGCTAAATACAAAATATCTCAGTGGAACACAAGTGTGTTTAGAAAATGATGTTATTTTCAACATTGCTAGAGAAAAGAGTGTGGTAGGCTTATGGATCAAATTATAAATCTTGTACATGATGAAATATGTAAAAAATCATATTTAATTGAATATTAATTTGTATACATTGTGAATAAAAGAAGGTATGGAAATTATTGATCATTTACATACTTTCAATACTTTGTTATGTCAGTTGACTAGTATTAATGTGAAAGTGGATGAAAAAGACATGGTTGTCACCTTGTTATGTACATTATAAGATTATTTGGATCATATAGTAACCTTTATTAGTTTCAATACTATTCATGATATTTATCTCGTGATAACATTGTTGGCTAAGGAAATGAGGATAAACTTTACTCTAGAGACCTTTACTCCTGAAGTTATGACTGCTAGGGGAAGATCTAAAGAAAGAGGGCAAAGATCTAGAGGCACATCTATATATAAGTTACAATCCAGGAAGATTAAGTCAAGGTTCTCATAATAAATAAAATCAAGGCATCTTAATAAGGATTTTTGGAAGAGAAGAGAAAGTGAAAAGAAGGAAGAATCCACCAAGGAAGCAAATCAGGTAGAAACAAGTGAAGGTATGAGTGATGAAGTTTTATCTATTTATAATTTTTCCCATTATCATCATTAATGTTTATTGTATTCAAGTTCTACACATCACTTGTGTCCACATAGTAGTTAATTTTCTTCTTACCTAACCTTTTATGGAAGTTCTATACTTTTAGGAAATAATATTTCTTGTAAGACTGAAGGGATTGATAGTATTAAGATAAATATGTTTGATGCTATAGTAAGGGCTCTAACAAAAGTAAGACATGTACTATAACTTAAATAAAATTTGATTTATTTGAGTGAATTATATTCCTATGTTTATAAGTTCACAAGTCAAGGTGGATCTCTTAAGGTGTATAAGGGTGCCTTAGTTGTAATTAAGGATCTAAAATTGGGAACCTTTACATATTGCAAGGGAGTGCAAATATCAGTCAAGTACTTGTGGTATCTAAAATAGTATAATCCTTCTTGCACATAGCATATACATTTGGGCCACATGAGTGATAAAGTGTTAAAATTCTTGAAAAATGATGAGTTACTTCCTAGTTTAAAATCTTTTGATTTAGATTTCTGCAAGCACTGTGTTATTTAGGAAATAATGTAGATAGAAGTTTAGTGAAAAAAGTCATGTAATTAAAGGTATTCTTAACTATATTAATTATTATGTGTGGGTTCCATCACCTATAATTTTTTATGGAGGATCATTGTATTTTTTTATTTTTATAGATGATTACTCTAGAAAAGTATGGCTCTATTGTCTTAAAATAAAGTTTGATGTTTTCAATGTATTTAAGTAGTTTAGAGATTTGGTTGAGAAGAAAATTGGTAGGTCAATCAAATGTTTAATAATAGCTAATGGAGGTTAGTCAACATCCTTGGATTTTTATAACCATCTATACACCATAATAAAATAGGGTTACTAAATGCATGAATAGGTCTCTTCTAGAAAGAGCAAGGAACATGCTCAACAATGCAAATTTGGACAAGCATTTATGAGCAGAATTATTATTTACTGCTTGTTATCTTTTAAATCTCTTACCATCAATTGAAATAAACTATAATATTCCTAAAGAGGTATGAACAAGTCATCCATGTGATTATTTAGATTTAAAATTTTTAGGTTGTAATGCTTATGCACTTACTAATAAGAATCAGTGTTCAAAGTTAGACACAAGATCCAAGAATTGCATCTTTATTGGGTATGGTGAAGGATATGGTATTAAGGGATACATAATGTCGAATCATACTACCTAAAAAATCATCATTAATAGAGATGTACATTTTTATGAATCATCTTTTTTTAAATCATATGTATAAATGAAAGGAAAATAGGAACTTGAAAATCAACATGTCAAGGTTGAAATCGAGCCATTTTTAGATTTTAAAAAGAAGGAAATTTAGCCATTTTTTGATGGTGAAGTTATTTAAGATGTTAAAATTTCACAACTTGAGGAAACATCTCAGCAGGAAACACCTCTACAGCCAGTATGGAGATCTACATGGGCCAGGCATCCTCCTAGTAAGTACAATCCAAATATTTAAATTTCTTTGATTTCTAATGATGGGGAACCTAGTCGTTATCAGGAAGCATTAGAAGATGTGGATAGTGCCAAATGAAAAAATGAAATGTAGGAGAAAATGGATTCCTTGGATAAGAACAAGTCATGGGACATATTATAAATTTTAAATGGTAGAAAACCATTTGGCTACAAAGGGGTTTACAAATGAAATATAGGTTTTGATGATAAACTTGAAAGCTATATGGCCAGATTGATGGAAAAATGATTTGAATAGAAAGAAGCTATTGATTATTAAGTGTGAAGTCACTATTCACAGTCATTATTCATAAGTTACTATTCATGGTCACTATTCATCATGGCATGGCATGTGGGTGATGTCACATGTAGGTGATGTGGGATATAAGAGATGTGGCATGTGGTTGATGCGGTTGATTGGTGATATGGTAGGGCCCCATAGAGGGTCCCAAATGTGATCAAGATGCTCTGACAGGTGTGGGGCATAGTACTCCACTAGAGGACATGGAATTTTTCCCTAGGAGTCACATGTGGTTTGTCTTGGTGTGAAAAATATAAAGGGTTACGTATAAGTCAAATTTATAAGGAACCGAATGGGTCACATGTGTGAAGAAAGTCAAAAGGTGATTACAACACCTTTTGGACTTTGGTATGCACATGAAAGAAGAAGACAAGAGTTTATTGTTGTTGATTGTCCTCACATGTGGATTGGGATAATGTTTTAAGTCACATGAAAGTGACTTGGATATTTTCTTGAGTGGATGGTCCACTTTGTTTACCCTTGCACATGAAAACAAAAAATTTACTATTGATCACTAGTACCCACATGGAATGTGGAGAATTTGTTAGGCCACCTATGATGTTACTCTCTCACTCTCTCTCTCTCTTGTTGTAAATGATATTAAAGAATAAGCTTCCCTTTGTATTTCTTATCCTTAGATGGATCACTCTTAGATCCTTTCATGCTTGTAGAGAGGTAGAGCCTAGAGACCATGTTTCTTGTCTCACCTAGATGTTTGGGTTGTAAGCATCATGCATGCTTTGTTGTAATCATGGATATCCTTGAGGTTAGATGTTAGAGCCTAGAGGCATTATATGTTTGACTCACCTGAGTGCTTAGTTGTTATCACTGAAAGGAGTTGCTAGAGGAGTTGTTGTAAGAGAGGAGTTGTTGAAGTAATGAAGTATGGAAACTACCTTTTGCCCCATGGTTTTTATTTGCACATTGCAGGGTTTCCATGTACATCTTATGTATTGTGTTCCCTCTTGTATCTATTATTTGTTATCTTGTTATTCCACATTATTTACTTGTATTGTAGGATATATATTATTAATCTTAACATGTAGTATCAGTTCTATTTTATTCCTAAAAATTGGTATCAGAGCTTTGGGTGTTTTGTGCATGGCTCTAACATTGATTACCATGAAAAAATTTCACTATTTGTTAAACTTATTTCAATTTGAGCCATTTTTGCATTAGTGGATTTACTTGATTTGGAATTGGAGCAATTAGATGTTAAAAAACATTATTGCATGGAGATTTAGAAGAGGATATATATATGGAACAACTTGAAGGTTTAGTACAGGATAGAAAAAATGGATTTATTTACAAGCTCAAGAAATCATTGTATGGCTTGAAATAGTCACCCAGGCAATGGTACAAGAAGTCTAATTCCTTCATGGGGAGCCATAATTTTGTTAAGAGTGAGTATGATACTTATGTTTACTTCAAGTTTTTGAACAATGGATTATTCATTATATTGGCATTGTATGTTAATGATATGCTTGTAGCAATAAAAATCATGACAGATATCAATAGTTTAAAGGTTCATCTAGCTAGGACATTTGATATGAAGGATCTAGGAGCAGCAAAACAAATCTTAGGCATGGAGATACATAAGATAAAATAAAAATGTTAAGATTTGGTTATCACAAAAAGATTGGAAAAAATACTAACTAGATTTGGTATGAAGAATGTGAAACAAGTTAGTATCCCTTTTACTTCCCATTTCAAACTTTTCTCAATTTTATGTCCTAGTAGTGATGAAGAAAAGGAGTATATGTCTCATGTACCATATGATAGTATAGTAGTAAGTTTAATGTATTCTATGGTATATGAAAGGCCTAACATTTCACATGCAGTTGGATTTGTTAGTAGATATATGGAAAATTTGGGTAAAAATCATTAAGAAGTAGTAAAGTGGGTGTTTCACTAGTTGCAAGGCACAAGTGATTATTTCATCACCTAAAATAATAATGGTGATTTTATTTTTGGATATGTTGATTTATATTTTTCAGGTGATTTAGATAAAATAAAATTGAATTCTAGTTATGTTTTTACACTTGCAGATGGACCTATTAGTTTGATATTAAAGCTTCAAAAGATTGTTACTACGTCAAATGTTGAGGTAGAATATGTGGTTGTCTATCATGCTTATCAAGAGGCAACTTGACTAAAGGGGTGATTTGGTTAGTTTGGGAGAGAGAAATCCAACATGAATATATTTTGTGATAGTCAGATTTTAATTTATTTGGCCAAGAATATAGCTTTTCACAATAGGATAAATCATATTATTTTAAAGTACCATCTTGTCATACAAGTGATTGATGAAGGAAATATATCACTTGAAAATGTTCACACACAAGACAACAATGTTGATATGTCCAAAAACCTAGTATTGTTAGAGAATTTAAAATGGTCTTTGGCTTCTCTTAGCTTGTAAAAAAAGTGATGAGTTGGTCGATAGGATATCAAGTAGAAATTATTGTCAAGGTGGATATTGTTAGATATATGACAACAAAGTTAAAATTTAGATCCCTTTGTGGTGTGGTTTGTAGCCCACATCTCAATAGGGGGGTGTGGGGGGGAAATGCAATGCCCCCCCCCCCCCACTATTATTGTAATGGGGTCTAAGGGGTGACATTTTATGGAACCCCCTAGTAGGGGTTTGAGGGCAATGCCCTAGAAGCCAAAAATCAAGGAGTTAAACCCATGTTTCTAGGAAGATGAATTCCATCAAATTTTATTTTTATAAGGAAAGTTATAATGATGGCTTTCCACTTTATTTTTAGGAGGAAGAATCTTAATGGTTCTTTTCCAATTAGGTGTATTTATATTTGTGGATTTTGCATTTAATATGTTCATATTGGAATTAATAAAGCTTGATATCTTTCACCATGGATGTTTCCTTAGCATTGTTGAGGTTTTACCACGTAAATAGAGTGTTTTGTCTCATGCATGTTGAGTGTTTTATATATCTAATTATCTCTATCATTACATTATGTTATTTTTTTATTGTTGTAGAGTGTGTGGTTTCCTAGCAAAATATTTGGATTGTTTATGATAACTAACCTATTTTCATGTGTGGTAAAATCATTAGGAAGCATGTCATTTTGAAATCCTAAATGTTAGAGTGTAGGAGACAAGTATGTTATATTGGACAGGTGCATAGTGTGTCTTTATATACCTAGTCCATACTTGTTTAGAATAGACAAAGGCTTATAAAAATAGAATGACAATGACGTGTCTATTGATTAGGGATGAATATGAAAAAATTAGGGAAGTCTAGAAGATGATATTAGTAATTGAAATACTTTAAAGGATTTCATATAGATAAATGGTTATTGAAATAGAAATTTGGCCAAGCTAGGTAAAGATGTCAATGATAAGCGTTTCCAAGCATTTATTGATTAAATTTTAGTGTCTACAATCTCGTGTGTGACTTTTATATCAATACTCCATTTCTTCTTCCATAACCTTCTTCCAAAACTTAGTTTATTATGAGGTGGAATCCTCCATTACAGTCTAAGGATCTTCATCAATAATAGACAAATTTGATAAAAGAAATGTAGATCAAAAAAAAGGAGGACTATACTTATTAGGTGATCTTCTATAACATTACAGTTCAACATCTTATGTTTCCTCATCCTCAGCCTATTGTGAATCTTATTCTTGTAACTCCTACTCTAGTTCATCTTTTGTAGTTGCTTCAAATTTAGACACTTAATCTCCATATTCTTCTTCAAATTGAATCTATTCAATTCATCATTTGGGTTTCCTTCTTATTTTATAACCCATTTAGCCTCTCTAAATATAACATTATATTTTTAAACTACCTTCTTCATGTTAGGAATCCATAGCTTATATCCCTTTACACTGGTACCATATCCAATAAAGATACACTTTACTGATTTGTTATCTAGTTTAGTCATTTTTCCTATGGAATATACATATAAACATCACAACCAAAAAATTTAAGAGTTTTTAGAGAGAATTTATTACAATTCCATGTTTCTTATGGATTTTTATCAACTAGGGTTGATGTGTGTGATATATTGATCAAATAGCAAGCATATGTGACTATTTCAACCCAAAATTTTCTTTCCAATCCTACACAATTGATCATGTTTCTCACCTTATTTATTAGAGTCTTGTTCATTATTTATATAAATTCATTATTTTGTGGTGTATATGGATTTTCATTTTTCCTTTCTATTCATGAAGTCTTTACATAACTACTTGAAATCATTGGAGCAGTATTCCACACACTTGTCACTCCTCAAGACCTTAATCTTCTTCTCTCTCTAGTTTAAAACAAGAGATTTAAACTTCTTAAACTTACTGAAAACCTCAATTTTAGCCTTGATATGATAAACCCAATTTTTTCTAAATAACTCATTTATAAAAGAAACATAATACATATATTTTCCTAGTAATGGAACCTTCACATGTTTAAACACATCACTATGGACTAAATGAAAAATTCCTTCTGATCTTGTAACACTATTTGTAAACTTCACTTGAGTTTTCTTACCAAACACACAATGCTCATAAAAATCAAATTTTAATGATAAATTATAAATTCCTTTAGTCATACCCTTAGATTTTGTTGCTTTAAGGTCTTTCACTCTAATGTGTCCCATTCTATGATGCCACAACATTATCTTCTTTGTAGAAGATGTAGGAGTCTGATCTAAAATATCATTCTCCTTAGGAAATGCATAGCTATTACATTCATCACTTTCATATATTTCATAAAGTTTGAACAATTTTTTGGTACAAACTTCTCTTGCCATTACCATTTCTTCACAAACCATCTTGAAATTATCTTTATTAAATACTACATGCACACCCACATTAGTCATATTACTTACATACATTAGTTTTCTAGTCAAACCTAGAATGTGTATAACACTAAAGAGGGTTTAAACCCTTTCATATTTAAACCTCAACTTGAATTTCCCTCTACCTATGATCTTATAGGTTGAGTTGTTTCCTAGAAAGGCATCACCTCCATTAAAATTTTCATATTCATATAACCACTCCTTGTGAAGGGTCATCTGAAAAGAGGTACTTGAGTCAATCAACTATATACCATCATATGCATGTGATCTTGAAGTTTCCAAGAATAAATCCCATGATTATTCACTAGAGGGATTTGCTTTTATATAATTGGAATCTTTAGATGACTTACCTTTTTCAACCTTTTATATTTTTAATCTTTCTTTAAATGCCCTATTTTACCATAGTTCCATTATTTTCACTTATATTTTCCTATAGTCTTAGATTAATCTCTAGACTTTGAATGCCCTGACTTTATTTTAGTTATTTCTTGGTAATGACTTATTACAAACAAGGCATCTTTTGTTTGATAATCCTCAATAGATTTCTACCTCATTTCTTCTGATAGTAAGGCTCCCATAATGTCCTTAATTTTAAATGTCGATGCAATATAGTTATTTCCATTAATAAATTATCACAAGAGTTAGATAAAGAATAAAATAAAGTAATACACCTTTCTTCTTCATCCATTTTAATTTAAACAAAAATTAATTAACTTACCACAAAATTTAAAGCATTTATATGTTTAGATTCTCAATGAATACTTCTTTCGAAGAAACAACTTGTTCACTAGAGACTTTGTTAAAGTCCCTAACTCTCCCATAGATCTTTAGAATTTTTGTCCATTAAGACATTCAGCAAAACCATATCTTAAAAATAAAATATGATTGAACTATTTTCCTTCCTATCAATCTTTTCCCAATATTCTAACTTCAGACTCATAAGTTTCACTCCCGTTATAGCAACCCACTAATATTTTTTCACAAGAAGATATTTTACCTTGAGCTTCCACAAATCAAATTGTTGATTGTTGAATTTTTAAAATTGTATCCTTATGCTTCCCATCATTATCTTTTACTCAAAAAAATCTCACATGTAGAGCTCCCACTCAAACAATAGCTTATCATAGGTTAAAGAAATCATAACTCTTCACAAAATGCTAAGAACTAGATCTGATACCAAATCAAGATAAAATTCATTTGATAAAATAAAAATAAGAGAAGTATTAATACAAAAATATTTAAGCTAACATAATAAGAGAAATTGAATACACACAAGACTACATAGTACACATAATTTCAACTAGGAAAACCCTTTCTAGTAAAAAATATATCACAAAATTTCCTTTATGATATTAACTTAATCATTTACAAGACAATTATGCACTACCAAGTTTTGTTTTTCCCATATTTTATATGCAAGTATATATAGACACATTAATAGGTAAACCATGGGTATCCAAAAAACATGGAAAATATACAACATGTTTCTAACAAGGACAAGGCTCTAGTATAAATTAAATCATGACACTAAAAACCTATATAAAAGTTATTTTTATAATAAAAAACTAATTTTTCATGAAATGCCTTATCTAAAAATGTAAAATAAATAATGTAAATCCAAACATATGTTTTCCCCTAAATGTTTAAGAATAAACTTAGAAGCCTTCTCAACCTAAGAAGAACCTAGTGACATTTTGGAAATATTTTAGAGCATGCCAACATGAGAATGATAAGACATGGTGTTGCATCCCAATTCCTCTCTAATAAAACTCACTTGATTATCCATGTATATTTATAGTTAACTATATAAACCACTTATTTTTAGCTAATCTATGAGTTATATGTTGTTATGGGATAGTTGAATATTAATTTGGTTACATGATTTCATTGCTATGAGTTAGTTGTAGTGTATATTTTTACATTATGATCATGTTGATTTGTTATTTCAGCAATATTTTATGATGTATATATGTCATGGTGTTATGGAATAACTACCTAATTGTCATGAGTTGGATAGAGGAGACATTCATCCCTTAGATCTTGATGAAGGGAGAGCATCGTCAGAGAATGTGACATAAATGGAGTTGTTTGGGGATGATAGAGAAATAGATAGAACCCTGCACACACCATGTGAAATAGCACTTTTTATATGCATTGATTGAATTACTAGCATAGTATGTTCTTTATGTTATCTGCAATTACAAAATTGCATATGCATGTTAGTTTAGTTTAAATTTATGTTTATGCAGAACTAACCAGGAATAATTTGTGTTGTGGTTGCTATAAGTTCAAAATAGAATAATAATGACTGTAATACCATTAATGACTTATTTTTATTAATTCATTATAATTAAGTCATATTATTATTTAGTCAATCTATTCTATTAAATGTATAACTAGGAAAAGTGGGAAAAGGGGGGAATTAAATAGATAAACTAATTGTATTGATTTTTATAATTGGGAAAAAAGATATTATTTAGGAAATACATAGTTATATTTTTTTTTAAAGGATAATCTTTAAAATCATTCTAAATATGGTGATTTAGTGATTTTGATTTAAACAAAAAAAAACATGGAATAAAAATAGATAAAAGAAAGAAGTCAGATTTTAGAAGAGGGGAAAAAGCTCATGAAGGGAATAAAAATTTAAGAAGGGAACACTTCATTAAAAAATGGAAATAAATAAATAAAAGGGAGGTGTAGTAGAAAAGGGGTAGATAATAAAGGACAAAGGGAGGAAGAAAAGATCCGAGCAAATGAAGAAAACTCTTCTAAATCAATCGATTTTAGGTCAGAATTTTGAGAGGTAGGTGGCCTATAAACATTTGATTTTCATGTTATTATTTTATCATTCAGTGTGTGTAATTATTCCATAATTATTATGTGCATATTGTTGATTCTGGGAGCTATATAATGTTCTCAGCTACTCTTCAATATCTAACATAAATATATACATTTTAGTTGATATATATACATAATTATTTGACTATACATATGGAATTATATAGTCAAGATATTTATATGTGAGGCAACACCTAATTATATTAGCATGATGTATAAATTTATTTACATCGAACTATTTTGAAAACATATGAAAAATAATATATGTGTAACAAACCACTTGGAGGTTTAAATAGCGATTTATGTAGTTATCAATAATATATAACTAGTTGTAGGTATATATTAACAGAGTTATTTGAACCTACATAGCCTATGTATGTAAAATATACAGTGACTTGAAATCATAAGCATATATTATGCTAAGGTCAGCACATTAACTTGTATAATAATATTATGTTAACAATGATACCAATAGATATAACACTATATATTAAGAGAAACACTATAATTGTTCCCTTAATGAGTACAGACTAAATGAGTGGTGATGTGAACTATAACACAATGAGCCTATAATAAATTGCTCTAGTTCAAGTCATAGTTAATAATTGTTAACATGTATCAATAATTGATCGCTTTATTATATTGATAAAGTAATATATCAGAGAGAAACATTATAACACTATTAGACTTAGATCCGTAGTTAAGATCACTATGAGTGGCAATATACATATTAAGAGAAACTATATATTGGGTAGTATAAATAAATATGTTGATCTATCTATATAATTAATGAGTAGAACATATGGGATGACTTTTATATTCTAATATATGTATAACCATTTGTATTTGAAATATTCTACTCAATGAACTGACCTAAGTAAATATTATGATAGACACAAACCATGCACTTCAAATTGGATATATAGCAATAATATATATATATATATATATATATACCATTTGTATTTGAAATATTCTACTCAGCGAACTGACTTGAGTAAATATTATGATAGACACAAACCATGCACTTCAAATTGGATATATAGCAATAATATATATATATATATACACACACACACACACACATATATATATATATATTAATATTATCATAGATAATGTGAAATAAGGTATGTACTATGGATATAATTATTAACATATCATTAAATATGTTATATCATTATGTAAATATTGGTATTGACATTGTGAAATTTGGTTGATGCCTAATTCCTATTTAAATATGTGCATGTATAAATTTTTTAAAATGCAAGATAATATATCTATAGTGATATCTAATTTTAATCATTTGTTAGATCATAGGTGATATCTATGATTATAGGTCATGGCAGGTTATCGTTTGTCTTTGATTGTGATGTCTATGGTGCTTCTATTACAGAATATACATTGCAAGTGCAAAGACATTAATGATATTTTGAATTAGATTAGGCTAGGCTAACCTTGGAAAGTGGAAATGAGAAATCATGAATGCCCTATTTACACTTTTATTTATGCCAAATTAAGTGGCTAGCTTATCATATTAAGATGAGACATCAATTAGTCATTTTATAATTCCAGAGACAAACCATGTTTAAGTATTGATAAATGTGTCGATATATTAAACCAAATAATATATCTTATTTAAATTAAGCTAACAAGCCATGTTTAAGTATTGATAAATGTGTCCATATATTAAACCAAATAATATATCTTATTTAAAATAAGCTAAGTGTAAAAGTTATCATTATGAGTAGTATTCATAATATGTACTATGATTACAATAAATCATTAATGAATCTATATATATTACATGTGTATGTAACACATTATATATATATATATATATATATATATATATATATATATATATATATAGTATGTATTGGTGCATTGTGGTGGTACCTATAATTCTATTGATTGTTATAAACCAAGTCATAGATTTCATAAAAGTAGGACACCATCTATTTATGCACACAGTCTCCTAAAACATGACAATACATATAAATGAATGATCATGTTCAACCAAAACATAATAAATATTAAGGTAATTTTTATTTTGAAATTGTTATGACTGATTGTTTACATTTGAGTAGTTGTGCTCAAGAATAATGGACTGTGATAATGTGGGTTGTCATAGAGTACATTATATTTGGAAACAAATTGTAATAATTAGAAAATTGTAGTTTAGATGTTTATTATACTTGGATGGTATAATTTGTAGTTATTATTCTTCTTATTTATGTGTTAAATAATGTTGTAAATATTCATTCATATGTTTGAGAGACTAAATGTATGCATTTGATTATTCCTATACTTAGCATGTTTTATGATTTATAGTAAGAGGTAATATGTATAAATCTGTAGGTTACATTTATGTTAACCAAATCTCGTATTCTTGGTTATGAGTGAGTAATGAGATGAACTTCACTAGCTTACTAGCATCATAATGCCAAATGAAGATAATCTTATCAAGTGGTGTGTTTGAAATTGATTGATCTTAGAGATCAATAACTATTGAAAAATTTGGTCAAAGTAATGTTAGTTATACATTGTAATTTCATATATATGATATAAATGTTTGTGTGATATCATGTTAGAATGGATTTCTTTATGGTACACTGCATATTTTTAGAAATCATATAGCACACGAGTACTAGTTTGTCTCTTTGGATTTCCACATTGTCAGTATCTATTCATTTATGAAGGGAGGGCCATTCCCTAATGGATAATTGTTCAAGGGATTGATGGTTTGTGGTTGGTGTGTAAAATCTCTTATATCATGCTTTCCCTCCCCATAATAGTATTTCTTAGGAGACAACACTTGAGATTGTCATCGATACTAGAGTTTCGAGAAACTCATGCTCTATGGAGCCATGTATCTTGTATTTATAAATTGTATTGTATTTATTATTTAAAAATTATTTGATGAGTGGTAATTACATAATTAATGTAATTTTATAGTAAAGTTTGTATGATTGTACCATTTGTGGCTATAATTTTGTAGTTACTTTCTATATTCACTTATGATGTGTTTCACATGATGATAGTGATCAGTGATGGATAAATGTCATATGTTCATTTTATATTTATCATACTTATAGTAATTTATATGGATCACTAATTATATTCTCTTTTTTTAATTTAATTAAGGAATATGTTGTTAAAATTTAAAAAAAATCATGTATTTCTAGGTAGATCCCAGTGGGGATGTTTCACATGGCTTTGGTAAAAATTAAATCATGGTAGGAAAAACCTATAGAAAAAAATTTAAATAATAAATTAATTTATTGGGATGTGTATGTACTTTTTTATCACATATAACTATGAAAAATTCATATAGTCATTCAAAAAAATAAGAATAAGGTGAAGGGTCACAGTTTTTGAAAGATCAATGGTGCGATCTGATTACTTTGTTAAAGTTAAAAAGATACAATCCAAAGTTGGATTAATTATACAATGCATTCATCTATCCACAAGATATAAGGTGATTAATAAATGTGTCAAAATCAAAAATTTACACATAACCATTGTTGTAGTTGTTACGATCCCAAGGGGTGCATTTGATTCAATACAATTGACTTCCACAATTCGTTCACAGTGACCAATTATTAAATTATAAATTAAATATTTTTCATAGTGATGAAAATATTTTTAAAAGACTAACTTTTATTTTTTCCAATTTATTATAATCTTAGCCTAAGGGTTCACACTTTAATCTTAACCTTTGAGACCCCTTGTATTTTCTAAACTTAGCCACAATGTAATGTGAAGTTTATATTTCAACAAAATTGTAAAGGCCTCTTTATTTCAAAGCTAATTTGTGAATCAAAATCTATCTCCATTAATTTTTATCCAATGATATATTTTTGTGGCTTTCTTATGACCACAATAGTCAGGATATATTTTAACCATTGTGACCTCGTAACTGCATTATTTTTCGATGTGTCTTCCATCTAATTTCACTTTTTGGATCAAAATTATTAATTATATTTTATTTTTGGGATATGATCAAGTGTTTGCTATTATGTGTAGATTAAAATTGGACCTATTAAATTATAGGATGGATTTAATTTTCCAATAGGTTCATTTATTCCATGAAGACCACTCGAAACATAAATTCATTATGTGAACTCCATGACCCCGTGATTATTAGATCATCACCACGTGTTGTATTTTGATCCTAGGTTTATAAAATTGGTTTGTTAGGTATCATTTTTTATATATATTAATATATTTTAATGGTGGCCACTTTATTATGTAGGTAAAATGTGTAAACAAGTGAATATTAAAGGAAAATGAAGTGACTAATAGATATGGAGCATTGCATAAATGTTATTCAAAAACTTGAAGACCTCCATGGACATTGTGATTTCAATCAAATATGAAGTGGTCTCTTGTGTCACTTTTAATGGCCACAATAAACATGGAAGGTGAAAAAAATTCACAAGATAAGGCAAGATCACTTGTGGACACAAAAGGAGCATGAAATAGAATTGATAAACCAAGGGTTTGTGGACTTTGAAAGAAAGACATTTAGATCTCGAGGCTCTTTGTAGCTCCATTGAATGTGAGGGAAACATTTATGCAATTGTTTCAATCCTAATGGGTACATTTAATTCATAGTGATTGACTTTCACATTTAACTCATAGTGACCCAATATTAAATAATAAATAAAATAGAGTTCACACTCAGGAAAATATCGTTGAAAGCCTAAAATTTACCAGGGAGAATATAATATAACCTTAGGCTAATGGTTCACATTGTAATCTTATCACTTTATACCCATTTAAATATGTGAAATTAGCCATAATTTAAAAGTTTATATTCCAACAAATCCATGAATACCTCTTTATTTCAAAGTAAGTTATGAATAAAAAGTGATCTTGGTTACTTTGTGGCCAATGAAATATTTGTTTTGTATTCTTTATGGAATAAATATTATATTTGTGTTTTTACCATTGTGACCCTATACATGCATTCTCTTTTCCTCTTTCCTTCCATATAATTTCATTTTTTGGATCGCAAGTGTTAATTACATTTTACTGTTGGGATGTGATTACATGTTTGTTTTTATGCGTAGGTGAAAAGTGGACTCATTCAACTATAAGATAGATTTAATATTATAGTAGGTCCATAGATGAAATTTAAAACATAAATCCTTCCTATGAACTCCATGAAATATATGAGCCCATGGCCATTAGATAGTCTCCACGTGTTAGATTTTGATCACAGTTTTATAAATTTAGTTTGTCATGTATGTTTTTAATATGTTTTAATATATTTTCAAAAAAAAGGCTTCACCATAATGCAAATTCCAACGTATGACTTATTTTCCCCAAATTTTTAAATTTAAACTAATAATAACTTGATGAAATTTTGGAGAGATTTCAAAGTGCAAGCCAACATGAGAAAGATAAGGTGGGGTTTTGGTAGAAATGGAATCACAACCCTGTAGACTTGTGCATAATTTTTTGAGAAGAAGAAATGACTTTCTTGGGCTAGGTATGTATTTATTAGGCATAGAGAATTGTAAACAACTCATATATTAATCCAAAAAAAGACTTCATGTCCATATAGACACTAAGAAAAAATATATAGAATGACCTTAAAAAATGCCTTCGCTAGAATGAAAAGTTCAATGTATTTTGTATCCCAGATGCTTAACACTAAGTCAAGAAGCCTTCTCTTCTTGAAAATAAATTAGTGACAATTTGGAGAGATTTCAAAAATTAAGCCACCAAAATCATGATCCTGTAAACCTATACAATTTTTTTTTAGAATAATAAATGACTTTCCTAGGCCAAGTATGTATTGGGTAGGCACATAAAACTGTGAACAACTCATATAGTCATTTATAAAATAAATAAATGTGAAGGGTCATGATTTACAAAATTTCAAGAGTGTATTCTAATTACTTTGTTAAATTTACAAGTTAGATAATTGTAAATGACATGATATTAAATGTTTAATATTCTTTTTATTTAACAATGAAATGCTAAGAACAAATAAACAATTGAAAACTGATTTAGGGGTATGTGCATGGCATTGGAAGATAATCTATGGACATTTCCCATAACATGGTTGTGTAATGTCAATAACACGATCACATTATTGACATTATATAATCATGTTATTTAAATTATGGCTTGGTAATTACTAATCCATAATGTGATCACGTTAATACATAAGTAATTATTTTAATATATAAAATGATTGTATTATTGTAAAATAAATAACACGGTCGTGTTCCTATTATTTTGAACAAAAAAACATTTGAAGATGGACATGAATCCAATCTTGACTTGAAGCTTATATTTACTACTCTAAATGTTAAATATAAAGAAATAAATATAAAAATATAAATGTAAACTAAATAAATATAAGAAATTAGGGTCACTTTGCATTTGATAGAGTTGGTCTCATAGTTTCATGCCTTACGATGTGGAAAATATTTTTTCAAAATCCAATCTAGTCATTACTTAGGCATTTTTAGGGTCTAAGTATTGAACCTAAGGATTTCAGGGCATAAATTTTATAATTGATGTCCATTCTTGGGAAACATATAGTCATTTTTTAGGTTTTTATGCCTTATAACTTCCTTCTTAACATTTCTAAGAGTCTTAAATTTTTCAAAATTGAAGTTTTCAAACAAATCACTTTGAAATTGATCCAAAGTGGTGTGATTGGGGTAGCATAGATCACATTGATGATCTACACACATCAAACGACCACTTTGTGTTAATTTCACTTATTCATCATCCCTCCCTCATCCCTAATAAATTACTACTCATCCCTCATCACTTCTAATCACTCTTTCCTCATTCCTCATTATCCCTAATTTCTCCCCCATTAACCATCATTGTCCCTCATCATCTCTAATCACTCACTCATCATCCTTGATTACTCCCTCATTAACCCTCCCCATCCCTCATCATCCCTAATCACTCCCTCCCCATCTCTCATCATCCCTAATCACTCCTTCATTGACCCCCACCATCCCTAATCATCTTTAATCACTCCCTCATCATCCGTAATCACTCCCTCATTGGTTCTCCTTATCCCTAATCATCCCTAATTAATCCCTCTATTGGAAGCATAATCACTGATAAGATGGGGTGAATCAATTTCTTAAAAACTCTTTTTCAATTCCTTCTTAGCATACATGAACCATAATATCAACATATATAAAAATCAATGCATCATCAATCAAATATATAAGCATGAAACAAGATTACACAAGTCAACACACCATATATGTGGTAAACCCTTAAGAGGAAGAAAACTCACTGATCCTTAATAATGGAATACAGTCTTATAAGTCAAAATATCAATTTTAGTGAAGTAATAAATTCATATTGAGCACCAACCCCAACTATCTAAGCACCAACCCAACTAGGCTTTAGCAAGCACCAACTTGCAAGGAGGTACCAACCCAGCTAGGATTTAGCAAGCACCAACTTGAAAGGAGGCACCAATCCCCTAGATGAATCAGCACCAACTCAGCCACTTGAATATTTTGATCACCTTCATAATACCTTGTTTTTCATACAACATATTATGATCACCTTCTTTATCTCTTCTTATTGATCTATTCCTCTCAAACTACCTTTTAGGCTTCTTCACTCAAAAAGGTCTCTTCAAGATAGATTAGGTCATATGAACTTGATTTCTATACACATAATCTCTATCAAAACTTCGTAAAAATTCCTTTACACTCCTATGATGGTATAAAATACCTCTTTTTTACTAATAATCTATTTTATTCGCTTGTTCTCTACACATACTTCAATATACCTAAAACTACCTTGTATTTATAAAAGCTTCTTATTCATATTGCCACTTAGCCAAAAACTCTTAACCCATTATGCCATACATGGAATATATCTTATGAAATCTCATAAAAATTAATCAAATGTTATTTTATTCCCTTAAGGTTTGACATACCTCAATTATTCCTTATTTTATCTTTAGATCTCATGTAGACCTAATCCCATTAGGTTTACTTTAGGACATGTTACACTTTACCTTCTTTGGAACACATTAAAAAACCTTAAACAATAGTAAAATATAATATTCCACTCAATTATACCCTTTATAAGCTCATATAGGCTCCATAACATTTTGAGAGCCAACCACTACTTGAAGCACACCATTTGTACTGTTCACAATTGAGCCTTCATATACACAAGAATTCTATCTTGAAAAATTGAAGCATAAACACAATTTTTTCAAATAAAAATAACAATAAATCACATATTTGTAAACATCATGAACTTTTGGTCATCGCAAACTTAATTAGATACTTCAACTCAGGGTATACAGGCTCAAACTCTCTTCTAAAAAATGTTCATTCTGAACTGCCAACTAGCCTCAAAACATAGCCATGGAAAATTGAACTTATGATACCTAAAATAAAATTTATAATGATCAATAATACTTTTAAAATATTATTATTCATCTCTAAACCATTATTAGATACAAAAATCACAATTTCTAATGTCAAATATTAGTCTTGCAGACCAATCTTTTGACTTCACTATACACAGTTAGACCATAACCAGACAAGCCATTTTGGATTCAATGTTTCAACCACTTTAATTAACTTTAAATCTTTCAAAAATCACAATAAATAATTTAAATTAAAAAAAAAAACAACACTATATTAATTATATACTTAAACTTATGGCATAGAGCCTTAAACTAATCACTACAACCTGTTTACCCAGAACTGCTAGTTTACCTTAAAGCACAGTCATAGTGATAATGACCTTTAACACATATATGACCACTTACAGAGACATATAATGCAAGTATGTTATGATCTTACATAACTATACCATCCTCAAGTAGATTCATCATATGGTATAGTGGAAACATTGGTCTTGTAGACCAGTCTCATAACCTTATTATACACAGACCTTACTAAGCCAAACAAGTTAACCTGTGAGCAACTTTTTCACTATAAAAAATGATATAAAAAACTTATTCCAAACATTAAAATGTATTAAAATTCCTTAAAAACACCTCCATGTACTTTGTTCCATCACTATTCCATTTTAATAGATCCTGAATCATCTTCTCATTGTTGTCTGGGTTTCTCACTGTTTCCACCATTAGGCCTGTTAGTGACTAGATAAATTGGATGAATAGTTTATCATACCTTAGGTATATAACCTATATATAAACCACCATGGACATAAAATAAAAGTATCAACATTATCCATCCAATGATTTACATAGTTTTACTTGGTCAACTTTGATTGTTATAGCAAATCTCTGATAAACTAGTACTTTTATGTAGTGTCTACTCACACCCCTGACAAATCAATCACACCTGAAGGTTTTTTGGAGAGTTTAATACAATATCTAATAGTTTTTATAGTCATTTGAGACTATTATGGGATGTTTTGAATAAGATATTTCACATCAGGTCATTATAAGGGTTTTAGAGAGGGTTAACATTGTTTCTAGTGTTAACGATTGTTCATAACATATTGCCCCTTAAATCCAAAAACAATGTCTATATTTATTATATATTACCCTTCCCCATCTATATTTAATATCTTAGGTTCCCATTCAGAGGTTAAACATGCCAATGAAAACCTAAAATTCCTTCTCAGGTTTGCATGCCTTCATTTTGTATACTCAAAAGACCTCAAAACCACTTTTCATGTTTTTTATTGTAAACCATGACCTAAAATTTTGTGAACATGATTGAAAAAAAATATCATACCTATGAACATACTCACCTATCCATTATTTACTTATAAATAGAACTTCATACCCTATTAGGTTTACATTCTCTCTCTACACCATAGTCTTCATACCTTACTAGGCCTTGAACTATCCTTCATGCCTTCATCCATGATCTCAATACCTCACTCACATACTTAATCAACCTCTCTCATTATTATACACATACTTCACATGCCTTGACAACATACCATTATACACTAGGCATGAAGGACAGTTCTAGAAGTGGTCTAGGTATAGACTAGGTATGTAGGTCCTACCCCTATAAGTTCACCTTGAGACTCACATGAGTGATTCAATGCCTCATATACATTATCAATCAGCCTCATATATCCTTTCATGCCTATGTTCATTCATTCTCACTAAGCCATCATTCTTAGACTTTATCACTAAGACTTTACATGCCATGACTAAGATTCTCAAGTACTTGAAAGTTGACAACTAATCTTGAAACACTCTTTGATGATTCTAAACCTTACACGCATTCCTTACATACTCCTCAAAAAATTTCACACCTATACACATACCTCTTTAATCTCATCATGCACATGATCATGATATGACTATGCTTGTTATGACTAGGCTTCTCAAGACACCTTGTACTCAAGAACTAGTACTCAAACATGCTTTAATGCTCACTTTACTTGAACCTTGACATCAAACACAAAAGAATCATTAGGTTATATTCAAATTATTTCTTTTTGTATGGCTTTCTTGACTCATCAATCACACAAGCTCATATGTCACAAATCACTCACTATGCATCTTCACAAAATTCACCTTGATAATAATGACATCAACCTTGACATAAAATGACATCAACATTGACATCAATGACAACACTTCTCAATAAACTTTCCCTTTTTCATTGATGGTAAAATATTCTTTAATCTGATCATTCTCATCTCCCCCAACTTGGTCAATCTTCCTTGTTGAACTTTTTCCCCCTTTGCATAAATGACAAAGGTTCATCCACAAACTGCCATGTGAAACCACACCTTCTTGCAATAGGAGAGTAAAACACAGAGTATGAAATAGAAACATACTTCATGCATATCTCCTTTAAATTAACTCAAAACTCAAGACCACTCACCTTGTTCTTGTCATGACTAATATGACACAAATCTTTTGATCGCACACTAGGCCACCATGTTCTTGTTATCAACTAAAGAATTAGGGACTCCTCCTTTGTCTTCACAGCTTGATCTCTTCTATGCTTATCAATAACTAATCTTTAGCTTATGAACAACCTAAATATCTCCCCCTCAAACCAAACATCCATCAAGCTTATGCTAATTAAAAATTATCTCCATGAATCCTAATGGAGTCACCCCTTTACATAGGACACTAAAATAACACAAGATCAGGAGATTCTTAGATCTCCATATTCTCACAAGACTTAATATCCTTTAGTATCCTTTTAGGCTTGATTAGGGCTATAGCCTTGACCTATTCATCGACTATTTGATCAACAATATGAGTTGACAACAGACATTCTTGACTTGATTTCTCATCTAAATTATGCTCTACCATAGCAAACACTCCCTTTGAGCTTGTATACTGATCATGACTAACCTTTACAGACTTTGGTTTCCACACATTCATTTTTCTTCTCTCTTTCACTCTAAGGGCTTCAAATATTTTATTTTGACTTGATGACCTTCTAACTCTATTAGGGCATAATATTGTAATGTGTCTCACAATATGACAATTGTATCAAACAACCTCATACATAACTCTTGATTGATGTGAATTATGACTCCTTCCATAATCCCATGAGTACTCATTCTTAGAGGGTCTTTTACACTCTCCTTCTCTATGACCAAACCAACTACATACAAAATAGTAACCATTTAATGAATCATCCTACCTTATAGTATTAGGCTATTTGATTGGTCTCTTTATGTTGACTTTCTTGTCTTCAATAGCCTTATCCTTGACTTGAGGGTCCTCCTTTTGGTCTTCTTTGAAACAAATACCTGTCTTATCACTTGCATATTTTTTATTACTCAAGATACTATCTATAACATTAGTACTTTTTTAAAACTTCATAAAGGTCTTCAACTTTTTATATGCTTGATCCAACTCATCTGTCAAAGATTCTATTTCATTTCCATACATGGTGCATTCTTCCTCTTTAGCCTTTAGATTTATAGTGACTATTTCCATCTGTGCTTCAATTTGATTGATAATCTCATCATAATCCTTGGAATTATTACTCAATCTCTCCTCAAATAAGTCAATATTCTCTTCATAGTCTTTAACTAATGATATTAGTTTTTTATTCTTCCTTCTTTGGAACTAAACTCATCTAGAGCACTCACTAATTCTACCTCAAGGTTTTACTTTAACCTCTTCTTCATCTAATCCTACATCAACCATAAGGCCTTTCCCATTTGAGAAAACCTCATTGTCTATTTCTATATCCATGAATAGGGTTTCATTTTTGTCATGTTCATGTTCATTACTATCATCATCACTATCAGATGTGTTTGTGTCACTTACATCAGATGAGTTATCTTATTTGGTATAGAAATTTCTTTTTTTTTGTAAATGACCCTTTTCTACCTTCATACTTCCTAAAATATTTCTTGTTCTTGTTAGGCTTATAAACTTCCTATCATATTCATGATGGTCATCATGTTATTCATCATACTCATTCTTGTCCTTGTTATGACACTTAGATGCAAAGTGACTAATCTTACCACAGTTAAAACATTTGAAAGGAAACTTACCCTTGTACTTACCAGATCTAAACCTCAATTTCCTAACAAACATGGCTATCAATTCATCATCATAAACATATGAACATACCTCATCCTTGACCTTCTTGTATTTTGACTTATTTTCAACTTTAAAAGTTGTTTCCTTCTTCAAAGGTCTTCATTTATTATTATCTCATAGGCAGTTAGGATGTCATGAAGCCCATCCATTTCAAGCTTGTCCAAATCTTGCATTTCTTCCACTATAGACACCTTAGAGTCAAATTTAGGAGTTAGTGATCTTAATAATTTTTGAACAATTTTAGACTCTTTCACTTCTTCTCCCAATATTCTAATTACATTGATAACTTCATCAACCCTTAATAGGTAAGATGCAATGGTTTCATCTTTAAGATTTCAAACTGTCTCTGGTGGGTCTACAACTTGGCGATTTTTACCTCGGTGTCTCCTTCATAGATAGTATTCAATTTTTCCCATATCACCTTGGCTAATTCATAATGCATCACCTTCACAAATTATGCCTTAGATAGGCCACATATAATGGCATTCATTGCCTTGGAATTGATCTCACTTTCCTTCTTGTTTGTTGCATCAGTTGGTGGTGTAGGAGGTGGAGTGTATCCATCCACAATTAACTACCATATGTCATGCCCCATTAAAATTAGGCATGTCCTCATTTTTATTCTATAAAAATCATAATTATTTACATTGAATAATGGAGCCTTACTAGTAGAGAAACCACCTTAAGCTTGTTGATAAGCCATCCTTACTTCTAGGATTTCCTATAGGCTATTAGGCCTTCTTCAAAGGACATACTCTAATACCAAATATTTGAAGAAAAATCACTAAGAGGGGATGTGAATTATATTCTTTAAAAAAATCAATTCCTTTTTATCATACATGAACCATCACATCAACATATAGATCAAGCAATGCTTAAGCAATCAACTATACAAGTATGAAATAAGATTACACAAGTCAACACACCATATATGTGGGAAACACTCAAGGGGAAGAAAAAATAATAATCCATAAAAATTTATTACATTCCTATAATTAAAAATATCAAGTTTATTGAAGCACCAACTTCACATGGAGCACCAATCCCAACTAGCTAAGCACCAACCCAACTAGGCTTTAGCAAGCACCAACTTGCAAGGAGGCACCAAACCCCTAGATGACTCAACAAAAAGTCATCCACTTAAATATTTTAATCACATTTATAAAATATTTTTTCTCATACAACATATTATTATCACCTTCTTTATCT
Source organism: Torreya grandis (assembly GCA_037957365.1). NCBI lineage: Eukaryota > Viridiplantae > Streptophyta > Pinopsida > Cupressales > Taxaceae > Torreya > Torreya grandis. The sequence goes on from JARHVA010005661.1 coordinate 812,728, forward strand.
CTTCTTACTACTTTATCCCTCTCAAACTATCTTTTAGGCTTCTTCACTCAAAAAGGTCTCTTCAAGATAGATTAGGTCATATGACCTTGATTTACATACACATAATCTCTATAAAAATTTCATAATATTTATTATACACTCATATTATTATCTAAAATACCTCTTTATACTTACCAATATTTTATTTTATTCATTTGTTCTCTACACACACTTCAATAGGCCTAAAACTACCTTGTATTTATACAAGCTTATTGCTCATATTACCACTTAGTCAGCCAAAAACTCTTAAAAAATTATGTTAGAAATGTAATATATATTATTACATCTCATATACATTAATGAAACATAATTTTAGTCCATTTAGGTCTGACATATTCAAACTAGGTATTATTTCATCTTTAGATCTCATGGAGACCTAATCCCATTAGGTCTACTTGAGGACACGTTACACTTTACCTTCCTTAAAACACACTAAAAAACCTAAAATGATAGTAAAATATAATATTACACTAAATTATACCATTTATAATCTCATATATGATCCATAACATTTATTAGATCCAACCACCACTTGACGCACACCATCTGTATTGTTCACAATTAGGCCTTCATACACATAGAAAGTATATCTTGAAAAACTAAAGAATAAACACAATTTTTCCAAATAAACATAAAAATAAATCACATATTAAAAAAAATTAATTACCTCAAGGTCATCACAAAGTTTATTATATACTTCAACTCAGGGTATACAAGCTCAAACTCTCTTCTATAAAATGCTCATTTTGAACCACCAACTAGCCTCAAAACACAGTCATGGAAACTTGAACTTATGACACCTAAAATAAAATTTTAAATGATCACCTATACTTTAAAAATATTATTTTTCATCTCTATACCATTATAATATACAAAAAACACAAGGTTTAATGTCAAATATTGGTCTTGTAGATGAATCTTTTGACCTCACTATACACAGTTAGACTAAAACCAGACAAGCCATTTTAGATTCAATGTTTCAACAAATTTCACTAACTTAAAATATTTAAAAAATTATTATATATAATTTAAAGTCACAAAAAACAACACTATATGTATTATATACTTTAACTTATGGCATAGAGCCTCAAACTCATCACTGCGAACTGCTTACCCAGAACTACCAATTTACCTTAAAGCATAGTCATGGTGATAATGACCTTTAACACCTATATGACCAATTATAAAAACTAATTTTAAAATTATATGATAATATGACATATATAGACCATTTTAAATTATATTAATCATATTTTTTAGTGGCAAAATTAATCTTGTAGACCAATATCATAACCCTACTATACACAGACCTTACTAAGCTAGACAAGTCAACTTGTGAGCAAATTTTTTACTAAAAAATGATATTAAAAAATTATACCAAAAATGATAATTTATTAAAATTCATTAAAAACACCTCCATTAACTTGGTTCCATCACTATTCCATGTTAACACATCCCTAATCATCTTCTCATTGTTGCCTTGGTTTCTCACTATTTCCAACATTAGGATTGTTAGCAACTGGCTAACTTAGATGACTGATTTAGCATACCTAATGGATATAATCTATCCATAAAACACCATGGACATAAAATAAAAGTCTAAAAATTCTCCATATAATTATTTTCATACTTTGACTTGGTTAACTCTGACTAATATAATAAATCTCTAAGAAACTAGCACTTTCTTGTAGGGTTTACTCACACACCTGACAACTTAATCACACTTAAAGGTGATTGGGAGAGTTTAATACAATATAAAATAGTTTTTATAGTCATTTTAGAACATTTTGAGCTATTTTGAATAATATATTTCACATCGGGCCATTTTTAGGGTTTTAGAGAGGGTTAACAATGTTTTTGATGTTAACGATTATCCATAAAATATTTCCCCTTAAATACAAAACCAATGGCTATATTTATTATCTATTACCCTTACCCATATATCCTTAATATCTTAGGTTCCCATGTAGATGTTACACGTGCCAATGAACACTTGAAAGTCCTTCTCGAGTTTGCATGCCTTTATTTTGTGTACTTGAGAGACCTCAAAACCACTTTTCATGCTTTTTATTAAAAACCATGACCTTAAAATTTGTGAACATGTTTTAAATAGAATATAATACCTATTAAAACACTCATATATCCATTATTTCCTTGTAAATGAAACTTCATATCCTATTAGGCTTACATTCTCTCTCTATACCATAATCTTTATACCTTACTAGGATTTGAACTATCCTTCATTCCTTATTCCATTATATAAATACCTCACTCACATAATTAATTACCCTCTCTCATTCTTATACATATCCATATATCATTCACATGCCTTGACAACATACCATTATACCTCATTAGGCCAGGCAAGGTCTAAAAGTGGTCTAGGTGTAAACTAGGTCTGTAGGTCCTACCCCTATAATCTCACCCTGAGACTCACATGAGTGTTCAAATTACTCATAGACATTCTAAATAAACCTAATATATCATTTAATTCCTATGTTAATTCATTCTGACCAAGCCATCATGCTCAGACCTTCTCACTAGTACTTTACATGCCATGACTAGTTCCATGACTAGGCTTCTCAAGTACTTGAAACTTGACAAATGATCTTGAAACACTATTTGATTCTTATAAACCTTGAACACATGCCTTAAATTATCATAAAATAATGTCTTACCTATACACATACCTTTTTATGCTCACCATGCACATGCTTATGATATGACTATGCTTCTCAAGATACCTTATACTCAAGAACTAGTACTCAAATTTTCTTTAATGCTCACTTGACCTGACCCTTCACATCAAAAACATAAGAATAATTATATTTCGTTAAAATTATCTTTTGTCACATGGCTTCCTTGTCACATCAAGCACACAAACTCATACCTCAAAAACCACTCACTATGCATTTTCATGAGATGCACCTTGACATCAATAACATTAACCTTGACATTAAATTACAAAACTTCTCAACATCCTCTCATCCCTAATCATTTCTTCATCATCCCTCATCATCCCTAATCACTCCCTCCTCATCCTTCATTATCCCTCATTATCCCTAATCAATCCCTATTTACCCTCACCATTCCTCATCATTTATAATCACTCCCTAATCATACCTAATCACTCCCTCATTGACCCTAACCATCCCTCATCATCCCTAATAATTTATTCATCATCATCTCTAATCACTCCTTCCTCATCCCTCATTACCCCTAATCACTCCCTCACTAACCCTCACCATCCCTCATCATCCCTAATCACTCCCTCATCTTACCTAATCACTCCCTCATTTACCCCACCATCCCTCATCATCCCCAATGACTCCCTCATCATCTCTTTTCAATCCCTACTCATCCTTAATCACTCCATCCATTACCTTTATGGTGGTATTTTGTTGGGGTTTAAAAATTCTAGGAGCGACAAGTTGAGAGTTGAATGCTAACATATAATATAAGTTATAATGATGAAAATGATGTGGAGGAAAATTTGAAACATATATATTTAGCACCTATAAAAAAATGTGGGCCTATTAAAAATTATGTAATTCATAATTGAAGATCCACTAGAAAAAGAGTAGCAACGAAAACCACCATAGAACCAAAAATGGGTAGTAAATATGAGGATCTCCAAGCTATGTGATTTCCTAAAACCAATCAATTGATTTCCATATGAGGACATTTTATGATATGAATAATTACATTTAAGGCCTTTTATTTTTATGTCTATTGATTGAGTTATCATACCAGAGAGTGGAAAATAATTTTCAAATGACTAGAACAAGTAGTCCAAGATTAGAAAGTGGTACTTAATTCATAACTTCAATATTCAATCCAATAAAGAGTGTCACCCTATGATCTCTCTACTTGCACATCTCAATAAGTGGGTACAAGTTATCTATCACTATAAAAAGGTAAGTAAATAATAGATTATGAACCCTATGATATGGTTAGTATTAAAAATTATCTACTTCCATCAATAAAAAATTATATTAATTAAAAATATTGTTTTATTAACAAATGTAGGGCAATGGTGAACCAATAGAATTCATCATTTTCAATGGAAATTAGAATAATTTAATTACTCCTAAATCATTTTTTTTTAAATGATCTTAAAATTGATGCATCATCCATAACCATATCTTAGTGTATGGTCTAGTGTAGGCCTTAATAAATGGATCACCTAGTGGTGTCACTTGGTGTACAAAATTAAACTTTTGAAAGATTCAATACTTTGTGACATATCACCATTAGAGGTATGTGATGTTTTACATGTGTTTAACCATATATTTACCATTTTAATGTAGCATATGAATTAAATCCTTTAAATTTCATAATATATTGTCATGATCTGAAATACCATATATCATAGTTAGTTCATATGTTTTCAGTCATTAGTGCAAGAATCTTGTCAGTTATAGTAATAAGTATACTCTTTATTGTAAGAATTAAATGTAATAGCATCATTTTTTCACCATATTATAGTGATTATGGATAATGAGGGATGAGTAAACAGTGATTAGGGATTATGAGGGATGAGGAGGGAGTGATTAGGGATGGTGATAGTCAATAAAGGAGTGATTAGGGATGAAAAGGGAGTGATTAGAGATGATGAGGGACAATTAATATCAATGAGGGAGTTATAATGGATTAGGATGGATTAGGAGGGATGAGGAGGGAGTGATATGGATGATGACAAGCGATGAAGAAGCGATTATAGATGATGAGGGATGAGGAAAGAGTGATAAGGGATTACGAGGGAGTGATTACAAATGATTAAGGATAGTGAGGGTTAATGGAGGAGTAATTATGAATGATAAGGGAGTGATTAGAGATGACTAGGGTTAGTGAGAGTTAATGAGGGAGTGATTAGGGAAAATGAGGAATGATGAGAGAGTAATTAGGGGTGATGAGGGATGAGTAAGAAGTGATCAGAGATGAGGGAGGGATGATGAACAAGTGAAATTAACACAAAGTGATTGTTTTATGTGTGTAGGTCATCAATGTGACCTATGTTACCCTAATAACACCACTTTGGATCAATTTCAAAGTGATTCATTTTCAAACTTCAATTTTAACAAACCTAAGATGCCTAGAAATGCCAAGAAGTAATTTGGAAGGCATAAAAACCTAAAAAATGACTATATGTTTACCAAAAATGGACATAAATTGAAAATTTTATGCCTTAAAATCCCTAGGTTAAATACTTAGACCCTAAAAATGCCTAAGTATTGACTAGATTGTATTATAAAAAAAATCACATCGTAAGGTGTGTAGTTGTGAGACTAACTCTATCAGATGCAGAGTGACCCTAATTTCTTATATTTACTAAAATAAATTTGAAGTATAAATAAATAAATGTAACCTTATACTTTACACTTAGAGTATTAAATATAAAATTCAAGTCAATATTGGCTTCATGTACATGTTTAAATGCTTTATGTGCAAAACAATAGGAACACGATCTCATTATTATTTTTATAATAAGGTGTTTGCATTATATATTAACATGATCACTTTACTAACATGATCATGATATTTGAATTTTAGTTCAAACACAAATAATTCTGGCTCAATAATGGCTTGGATTACTGAGCTAAAGGCTTTGACTTGTCAATCTACAGTCGAGTCTCATAGTTTTGATAGAAAACAAAAAAAATTAACTTTTATCACCAAATACATTACCAATTTCAATGGTAAAATTTAAAAACTTGACAACATCATGACGATCACGCTCTCCTCTATCCAAAAATATGATTTTTATAATTTTTGGACTAATTTAAGGTTTCAAACTATGTTGATTTCTAACTATACCTTTTTTAGGCCACTACATGCCACAAATATGCATGCCTATACATTTTCATGTAATTTTTTTTCTTTGATCCAAGTGAAAAACAAGTTATATGGTTAAAAACTAGGCATAATTATACATACATTCAAAAAAAAATGATTTTCATTTTTTTAGGTAGTTAGGAGCAACACACGACTGGGTATCCATTTTTTGTTAGTTTTTAGGATCTATTTACTTGAAAAATTCATAAAAAAAAAAGTATTCATTGAAAAAATATAGGTCACAAAATAGAAGATCTTATCTACATATTCATGAAAGGGTTTAATAATATATTATATGCTGATCAAAAAATGGTGTGCCATGTAGCCGTCTATTTACTATGTTTTCTTAAAAAAATAGGAGTTCATCTTCAATTTTTTATGTTTGACCTAATTATACTTAACCATTGTTTAAAAAATAATAATGTTATGAAAACTAGACTCAAAATAATATATTTCATGTTCTTATACCATCTTCAAATTTGGAGTGTATATATCTTAAATTATCTATAGAAGTTCAGATTTCTAAAATTTTAGAAAAATCATGTCCACAAGGAGGCCCCTTTTTGTCCCCCAACTTTGTGCACTTACCCTTAAATCTAAAAATATATAAAAATCTGAATTTAAAATATAAAATTTATAGAATTGGAAATGTGTTATAAATAGTAATAAAAAATGAAATATGCAAACCTAGCTTGGACCTAATTTATGTTGACTATGTAGGTTGACCACTAGTGAGAAACTGATAAGAATGATAAATGAATTACATCACACCTATAACTAGAGTTTTATAATGTATTAGGATAAGGGCACATTAAGAGGATAGGGTCAACCTAAAAACTTGTCCTTTGACCATGGTCTTGTCCAGGTTGATCGTGTAGTTAATTTTTTAATTTGGGTGTGTGTGGTTGTCAGGGATGCATTGTTAGTAATTTATGGGGTTGATTTAAAGTGTGAAAGTTTTGAAAAATTAAAACCCTAATTCCTTCACAATAAATTAAATGAAAATTAAATATAGAGGGGGAATTATGTAAGGATAATAGTTGAACTATCCTCAAAAAACCATGTGCAGTCTAATTGTTGCCTACATATCCCAAAAGGGCCTCAGACCGATGTAGTTCTCCCTCATAGATTGAGTGTGTGAATCTTGATATTCACTATATGAAATCAACTAGATTTATTGATTAAAATTATTGAAAATGGATACCCTTTACCTAAAATAAAATAAATTCAAGTTTGGCGTATGATTATTGAAATAAATCACAATTCAAATTAAAGAGATTAGTGTTTTTTGGCTTAATGTGCAGTGTTTTTTGTAAAGTCCTTCAAGTGGTATGTTGAGTGACTTTGATGTGCTTATATAGTGACAAATTTAGAATATTTCCATTAACTAACTTTGATAAAATTATAGGAGGGTTGACATGGAGTGTTTCAAATTTGAAAAGTGACTATTGGGGTACTTTTGAGAAGGGTGTACTTGTAGACAAAGCCAACTCACAACATTAACTACCTAGTGAAATCTTATCCCAAAGGTTAAAAACTATTAAAAATTGTCTAGTAGAATCTATAAGTAGAATAGGGATGTTTGAATGATGTTCTCAGTATTTTCAAGATAATGAATATAATAGTGAAGACTCTCACAAAGATTACAAGTTAAAGGAATGGTGAATAGGTCAATAAATGATAAGGTTATCAAGATTAAATATTTTCAAGCACTTAATGATTAAATTTTAGTGTCTACACTAATATGTCATATATGAATTTATACATGTTTAATTTCATAAAACATAAAAGTGCATTAATAGAGTTTTGTTTATAATAAGTCAACAATTCTAAGTTTTCAAATAACATAATAATATAAAGAATTAAAACATAACCAATTATTTATGTTATTCAAAAGACATACAAGTCTTTATAGATCTTACTTTGATCTGATGCTAACACTGACTAGAACTTGTCCATGCAGTTATGTAACAAACACCTTATCTAAAACCATAAAATAGATCTAAAGTTTTTCTCACTTCAAAATCCTCAATCAAACCATAGATGACGAGCTCATATATAGATTGAATTTTTGCAATATGTTTTTAATGTTAGAATTGGAAACACGTAGAGGAGAGAACAAGGTGGAGTTATGCAATGGGGAGATGAATATTCACCCTTCATTGTTAGTGCTTCATGCTTGTTTCCTTATTCCTTGGTCCCCTTTGCTTCCTTGGTGATTGAATGGTTGAATGTGCATTGGTTTTAAAAGGTTCCTAGTTTTTTATGCTTTATTTTATGTATTTTTATTAACTTTAGCGTTATTTTTATGTGTGCTTGTTTTGTTTTCCCTAATCAAAGCATTGGTATAGTGTCACCCTAGGCTTGGTGTGCATGTCCCTTGTGTTCCCTTACCCTACCCTTGATCCTTTGATATGTGTTGGAGATTAGGGGCAAGTGCAATTAATGGTGGTAGCCTATGAAAGGAGAAGAACAAAGTGTGCCTAACTATGCGGAGTGTCTTGGTGATGTTTTTATTAATGGAAATGGAAGCTAAAAAGCATCAGGTAATGAATGCACTAAGTCATGCAGCTTGGAGCCTCTTATTGAGAAGAATGATGGAAAAAATGATGATAATAGGAATATTTTCATCTAAGTTTTAATTTAGGAAGAGTCTACAAAGCATACACAAGGTTTAGAATTCATTGTTGGCTCGAGTAGCGCACTTAAATATGGAGGAGAGTCATCAAATAACAAACCAGTAAGTACCTTAGTTCTAGTAAAATCCTCTTTCTCCTCCCCAATTTGTCTATGGAAAAAGATTTGCTAAGGAAGAATCTCAAATAAAAAATATTAGAATTTTATTTGTTTGAATATAAACTCTATCCCCTCAAGTATTTTGTTTGATAACCGATTGAATTTGGTATGGGGAAAGAAAATGGGTATCTATGTTAATTTATATAGAATGCTCCAAAAAGGGGTTTTTCTAGTTCTTAAAAAATCCAATATGCAGATAAGAGTCATTAATAAATCCCTTTGGAATGTGGGGAAATCATTATTTAAAGAGATATTATGAAACCCTAATTTGGAAAGTGAGGACCTGGTGTTCAAAATGACCCCTAGATGGTTTGATATTGAAAACGTCCCCCTCCAATTATGTAATTTTATCCCTCAAGCCCTTTAACCCCTTGGTGAGGTGTTTAGGGTTGAAGACACTAGGCAGTTTTTGCCTCATATGAATGTGTGGGTTCTAATTTCCTTAGACCCTCGAGAAACATTTCTATAATCCCTCATTTTTTAATTCAATGGTAACTCTTATATATGCCCTATCAAATGATTGGGTCATCTCAATGCATGTTTTTTCTATAAAAAATATGGTCAGATGAGGAAAAATTCCCCTTGCTACCTATGAATAAAAATAGTGATATTGTCTCCTAGAGAGGCCCTAAACTCAATAGCAAAGACATTTTGTTTAATCCCCTCCCACCTCGAATGGAGGACTTAGAGAACATAGATAACCTTATTTTTAACACTAAACTTAAGGAAGGTAGAACATCCCTTGATAAGGGACCTGGAGTTGAAAATGGTTCAAATCTTGGTGAGAATAAATTTATTTCTCATGAGATTGATAGTGGGGAACCTATCCCCATTATTAATCCTACACTTAAAACTTTTGATGAATCAGTTATTGAGAAGAAGGGTAAACAAATGATTTGATGGAGCAAACCAAGATACCCTCTGAAGTGGAAAATAATCTAGTTCAGCATGATGAGGTTATGATTAAAATTGGTCCCCTCTCTAAGGTGGGGGGGGGGGGGGGGGGGCCGGGCTCAGATAATTTTGAGGACACCCATAATCTACAAGATTTTGATTTAGAGGAGATTGTGGCAATGAGATATTATTTTCCCGTGATAACCTCTTTGAGAAGATAGAGCCCTTGATGAATATGTCCCCTAATAAAGAGACCTTGAAAGTGTCGACTTGTGGTGATACTATAAAATAAACTCCCCAAAATCATAATAATAGGGAAAATTGAACCTGTAAAAGGATTGGAAAAAGACTGAAAACCATTGCTTCTAAAAATACCTCCCTTGATAGTCCATGTGCCAAAGATGGAAGATTGGTAAGAAATGGGGTATTGAAAGATGGAGATAATAATAGTAAAAAAAAGAATAAGGAAAATAAGGTTCTAGAATGTTTCTCTAAATTTTATCAAAATAATGGGAGAAGTAAGTCCCCAATAAAACCAATTATCCTTAACCTGGTAATGCAAATTATCATTTGGAATGTAAGGGGGCTTGAATCCCTAGATAAGAAACCAATTGTTAGGCAATTCAGACATTCTAGAGATAAACTTGATTTTCTCCTTCTTTAGGAGGTCAAAGAAACTAACATAATTATTTCCTTCACCCTAGGCTATATTTGGCCTAATGAAATTCACTTCTCGACTAATCAAAACATAGGTAAAGGGGGTGCCTCTATTTTGATTAACCAAATTTGGAAAGATAGTAGTGTGGATCATGGTATTTCTCCTTGTAATAAGGCAATTTGGGTTGTTATCAATAATTAGGGTAAGTTTTTTGGAATTTGTAATATATGTGCACCTAATGATTACAAAGAACAAAATTGTGTAGCTAGCTTGCATCTAATATGAAAGACATTACGTGATTATTCGGAGGTGATTTTAATATGATTGAATAAAGAGAGGATAAATTGGGAGGAGACACTCACATATGAGTTATTTTTTGGTTCAAATTCAAAAGATTTCATAAATTGGCAGACCCATTGAATAAAGGTAAAGCACAAACTAAAGGAATTTAGTACACTTGGTGTATTAACTAGGATCTAGAAGGCTTTACTCAAGACTTGATAGATTTTATTTGAGCAAAGATGCCTTTGAGATTTGTCTATAAAGTGATGGTAATGTGGTTAAGGTCTATCCTTTTACTATATCAAACCATCACCCCATTGAATTAATTTTTTCTCTTAGCAATGATGCAAAATATGAGAAGACCACTAGGAAAGGATTGTATAAACTCAATGTGTCCCACCTTGAGGAAAGAGAGTTCTTGGATGGTTTTTGGGTAGCCTAAAATGTAGGAAAGTTTGCCTTAGACTCAGACTCTAAAATTAATTTCTAGAACGATTCAATAGACCTATCAAAAAAATTACTAGATCTTATGGACAAATTAAAGCTAAGAAAAAAAACAAATCCTTAAGAATTTCCCGAGAATATCTTATTAGGTTGGAAACAAACCTGAAATGTGACCCAGGAAATGATTCCTTTCTCAATCTATTTTCCTCAGCTAAGCATGAGTTAATTCAACACCAAATTTACTATGCTAGGGATGCCCAAGTCTGATCCAGGCTTAATTAGCTCAAGTTAGGTAATAAGGGTACCAAATTTTTATTTCGGTTCTTAAAGACTAAGCATCAAAAATAGAAAATATCAGGTATCAAGGAGGAAGATAAAGTCTTAGAGGATCAATAATCTATCAAAAAACATTATTTTACTTCTACTCAAACTTGATCTTCACTGAGGGGTCAAATGATCAGATTGAATAGAGAAGGATATTGTTTTTGGAAATATTGTCATTGATGTCAAAGGTCTAACATTATTGGTGATAAAGGCCCCATTGCATTTAATGTTGTTTGTAATAAATATATCTTGGCTAATATGAGTTAATATTTATTTAATATTAACGAATATATTTTTGGTTGTAGATGAGACAAAAGAAGGGCCCATGAAGAAGTCAAAGATCCATGAGATAAAGACAAAAGAAGGATGGGATGCATTTTCCCATGAAGAGTCATCTTGGGGAATACCAAGAGTCACCAAGTGAAGACAAAAGAGTAAAGGCACAATTTATCATGAAGGGACACTTTGAGGAATAAGAAGAGTCACCAAAGATAAGGACAAAAGTGGGAAGGATGTTTTTGGTCATGAAGGGTCACCACATGACTTTTCAAATGCTTGAATATGAAGGGTCATCCAAGATTGGTGCCATTTTTCATGAGGATTGAAGGGTCATAAAGGGGGAAGGCCAAAGGTCATTTGGAAAGCTATAAATAAAGGCTTGAGTAGCCATTTGTAATATAAGTGAGAGAGGTTGATTTGATATTGTAATATCTAGCTTAAAAGAGCAATTATGAGAGATGAATATGATTTGTATTTGTTATATCTAGCTTAGAAGATCAAAGGTGAGAGAGAGGAAGGAGATGTTGTATTGATCTATCATTTGTTGAAGATAGAAACATTGAGAGATAGGTGTGTGGTATACAAAAAGGGGTTGGTGCTCCTGTGGGTTGATTCTCATGAATTGTTGTTGGGTTGGTGCTCGACAAAGGGGTTGGTGCTCCAGTGGGTTGGTGTTCATGAATTGTTGTTGGGTTGGTACTCGGCAAATGGGTTGGTGCTCCTATGGGTTGGTGCTCATGAATAGTAGCTGGGTTGGTGCACGGTAAAGGGGTTTGAAGCTCCTGTGGGTTGGTGCTCATGAATTGTAGCTGAGGTTTGTACTTGGCAAAGAGGTATGGTGCTCTTGTGGGTTTGTTCTCATGAATATATTTGAGATTGATTCTCCGTGGTTTTTCCCACATTGGGTTTCCACGTTATATCTGGTGTCTCTCTCTATCTTGTGTGATGTTTATTGTTTGATTTTTATTTCATATCTTGAATGTTTTATTAAGTGGAATTTGATAAAGGGAAAGTTTTATAAGATATAGAATATACTGATTCACCCCCCTCTCAGTATATTCTATGCTTAATATTTGTGTGAGAAGATTATTCCAAGAAAGGTTTCCTCCATTCAAGTATCTTTTTTGGATAGTGAAATCTCATTAAATGAGATCAGATGTGTGACTTACTCTTTAAATTTTGATAAGGTTCATAGAATTGATGGATTCCCAGCTAGATTATATAAAGTAAATAGAGACTAGATATCTATAGAATGCTTGGAAGTGTATAAAGAAGTAATTACGGTGGGTTCTCTTGGTCTAGAAATCAATAAAGGAGTTATCAAACTCATTCCAAAGGAAGGTTATCCCTCCCTTATTAAAAATTGAAGACTAATTACCCTGCTCAATGTTTCCTATAAAATCACGTTAAGATTTTGGCAAAAAGACTTTTCCCACTGTTAGCCCTAGATGGTGTCAAAAACATAGATTGGGTTTATGGAAGGCATGCATATATATATATATATATATATATATATATATATATATATTAGATAATCTCATTTCAAGTTGGGAAGATATGTATTGGGCTAGATATTCTCATCAAGATATTTGGATGATTCTTTTGGATTTTAAAAAATCTTATGATATAACAGAGTGGCCTTTTATTGAAAGAATGCTTAGGGTGTTCAAGTGTTAGGACAGGTTCTATAAAATTATCTCAATTTTATTCAAAGATGGATCTACAATTATTGAGTTAAATGGGGAAATCACAGATTTTCTCCCCTTACAAAGATCCATTAGGTAAGGTTTCCCCTTGCTCCTTTCCTTTTTGTCTTGGTTTTTGATGCATTACATTATCTACTGAGAATGAATGCTATAGTACCCCATATGAGAGGTATCCAACTTCCTAATAAAATGGAAATGATATATGTTTTGTTTGATGATGATTCTACTTTGTTCACTAAGCTCTCCAAAGATAATCTGGCACAAATAAGAACTAGACTAAATATCTATTATCTGGCCTTGGGTTCCAAAATTGCCTATCATAAGTCTTGTATGATAAGATAGAAGGAGAATTGACGAGACTGACTTGATGAATTTGGATGGGACTGGAAGGGTCCCAATCAGTTGATTAGATATTTGGGAATTCCCTTTTATCTTATTCCATCTCGCAAATAGATGTGGGAATGGTATACACCAAAATTAACAAGAAAATTAAAAAATGGCAAGGTCATCTTATTTCACTCCCAAGTAGAGTTCATGTTTGTCAAAAAATTCTCTCTTCATAGATTTTGTATTATGATTCATGTTGGCTATTTAAAAAAACTCATATTAGTTTGTTGCACAAAATCATTAGGGATTTCTTATGTTCAGATGGAAAGGGGATCAAAAAAAGACATGCAGTTGCTTGGAAGTTTTGTTGTAAACCAAGAGATTTTGGTGGTCTGGGATTGAAAAACCTACGAATTCAAGGTATCACCCTAGTGGTTAACTGGATCATCAAGGCATTCAAGGGGGATGAGCCTTGGAAAGTGTTGGTTAGAAATAACATTCTAAGAGGGTTTCCTTAAGTTAAATAAGGATGGAAAGGCTTGCACATTACTGACATTCTTGTCAACCCTTATTCTTTTAAATTAGTAGGTTCTCCTATTTTTGCATCTATTTGGAAGGCTTGGGACCTTATGAAACACCTTATAACTACAAAAAATGTATTCAGTTGGATGGGATCTTGTTGTCAAGGGTTTCAATCAATATGGTGGAACCTTTCCCTCAATAACCATCTACTGGCCCTTACCAAAGGATGTTCTGCTTTAGAATTGTTCAAGAAAGGTCTAAGGGACTTTAAGGATCTCTTTGGTCCTGAGGGTTGGGCCTCTTGGGACATCATAAGGCACATGTATCATACTCCTACTACACAACGTAGGACTTACTCCATGGTAAGAAAATCAATCAAGAATAATAACTCAGTGAATCATCTTGACAATGATAGTGAATTTTGGGATAGTATCAAGTGGATCAAAGGGCCTCCCCTTCATGAGTTCTCGACCAAAATTCTTTATCTTAAACTTTCCTCCATTGATCCCCCTTATCCAATGCTTAATTATGTGTGGAATGAATGTGAATCTTATCGTAGTTGGGCATTTAGATTTCAAGAGGTTTGGGCTTCCTATATTGAACCAAAAAAATATTGTTTCAGGTGGTTGTTGTTATATAATAAGTTAGCAATTAGTAAAGACCTTGATAAATGTGGTGATTTCCCCCCTTTTTGTCTAGTGTCTAGTGATGTTGAGTCAATTGAACATCTTTTCTTTACCTTCCAATGTGCAGCTAAGATTTGGAAATGTTGTCTCTATAGTTGGTCTATTATTTTTTATCGTTAAATTAAGTGTTTTAATATTAATTTTGGATATGTTTGTTCTAAAAAGAAAATTCATCCATTTGATCACAAATTCTTGTTGGTTTTTCTATTGAGATTCTTTGGTATATATGGAAATAAAGGAACCAAGAGATTTTTCAATGTAGAACTAGGGTACTTACTAACTTCATAGTTGAAATCATTGTTAGAATTATGGTTGTGCAAATATATTTATAGTTGAATATTCCATAGAGGTAGTTGGAGCGGTTCCTTCAAATAGGTTTGTTGAAATTAACTTCTGACTATATTTTGGACACTGGTGGGTACCCCAAACTTAGCCCATACCCTAATTGGAGCCTCTCCCATCCCACTATAGTAGAGGTGACTATCTTAAAATATGATTG
The DNA here is from genome assembly GCA_037957365.1 of Torreya grandis. Taxonomy (NCBI): domain Eukaryota; kingdom Viridiplantae; phylum Streptophyta; class Pinopsida; order Cupressales; family Taxaceae; genus Torreya; species Torreya grandis. Next base: position 828,019 of record JARHVA010005661.1, read on the forward strand.
GTGATGTGTCAAGGAACCTTAATTCAATTAGGCTAAAGATAGTATTTGTTCTTGGATGTATTCTTTTGATTTGGATAAGAACGATACCAAGTGTTGGATGGATGTGATGAAAGATTGTATGGAACTCAGTAGATGTTCCAACCCATCTAAACCTAATTCTGGAGGTGGTATGTCAATTGAGGAAATAATGGATTTAGACACTATTGTACTAATTTTGGATAATACTCTCGCTCAACATACGTTTGGTGAATGTCTGGGACCTTCTCTAATCCCAATTGAGGATCAAAAATAGACATGGATAACTTTTCAGAAGAACTTCCATGAAATGACGAGCAAATAAGAAAAAATGATAGATCTAGGTGATATGCAAGAGGGAGTAGAGGTAATGAAATTTATCAAATAAAAAAGTTTTAGTCCTCTATTGGAAAAAGTTGATAGATACTTCCTGTCAGAGGATGTGGTTGAAGAAGACACACAAAAGGGACCTAAGGTAACTAGGCAGCTGGGACCTGGCTTTGATAATCTAATCTACAATGTTGAAAATGTTGGTTGAATATTTTGTCGATCAACGTACTGATAAAAAAAATAGGTCTGATCATCCAAGGTAGGAAGATTAGTCATCCAAATGTGTAGGTTCACCACATCAAAAGGGGACTGATCTCTCCTCTCATCAAGGGGAGGTTCCCTATAGATATGTGATATATATATATATATATATATAAACAGAAAAATAATACTCAAGGGTAGGATAAACCATCCATCTCTCTTTCTTCAGAGATGATGCATGAAAATCAAAGGAAAAATCTCAAGGGAAATGATAGAAAGCACTCCTCTTCTTTTAGAATTACTATTCAACAAACCACAAGAATACTGCTGGTAGTAATTGAAAAATGTAACCAAGGCTGTAGTAACTAAAAAATTGAGATGTAGCACAAAGTCTCCACCTGAATTTCCCAAGAGTGAAATACAAAGGACAATGAGGGCACAAAGTCATCCCAAGGTTCTTTACACAGAAACAAAAAGAAAACACACTAAAGGCAATTATGGGGGCACAAAGTCTCTCCAAAGTTGACTTCAGGACACCTTCCTGACTACTTTCACTAATTTTGCTTGTTGAATTAAAGTAACATAAAATATATTAAGGAAAAAGACATAATAACAGTTTCCCCAACAACAAAGATATCATAGCACAAGGTCTGAAAAGTCACTTGCTTCCTTATTCCAATAAAAAAATATGATCAATAATCTGAGCTCAAAGTCTCAATAATGCCTTTCAATTTGGGCAAAGTTTTTATTTTGATTATCAGAGAGAGATCCTTTTACACTAACAAGAGAGTCCCTTATATAGCCTCTTCAAGAAGGACTTGGGAATAGTAACACATCATGTAGCATTGAAATTTGTTAAGAAGACATGCTGGAATTTGGGGGCATTTACCCATTTTATTTTCTCAATGCAAAGAAATGGGTCACGCTATTGAAAGTTTGCATCTTTCAATGTCCACCTGGCGATCTAATTCTAGAAACATATCTGATGTGCAAATGTTTTTGATCCTTCCTCATTGTTCCTCCTTTTCTGGTTAATTGAATCGAGTCCTTGATTTAATTTGATGCTCTGTTCCTTAGTCGCTTCTTGTTGATATTGGCCTTAAAGCCTTTCAATACATTCAGGTCTGTAGATTTAAACCTACAAGGATCAATAGCTATTTCATTGTCACAACTTTGACATCTATGGGCATGTCACTTTCCTCAGCAACTCCTTTGGCTATATCGTTTGATCTTTCTCGGAGGTGACCTGCCCTTCGAGGCCTTGAGAAATGGTCTGCTTTGGGTCAAGAAGAGCCCCCTACAAGGGTATCTTCGGATGGCCTTCAGGCTTCTTTCTTCTGGCAGGTCACTAAGTTCTTTGGCTCTTCTTTAAGTATTTTCAAAATCAATAGCTATTTTACAAACCTTGAAATTGACGTTCGCACACCTGTCACTACGTTTGAATTTCCAACGGCTACTTTGCCATTCTTGACTTTGACGTCTTCAAGCGCATCACCCCTTGGACTTTATTCAGCTTTCTCTTGATTCAGCATGCTCTCGAAGGGAAGGTAACCCTTCAACTTTGGGGAAGTGTCCTTTAATTTGGTAGCTAGGAGTCCCCTGCAAGGGCACCTACTCTTCAGGGTCCTTCGGTGGCCTTTTGTCTTTAGAGTCCTTCAGAGCTTTCCCGCAGACTTTTTCTGCAGACATTTTTCCACGGACAAAAATTCCAAAACAATTGTTTTGGTTGCTTTGTCTTTGGCCTTCAGAAATTATTTTGGGCATTTCTCCCACAATTTCCTCAAATTTCTTCAGACTTTTTGTCTGAAGGAATTCCTTTGGACAAAAGTCTGAAAGAATTATTTCTTGCCTTAGTCTTTTCGCCGGGGGAACTTTTGTTTTTCAGTCTTTTCTTTTGGTCCATTTTTCCCCTTTCTGCCCTCCGCAAGGGTTGTTTGCCTTGGTTTACCGCCCTCTGCAAGGGTATCTAATCCTTTGGCTTTCGGGCAACCCCTTAAACCTACCGATTAAACCAACCGATTAAAGCAAATTTGTTTCAACGGTTCAATGGTTCATTCCCTTTGACCGCTTGAATCAAGATTCTTTGAAATAAACCTTGTTGAACCTGTTGAACCTTGAACCTTTGAACCAAAGTGGTTCAATGGTTCAACGGTTAAATGGTTCAAGCCTTAGAAACTTGTTCTTTTGATTGAACCTGCCTATAGAAGCCTTTGAACCTATTGAACCATTAGTCCGTTGAACCTGTTGAACCTATTGAACCATTGAACCCATTAAACCTTTGAACCAAAGTGGTTCAATGGTTCAACGGTTCAATGATTTCAGACTTATTCTCTTTGATAAGCATTTTGAAGCCATTGAACCTTGACAAATGTGCTTAACTCTTGCTGCTGATGTTGAACCTTTGAACCCATTGAACCTTTTGAACCAAAATGGTTCAAGGTTCAACGGTTCAATGGTTCAATCCTTGCTTAGAAGCTGGCCGATGAACTCTTTTGGTTGAACCTTGTCGTTGAACCAACTTTGAAATCGCCTAAGTGTTGAGAGCTTGCTTCTTTCCTGCAGAGTCTGTAAAAATCAACCTGTGAAGTCCGTTGAACTTGGCCTGCAGAGTTCGTAGATTCTCACCTACTGAGTCCATAGATTCAAGATTGCAGAGTCCGTAGACTCAAGCGTACAGAGTCCATAGATTCTCACCTGTTGAGTCCGTAGATTTAACCCTGCAGAGTTCGTAGATTTTTGAGAAGCTTAAAAAATGAGGAATTTGAATGCTCAAAACAAATTTTGAAAAGGGAAGAGACAATTTTGGTCTGTAGGACCAAAATAGTTCAAATGTTGTCCCAAAAATGAGTGATATTATTGGGGAACAACAGCGGGCTCTAGTTGGGGAACTTCTATCAATTGTAAAAAAGAATTGAAGGGAGTAGAATTCAGAATCTCCAGTGTCTTCATGTGTACCATTGGGCTACAGAGTCATGTTACCCAAAAATGGAAGGCATCAAAAATGAAAACAAACAAAACAAAATAGAATTAAAAACTATACAAATATACATATGTATAGATGCAATAGTCTGATACTTCAAGATTTGAAGTGTTTCAGATGCTGCTTCCTGAGAGGCAGTGAAAATAGTGCTCTATCCTGATAAACCAGTAAGAAGACATTTTGTCCCCAGAAACGGTGACGAGCGAATGAAAATTTCCACTAGGAAACCAATTTTTTGTGTCTTCCTCTTGGCTTTTTCTTCTTCTTGCCCCATGGTGGGATGTGGTCTTCAACCTGAAAACCATAACTCCTTACTCTCTCTGCGAAGAGTTCCTTTTGTTGACTTCAAAATACAGAAGTATGGTCCACCATCATAATTTGTTGTTCTGCTAGCTCAGTCCAACACATGCTTTGATTGTTAGCATCAAACTCCTGACAAACCATCAGCTCAACATCTCCTTTGGTATGAAGGAGTTTGACCTCTTCACCCTGAGCAATTTTCAATTTGAGCAATAGAGATCTACATCCAGCTATGGAAGAATTGCTGCCATCGGATTCCAAGATCCAAGCATCATCAGAAGCTGATCTTCTATCAAATTTCTCTTAATGGGAGATGTAAGATCCTTCTTGATTTGTACTGCACACTACTAATTCTTCTGATGCCTTGTTTGGATCAAATCCTATATTGCTAGCTACAGGACTTTCATCAGCTGAGACATAAGCATCCTCTATGGTCAAGAAGTAATTACCCCTGCCTCAAGGCTCAAATAGAATTTGAGTTGCAAGGGCTGACATTTTAGTGACCACAATTTTTGCCTCAGACAGGTCCACACTTAGTTCTCCACCAATGTTTAATTATTCAGGATCGGCTTGCAGGGATTCAAACTTAGTCATCTGAATTTTGGATTTCTTGACATGATCAATCATGGAAAATGATTGAGATGGACTTAGAAGAGAGGATGGGAGTTCATCCTTTTGGTTTTTGGGAGGGAGAGGACTAATCTATGAATTTGAAGTAGAAAGTGCAGAGATGTTCGAAGAACTTACTTCTTTGGCAATCACCGGGTCCTTTGACTAGAAAGGAAGAGGGGTTCCACACTTAGAATATTGTAATTGTTGGTTGAGGTTACTCCTTTATCTTATTTTTATTAGCTTGCTAGACTGATTGGTTCTTGGACCTGGTAAACACTACATATGATCCATCAATAGCTTCTCCTTTGCCTCTGGGTCCATCCTAGTAATTCAGCAAACCAATGTGAGAGTTTCTAGCTAATTCTTCTTGATCCTTCATGAAGATATCAGCACCATTTTCTTGCTTGAACTCAGGTTGAAAATAGGAAACATGCTCTGTTTCTAGATATCTAAATACTGAGTTGGTTGGAGGTGCTTCAAGGGCAAGGTTCCTCTGTGAGAGAGGAAGACAATTTTGTTGCCCTTGACTTCTGGCAGCGTTGCCTTGATATGGCTGATTAGGGAATGTCCTCCTTGGTATATCTTTATATAGAGGAGAAAAAGAAATACCTTGTGCCATTTGCCTTTTCAAGGCTAGCAATTCATTTGACAGCTTTTGTACCATTGGGTCAATGGTGACTGTGGGTGAGTATTCAAAAGATGAAGAGGGTTTGCCTCTGTTTGGGTCTCTCCTTATCTTTCCTACCAAGATAAGGTCATCTTCTACCTCGGTAGCCAAGTCCTGAGTAGTAGCAAGGTCTATGTGACTATCTTGTCTCAGTAGAAAACTCACTTCAGGTAGTTGTAAATTGATGAAGAAGCATTTGAGGTTTTGAGGTATCGACTGGGTGACCATGGAAATCATGTGCCTTAGCTTGTCAAACCTGGCAATAAAATCCCTCATAGGCTCATGAGGCTCTTTCTTCATTTGAGTGATTTGGGCTAGCAAGGCATGTGCATCTTTTGTGGGCTTGAACCTTGCTTCAAACTTGTCTTTGAGTGTATCCCAGTCAGTCACCAATCTAGCTTGCAAATGGTAGAACTGTTGACCCAATTTTGCCCCTCAGGCAAAATCTTGTTCACCTCCTACACCTGCTTCGCAGGGCCTGTCATTTCAGGTTGCAAGGTCCACTTTCAGGTTTCGACAGTGTCGTTGCAGAGAATAGGCAGCGAAAGATAGAATCTCTGAACGTTCACGCAAGGAGAGAAGAAGAGAAAAAATGGAGCGTTTCAACACTTAGGCAAAAAAGAGGGCAGACAAAATGCAGAGGGCGAAAAAATCGCCGCCCACTACAAGGGCGGGTAAAATGAGCTCACCTACAGACATGCAGAGGGCGGCAAATTTGCCGCCCATAACACGAAAAGGCTGCGAACATCGGCCGACGTCGGCAATATTGCCGTCGTTGTCACCTTACAGAGACCGACGTCGGCAGAACCGCCGACGTCGATAGCATAATGGCGGCGAATTGAACCGCCCTATGGCGGTGAATTGAAAAAGCCTGCCCTATGGCAGCGAAATTGAAAACCCTGCTCGATGGTGGGGAAATTGAAAGGGCCGCCCACAGCACAATTCTGCCGACGTCGGCGGCTTAGGGGAATCAACGTCGGCAAGACTGCCATCGTCGATAGATTATCGACCGACGTCGGCAGGTATTCCTACATGAAGTTCATGCAGAGGGCGGCAAAATCGCTGCCCACTACAAGGGCGGCAAAATTCACCTGCAGTGCACAAGAAAAAATCCGCCCAGCCACCGGAGGAGAAGACCAGCACGTAAAACGAGGCAATAAGCATGGTCTTGGCAGACTTGTGATGTCATCAATAGTGTTTTTCACACTTTTTGATGAAACTTCTCTTGGCTCTTCTGCTATAAATGCACAAACTTAGTCATTTTTCAGGGGATCTTCTTGACTTTTGTAAAGAGCACTGATCTGCATTTTCTCCACCTGAATCAATAAAAATACAGTTTTTGCCTCCATCTTGGATTGATTTGTTGTGTATGCCCTGAGTATCATCTGTGTTTAGTCATTATCTTCCATGCTTTCACAGGTAATACCAACAGACTAGCTATCTACAGGGACCAGTTCTGCAGCTGAAAGGAGAAGAGCAATACTTGAGAAGGACAGAACAGAGTAAGTTGCTTACAAGCGTGCATTTCACAGCACCTCGGTAAACCTATGTGACGTATTTTCCATTATAGCCTCCCCCTTTGTCTTAGCAGCCTGATTCCTCTACCAGATGTGTAGAGTATACTTGCATTTCCCCTGATTCTAAGAGTGGATCTGGAAGGTCACTCATGTTTTTGGTGTATCACCTCTTTTAGAGTAGGCTATTTGTTTTCATGCTTTTCTCTCTCTTTCCCCCCCCAAGTGTATACCTATATACCTATATTTTGCGTTACCTGAAACAAACAAGATACATCAGAGGGAACTAGCCCATATCTAGAGACTCTCCTCTCCTGCTTCGCCATCCCACAGACGAGAGAGAGGTTTCCATGTTGCGGGGAGAGGGCAGGAATCCGTGTTCTTGCCGCTGGGTGCACTTTCCAACGTCAATAGTTTTGGCACGCCCAGTGGGATAGTATTTTTCAATGCAGTAGTATTTCAAGATTGATGCTGATCTTGCTACAGTTTTTTTTTAAGATTTCCAGCATCTGGCGACTCCACTGGTAAAAGCTCAATTTTTTATTTTTAAGACCAATTACTTAACTTCTATGCCAAAAGTTACCACCAAGTCAGCTTCAAGAAGGGTCCCCTTTGAGTTCGTTGAACTACCTTTAAACTCTGCTAAAAGACTCAGGTTTGGAAGAACTCGCCCTTATCCACTGATAAATCCTCCTAGACCTGTTGCTAGGAACACCAACCCAGCTCAGCCTCAAATACAACCTGTTCCAGCCATGGCCTTGCCTTTTGCAGCTTTTCGTGGTGAGAGCCCCTTAAACCTCCCACGCTATGATCTGATCCCCGGAACAGCTCTGAAGAATGTGCCTTCTTTTGATGGAGTGGGACCTATTACAGTTGTTGAGCATATCAAAAATATTGCCAACCTTTGCAATATTCACAATGTAACAGAAGAAAATATTGCCATCAGACTGTTAGCCTTGTCTCTGAAAGGGAAAGCTCTCGACTGGTACGGCACCTTGCCTGTGAATTCCATACATTCTTGGAATGAATTGGGCACTCGTTTAACTGATCATTTTGGGGAAAAAAGTGATGGCCTCTCTCTTGCTGAGCAGCTGACAACTATAAAGAGAGCTCTGCACGAGTATATGCAGGACTTCAATACACGGTTTCAAAAGACTTGGGATAGAATTCCCATCCTGGTAAGGCCGACCTCCAGCTACGCTTTCTTGTACTATCTAAAAGCATTGAATAGTGACATTGCTATGATGATCCAATCTATGGGGGGACACATACTGCCAGCTGCGTATGACATAGCCATTGCGGCCGAAAATTGCTTAATTCAAGCTGGGAAAATCGCCCCTAGGCCTCATATGCCACTTTTCCCAAAACCGCTGCCCCCAATTCAAGCAGTCGCTCCCACAATTGCTCCCCTACCTGTCATTGAGAAGCCAACTGCTGTTCCATCCAATGAATTAAGTGAAGTTAAGGGCCTGTTGCAGAGCATGTCAAATGAACTTGTTGCCCTTAAAAGGCAGCAAGCTCAAAGCCACAAGCCAAACCAGAGTTATCAAAATTATGGCCATGCCCCTAGACCCCCCTTTCAAAATTATAACCAAGGTCAGGGGCAGCTCACTACAACCAGGCCTTATCAAAATTATAACTCAGGCCCTCCTTCGTCATCTAAAGCCATGGTACCTACTCAGAACAATCTAGTGCAGGAGCAGCCAGGTTGTTCAACCATGGGACAAGGTCAAGATCAAGCTGTCCACACGAATGACATGATGAATTTTTTCCAAAATTCAGAAAATCAGGGTGCTGATTTTTCTCAATTTTTTGAGTTCCCAGATCAAACCAGCACAAGCAACAATCAGACTCAGCCGGATTCTACCCTGATAAATCACGAAGAGGGTGAGCTCTGTGCAATTAATCATGGGGGCGCTGCAGGCAATCATGCTGATTGCGTTGCGGCCAATACGAGATTTAAAAGAAGAGTAGTTGGAGAAGTGCAAGCTTCCCCTCAAGCAGTAGTGAATCCTCCACCACACCCTTTTCAAAAGGCTCCAATTCCCAGACAACCATTTGCACCTCCATCCCCTCAGTCTATAGCTCTGGCCGGGATCAGCCCAAAGGAAAACGCGAAAGGAGTCAATCCCCAAGTTAATATAGTTGATCAAATGAAGAAATTGCATGTGAGCATTTCTCTATGGGATTCATTGTCTCTTCCAGGACAAAAGGAGGTATTGAAAAAAGAATTGCATGAGCTAGATCGCCAGGCCATCCCAACAGACACTAATAACGTCCTAATGATGAATGGGCAGCCTTCTGCTCCAGGTCAAGTAAGAAAAGAAGAAAAGACTCCCCCTTTTTATGTATCTTTGATCATAGGGGATTTCTTAGTACATAATTGCATAATTGATAGCAGGGCCAGCACTTCAGTAATGCCTAAATGCATTGCTGATAAGATGGAGTTAAAGTACGAAGCAATAAACAAAGGAGTCTTGCAACTAGATGGGACACCCGCAAAGACAGTCAGAGTCCTGAAAGGATTGAGTTTAACATTGCATGCCTACCCGACATTCTCAATCCCTCAAGATATAGTGGTAGCGGACGTTCCTCCATATTTTGCAATCTGTTTGTCTAGGGACTTTACGTCCAAGATAGGTGGTTATCTAGCAGCAAATTGGTCATACCTGGTTTTCAGAACCAAGTATGGGACCAAAGTGAAAATCGAATCCGAGCCACTCTACAAGGACCACCTAGAGTCCTATTCACCCAAAGCAGCGAATGTCAGTTACACTATCATTGATTCAGAAGACTCTCAAACAGACAAGTCCTCATCTTCTGCTCTTAAAGGAGTCGCAGATCTACTCTTGGATGAGTGGGGAAGCGATAACTTCGAGCACGATCCTTATAAGTTTATTAAGGAGGCAGACCTTGGCGTCTATTGCTTGCATGAAGAGAGTGCCGTCATGCCCAATATAATGAAGGAAAACAAAGAAGATCTTGGCCTGTGGCAGCTATACTTCGACGATTCCAAAAGCAAACTGGGCGCTGGTGGTGGGGCAATGTTAGTCTCCCCTTCTAAAGAAAGGTACTTTTTAGCTTTTTATTTCCAGTTCTCTTGCACATGTAACGTTGCAAAATATGAGTCTTTGATTCATGGACTTGAGTGGGCAAGAAAGAGAGGGATCAAAAAATTGCAAATCCTGGGGGACAGTGAACTAATAGTGAACCAAATCAGAGGCCTGAACCTGACTAAGAACTCCTTATGAAATCTTACAAGCACAGATTTTGGGACTTGATGGAGGATTTCCTTGCTCTTAACATTACCTCTATCCCTAGGGAACAGAATAAGCAGGCTGACAGATTGGCAGCTGTTGGTGCCCAATTTGATGTTTCAAAAGAGATAAGCAGGGGTTGTGGTTCGTGCCATTTAAAAGTGGTGGTCCGGCCTTCAATTCCAAACAATGTTACAAATTAGCAGGTCTTCGAAAGCGACCAGCAGATAGTTCTTTTCCTACAGGAAGAAGCCGAGTTTGCGGTCCATAATCAAGCAAAATTGCAGCAGCAATATGGAAATCAGATTGTTCAATTGAAGAACAATAAACTCCCTAAGGGTCTAGTCACACTTGAAAGTATTTTCAATGGAGAGGACCAACTAAGAGATGACAAAGCATGCATCACTACCAGAGAGGAGAATTATGAAAAAGTGAAAATCTTCAAGGACAAGTTGATGGCGCTTGGCAAGGTCTGCACGTTTCAAGAAAGACAAGCTTTCATTCTGCTGTGCCAGGAGTTCGCCAATATTTTTGCCTAGAATTATAGCGACTTGAAAGGCTTCGATCCAAGGCTCGCCCAACACACCATTGAATTAGATGAAGGCACAAAACCAGTCGCACAAAAGTAGAGACCTGTTAACCCGATGGTCGAGCTCCTTATGCAAAAAGAATTGGCCAAGTTGATTGAGTCTGGCATTATATTTCTGATCAAACATTCCTCATGGTTGGCTAATTTGGTTCCAGTTAGAAAGAAAAATGGGGAGATCAAGTTGTGCGTCGACTTCAGAGACCTTAATAAAGTCTCTTTAAAGGATCATTATCCCCTTCCAAACATGGAGCAAATCCTCCAAAAGGTAACTGGTTCTGAACGTTTCTCCCTCCTGGATGGTTATTCGGGATATAATCAGATTCTGGTGCATGACTCCGACCAATACAAAATAGCCTTCACCACCAAATGGGGAACGTTCACCTACCATAAGATGCCTTTCAGGCTATCCAATGCCGGTGCTACCTTCCAGCGAGCCATGGACATGGCTTTCAGTGGTTTGATAAATAAGAACATGTTGGTATACCTCGATGATATAACAGTTTTCTCCAAAGAGGCAGGACAGCATATGAAGCACCTCAGGCAGATTTTTGAGAGGTGTAGGGAATTTGGCATCTCCCTAAATCCAAAAAAATGTGTATTTGCGGTTCATGAGGGGAAACTTCTTGGCCATATTGTGTCCAAGGAAGGTTTGTCTATTGACCCAAAGAGAGTCTGCTCCATTCTGGAGATGTCCCTACCAAAGCACAAGAAAGGCCTTCAGAGTTTCTTCGACTGGATAAATTTCATTCAGAGGTTCATTCCGAACTTCGCTGAAATAGTTAAACCCCTAACCTCCTTGCTAAAAAAGGGTGAAGAATTCAAGTGGACAATGCCAAGAAAAGACAGCTTTGAAGCTATCAAATAGGCTTTGACCCAGGCTCCCGCTCTAATCAGCCCCGACTTCAATAAAGACCTCAATCTCTATACCTTCAGCAACGGAGAAGTAATATCTACTATGCTTACCCAAGCAAACAGTGATGACCTCAAGCAACCACTCGCCTTCTTCAGCCAAGGGTTAGAGGATTTTGAAATCAGGTACACCTACGTAGAAAAGCAAGTTTTGGCAGTGGTGCGCAGTTTAAAAAAATTCAGATATATGTTGTCAAACAGCAAGATCCATCTCATGGTTCCACATCTTGGTGTCAAGGATTTCCTGACCAATCGAGACTTAAACAAGAAAAGGGCAGGATGGATCACCAAAGTGATGGAGTACGACATAGATATCAAGATCGCCAAGTTGGTGAGAGGAAGGGGCCTATGTGAACAGCTAGCCACAGATTTGAGACAAAAAGATGAAGACAGCTTGCTGATCCATGACGCAGCCACCTCAGAAGAACCAGCTGTCGTAAGGGATTGGACACTGGACATGAGGCGTTTCCTTCTTACGGGCAAATGTCCACAGGGTCTCGGTAGGGCCGAAAGAAGGTATTTTAAACTTTAGTCCTTTCCCTATGTTTTGATTGACGGAGTATTATTTAAGAAGGATCTCTCTGGGGTTCTCCTGAGATGCATTGACTCCAGTCAGACTGACAAGGTTTTGGCTGAGTTTCACAATGGGCCAGCAGGCAGACATTTCGCTCTTAAGACCACAGCAGCAAAAATAATGAGAGCTGGCTATTTCTGGCCCACTCTCTTCAAGGATACCCATGCCTAGGTAAGGAAGTGTCAGAAGTGTGCACTCTTTGACGGAAAGCAGCGATTGGCTGCCATGCCCCTACAGCCCATTCAAGTTGAACAACCATTCATGCAGTGGGGCCTGGATTTCATAGGGATGATCAATCCTCCCTCTAGCGCCGGACACAAATGGGTCCTGACTGCTACGGATTATTTCACCAGGTGGGTGGAAGCCATTGCTTTGAAAGAAGCGAATGAAAGCGCAGTTTTGGATTTCTATGAGGACTTAGTGACACGTTTTGGGGTCCCAGCCACTATAATCTCAGATAACGCCTTGGCTTTTCTGGGAACCAAAATTAGTGAATGGGTGCTAAAGTACGGTATATACCTCAGCACTTCATCAAATTACTACCCACAGGGGAATGGACTAGCTGAGTCCACTAACAAAAATTTGATCAAGATTATAAAGAGGACCATGGAAGAAAATCAGAGAACTTGGCATGCCAAGTTGAAAACAGCTCTATGGGCCAATCAAATCACTCTAAAAAGATCAATCAGAAATTCTCTATATACGCTTGTGTATGGAAGGGAAGCAAGGCTTCCTATCTCACTCGAATTGCCAGCGCTGGACCTCGCTCATCAGTTGCAGCTAGAAGAAGGAAGCAGCATGGAGGTCAGATTGTGTGAACTAATGGAGCTCCAGGAGGTAAGGAACCAGGCCATGGTCTCTATGATCAGTCACCAGCATCACGTGAAAAGATATTTTGACAAGAAGTCTTCGTCAAAAAGTTTCGTCGAAGGAGACATTGTCTTAAAATGAGACGAAGATAGAGCTAAGCCCGGAAAACATGCAAAATTTGATGCCCTCTGGAGCGGTCCTTACATGATCACTCAGTGCAAGCAGCATAACGCGTTCCAGCTCTCTGGGTTGGACGGTGAAGAATTGCGTATCCCAATCAATGGGATACATCTGAAGCATTGCCACTAAATTTTGGTTCGACTGTACATAGTTTCCTTTTTGTTTTCCCTGTTTTCCTTAAGTGCAGTTTGCACAGGTAGTTGTTTTTAGCTTTGTGTGTTTTCCTTTGTTTGGGGGTAAATTCTATGTATTTTGATTCTGAGATTATCAAAGCTGTTGTGAACTCGCTTCAAAGTCACCATCTGACTCTGCACCCAATGGATATGCAAGGCAAATGGGTTCTAAGCATAGCAGGCATGCTTCCCCCGTGAGTCACCAATTTGTTGACCCAATTTTGCTCCTCAGGAAAAATCCTGGTCACCTCCTACACCTGCTTCGCAGGGCCAGTCACTTCAGGTTGCAAGGTCCACTTTCAGGTTTCGACAGCGCCGTTGCAGAGAATAGGCAGCGAAAGACAGAATCTCTGAACGTTCACGCAAGGAGAGAAGAAGAGAAAAAATGAAGCGTTTCAACACTTAGGCAAAAAAGAGGGCAGACAAAATGCAGAGGGCGGCAAAATTGCCGCCCACTACAAGGGCGAGTAAAATGAGCTCACCTACAGACATGCAGAGGGCGGAAAATTCACCGCCCATAACACGAAAAGGCCGCGGACATCGGCCGACGTCGACAATATTGCCGTCGTCGGCACCTTACAGAGACTGACGTCGGTAGAACCGCTGACATCGGCAGCACAATGGCGGTGAATTGAAAAAGCCCGCCCTATGGCGGCGAATTGAAAAAGCCCGCCCTATGGCGGCGAAATTGAAAACCCCGCCCGATGGCGGGGAAATTGAAAGGGCCGCCCACAGCACAATTCTGCCGACGTCGGCGGCTTAGGGGAACCGACGTCGGCAAGACTGCCGCCGTCGGTAGATTATCGGCCGACGTCGGCAGGTATTCCTACATGAAGTTCATGTAGAGGGCAGCAAAATTGCCGCCCACTACAAGGGCGGCAAAATTCACCTGCAGTGCATAAGAAAAAACTCACCCAGCCACCGGAGGAGAAGACCAGCACGTAAAACGAGGGCAACAAGCATGGTCTTGGCAGACTTGTGATGTCATCAATAGTGTTTTTCATGCTTTTCGATGAAACTTCTCTTGGCTCTTTTGCTATAAATGCACAGACTTAGTCATTTTTCAGGGGATCTTCCTGACTTTTGTAAAGAGCATTGCTCTGCATTTTCTCCACCTGAATCAATAAAAATACAGTTTTTGCCTCCATCTTGGATTGATTTGCTGTGTATGCCCTGAGTATCATCTGTGTTTATTCATTATCTTCCATGCTTTCATAGGTAATACCAACAGACCAGCTATCTACAGGGACCGGTTCTGCAGCTGAAAGGAGAAGAGCAATACTTGAGAAGGACAGAACAGAGTAAGTTGCTTGCAAGCGTGCATTCCACAGCACCTCGGTAAACCTCTGTGACATATTTTCCATTATAGCCTCCCCCTTTGTCTTAGCAGCCTGATTCCTCTACCAGATGTGTAGAGTATACTTGCATTTCCCCTGATTCTGAGAGTGGATCTGGAAAGTCACTCATGTTTTTGGTGTATCACCTCTTTTAGAGTAGGCTATTTGTTTTCATGCTTTTCTCTCTCTTTCCCCCCCCCCCAAGTGTATACCTATATACCTATATTTTGCGTTACCTGAAACAAACAAGATACATCAAAGGGAACTAGCCCATATCTAGAGACTCTCCTCTCCTGCTTCACCATCCCACAGACGAGAGAGGGGTTTCCATGCTGCGGGGAGAGGGCAGGAATCCGTGTTCCTGCCGCTGGGTGCACTTTCCAACATCAACAAGAACCATTCTGCAGCAGCACCTTGTAGTGTCTCCACAAAAAGCCTAGCAGCCATGTCTTCAAATTCCACCCCTATAACACCACAAGATATGCTGAAGGCTGCAATGTGTTCATCAGGGTGAACTGTCCCATCACCATGTTGGGATAAATAACCGGAAGCACACAATTGATTACCAAGCAACTTAATATGCAAAAATTAACCAGAATACACAAGTAACTAGAATTCAAAAATAACACATGATATGAGAGAATACACAACTTGTATTAAAACTCTTTCAGAAGAAAATACAACAAAGAAGACTGCCATAGTTCTTCTTCCTTACACACCTCTAGGGCTCCCACACCTCTAGGGCATAAACAGTAAATCTTTCCTCAAAGCTCTCTCTCCTAGGTGCCAATACCCAACTCAACACAGAGTTGGTGTTCACCTTACACCTATGCTCCATGCACTCCACAAGTGCTCCACGCACTCCACAAGTACACAAACGTACTTCAAGTAGATCTCCCCTGAACCTACAACAACTTGCACCTCAATCGACCTTACTTATGGAAGGATCTTCCTTGCCTTCCTCTTTGCTCTCTTTTTGAGTACACACTGTACTCCAAATAGATCTTGCCTGATTTTGCTCCCTATTGTGTTGTTGTCCTATCTGATCTTGCACACCTGCAAATCAATCTAGTTCTGCACACCTGTGAACCTTGACCTTGCACACACATACACCTGCAAATCAATGATCTTACTTACCATGAAGATCTCCTATCGTAACCATGCTCACCTGATGACCAAGATCATACATACATGAAGAACCCTACTAATTCTCTAATCCAAAACCCACACTTGGTACTATGGCACTAAGAGGAACACACCATGCTCACCTCACACACAGAAGGAGCTTATATTATTGCTCTCTTACTCTCTAGCACTAGTTTACAATACAACCAATGAGTCTCTTAAATAGATCTCATGCAAACAATAATTAGACACCTAATTACAATAATTAGATCCACAGATCTTAGTATAAAATTGGCTCTTGACATGCAAACACTTGGTTCATTAGCTAACTGCCCGTAACATTCGCAATCCGAACCACACAGGTGACCGACGTCGGTCCCTGTCTGCCTGGGGGTGCCGACGCCAGTCGACTTTTGACTGACGTCGATTGCCTTCCTATCTTATCCTGCCGACATCGGTTGGTCTGACTGACGCCGGTGTCTGTGACACTCCACAACCCTTCACAACCTCCTTCCCTGCTTGCATCAATGAAGCTTTTAGCTCCACAACCTAACAATCTCCCACTTGGAGATAAATAGTTGCACTGTACCTGTACCTGTACTCCATCTAATATGTTTCATGGCTTGTGTCCCTCTTCAAGCTCAATTTTGAAGACAACCCACCACACAACTTGTGGTGTACCTCCTGTCATCCGAGTACCCTGCCACATCCAAACTTACAAACCATGTAGTGAAGTCCTAACCTTGCATGTATACCTACTGCTAGTCCCTCTCAAATACCTGAGAACCCACTTCCCTGAATTGGCTCCTAACTCTCTGACAACACCCACTGATTGGGCAAACTCAGGCCTATACCAAACCTCATGTGATTTCAGACACTGAACTGTCCAGCCCTTGGTGTGCTCTAATTCTGCATCCTGAATCTCACCAACACCTGATTCACATTAGCTCCCACTGGAGACAAAATCAACCTGTGATCTCCCATGTCTCCCATGCCAGAGAATTTCACTGCTCCAAATTCTTCATAGCAAACCACTGAACTAATCTTACCCTTAGCTCAGCAAAACCCTGTATGTACAAACTTGCTAGCAAACATACCATCCACATACAGTAACAGGATAATTTTATGACCATCATCCCCTTGGTAAGACAAACCATAGTAGTTACCCTGACATTGACTAAAGTCATGCTTTGTCATCCCCCTATCAAAATCTGTACCACTATCATGCAGCTTCCTCAAGACCATATGACCTGGTTTTCCGTCTCACGTGTCTGTTCTCTCTATTCTTCAACTAAGGTATCCATTCATCTCTATGCTTTCATACCAGCTGGCAACCCTACCAAATCTCCGCTTGGTTCTGCAATCTCTCGATGCCATGCTCCCACTGTTTCCTGGATCCTTCTTGCTCTGCAGTCAGCAACTAGTATAAAGAAGAGGAACAACGAATTTGAGGCTTAATTACCACCTTCAGTCCTCCATATAGGCATTTGAGACTCCTTGACAGCTTGTTTTCCACCCAAAATTTGTTACAGTGACTGACCTCGATAACCACACAATCTGCATCCAATCGACATCAGTTCCATGCGCCTGTCCTGACTACCAACCCTGCCGACGTCGGTGTCCCCCTGTTGCCAACGTCGGTCATCCTGACCGACATCGGTCTTACCTACTATCAATTTCGGTTATCCTATCGATGTTGGTACCTGTGTTTGCCTGTGAATGATGACTTTTTACTCGCGAGCTCCTTTGAATCAAGTCCCATGTCCAAACTGCCCTGCCCAGAAGTGTTGAGTCCCATCCACTAGTCTCTGTCTGCCATCTCCTCCATAAACACCATGGCTTTCCAGTTCTTAAGCCTGTAAAATATATCTGTCTTCCACTTAAGAACATGCATCTCCTTCCTACTCATGTGACCAAGCCTACGAAGCCACGTCTCTGCAACAGAAGAAGAATCAGTAATATAAACAAGTAGATAAAGAGTACCTATTTTCTTTCCACCAGCTAATTCAAGTGCATCCGCTGTGAGAGTTCTTAAGCATCTCTCATCACCCAACCTTTCTAAAGAAATTAGCCACATCTCCAAACCTAGGACCTACATGACCTCCTTCAACACCCATGTGTTGGCCGCCTGCAATTTCAGCTTCACTTCTCCTTTGCCAATTCTTTGACAAGGCTCACCATCTCCTCTCCCTGGGGCTACATGGAAAGAGGCAACAAAATATATTATCTAAGATTCAACTTTATCCAAGAAACCTCCCAGAGCATCCTGTGCAACAACACCTGCAACATCTACATCTTCAGTTCCTTCATGTTGATTTGCTACCAACCAACAACATTCTTTTCCCTACTCTTTTTTTCCATAGGATCGTAAGTGACCATCTGTGCTTTTCAACTCCTCCATTCTTAGCTTACTTTTATCTACCATTGCTCTACTCCCACTCAATTAAAAACTCCTGAGAGTGACCTATAACCAAATACAAAACCTGCTCCCTGCAACCTTAGCTCTGATACCACGTGTTGGGATAAATAACTGGAAGCACACAATTTATTACCAAGCAACTTAATATGCGAAAATTAACCAGAATACACAAGTAACTAGAATTCAGAAATAACACATGATATGAGAGACAATACACAACTTGTATTAAAACTCTTTCAGAAGGAAATACAATAAAGACGGCTACCACAGTTCTTCTTCCTTACACACTTCTAGGGCTCCCACACCTCTATGGCATAAACAGTAAATCTTTCCTCAAAGCTCTCTCTCCTAGGTCCCAACACCCAACTCAACACAGAGTTGGTGTTCACCTTACACCTATGCTCCACGCACTCCACAAGTGCTCCACGCACTCCACAAGTACATAAATGTACTTCAAGTAGATCTCCCCTGAACCTGCAACAACCTACACCTCAATCGACCTTACTTATGGAAGGATCTTCCTTGCCTTCTTCTTTGCTCTCTTTCTGAGTACACACTGTACTCCAAGTAGATCCTGCCTAATTCTGCTCCCTATTGTGTTGCTGTCCTATCTGATCTTGCACACCTGCAAATCAATCTAGTTCTACACACCTGTGAACCTTGACCTTGCACACACATACACCTGCAAATCAATGATCTTACTTACCATGCAGATCTCCTATCATAGCCATGCTCACCTGATGACCAAGATCATACATACATGAAGAACCCTGCTAATTCTCCAATCTAGCACCCACACTTGGTATTGTGGCACTAGGAGTAACACACCATGCTCACCTCACACACATAAAGAGCTTATATTATTGCTCTCTTACTCTCTAGCACTAGTTTACAATACAACCAATGAGTCTCTTAAATAGATCTCATGCAAACAATAATTAGACACCTAACAATAATTAGATCTACAGCTCTTAGTCTAAAATTGGCTCTTAACATGCAAACACTTGGTTCGTTAGCTAACTACCCATAACATTCGTAGTCCGAACCACACAAGTGATCGACGTCGGTCACTGTCTACCTGGGGGGTGCCGACACCGGCCGACTTCAGACCGACATCGGTTGCCTTCCTATCTTATCCTGTCGACGTCAGTTGGCTTGACCGACGCCGGTGTCTGTGACACTCCACAACCCTTCGCAACCTCCTTCCCTGCTTGCATCAGTGAAGCTTTTAGCTCCACTGAGTGTATCCCAGTCAGTCACCAATCTAGCTTGCAAATGGTAAAACCATTCTGCAGCAGCACCTTGTAGTGTCTCCACAAAAAGCCTGACTGCCATGTCTTCAAATTCCACCCCTATAACACCACAAGATATGCTGAAGGCTGCAATGTGTTCATCAGGGTGAACTATCCCATCACCAAAGAATTTGGAGAAATTCTTTCTTGAACTACGTGGGAGTTCATGCAGAGGTGGACTCAAGTTGAGTGGGCTAAAAGAGTTACCCCAGGGGCCTCGAACTGCCATGATTTAATTAAGAAAAATAGAGATAATGAATCTGGACAGAGTGGCCAGATTACAAAACAAAAATGGAAAAGGACTGGCTTAGCTTCAGCTTAAAGCTTGAGGCTTCAAACTATGCACTCTTTCTCAGCAGCTCTGGTTTTGCAGACCAGATAAAATAATGGAGGTGGAGGAAGATGGTAAGGCTATAATGAATAATGGGTAAGACATGAAACGAAGTCATAGTATAATGATAATGAGTAAGACACAGGTGATGTTTCAATCTGAAACTTGAAGTTCCAAATTGCACAAAATTATGTATATCCCCAGTGGAGTCACCAAAAACTATTGGTTGAATATTTTATCGATCAGCGTACTGATAAAAAAAATAGGTCTAATCATCCAAAGTAGGAAGATTGGTCATCCAAATGTGTAGTTTTACCACATCAAAAGGGGACTAATCTCTCCTCTCATCAAGGGGAGGTTCCCTATATATATATATATATATATATATATATATATATATATATATATAAACAGAAAATAATACTCAAGGGTAGGATAAACCATCCATCTCTCTTTCTTCAGAGATGATGCATGCAAATCAAAGGAAAAATCTCAAGGGAAATGACAAAAAGCACTCCTCTTCTTTCAGAAGTACTATTCAACAAGCCACAAGAATACTCCTGGTAGTAATTGCAAAATGTAACCAAGGACGTAGTAACCAGCAAATTGAGATGTAGCACAAAGTCTCCACCTGAATTGCCCAAGAGTGAGATACGAAGGACAATGAGGGCACAAAGTCATCCCAAGGTCCTTTACACAGAAACAAAAATAAAACACACTAAAGGCAATTGTGGGCGCACAAAGTCTCTCCACAGTTGGCTTCAGGATGCCTTCCTGACTACTTTCACTAATTCTGCTTATTTAATTAAAGGAACGAAAAATATATTAAGGAAAAGGACATAAGAACAGTTTCCTCAACAACAAAGATATCACAGCACAAAGTCTAAAAAGTCACTTGCTTTCTTATTCTAATAACAAAATATGATCAACAATCTGAGCTCAAAGTCTCAGTAATGCTTTTCAATTTGGGCAGAGTTTCATTTCTGATTATCAGAGAGAGATCCTTTTACACTAACAAGAGAGTCCCTTATATAGCCTCTTCAAAAAGGACTTGGGAATAGTAACACATCATGTTGCATTGAATTTTGTTAAGAAGACATGCTGGAATTTGGGGGCATTTACCCATTTACTTTTCTCAATGCAGAGAAATGGGTCACGCTATTGAAAGTTTGCATCTTTCAATGTCCACCTGGCGATCTGCTTTTAGAAACATACTTGATGCAGAAATGTTTCTGATCCTTCCTCATTGTTCCTCCTTTTCTGGTTAATTGAATCGGGTCCTTGATTCAATTTGATGCTCTATTCCTTAGTCGCTTCATGTTGATCTTGGCCTTAAAGCCTTTGAATGCATTCGGGTCTGTAGATTTAAACCTACAAGGATCAATGGCTATTTCATTGTCACAACTTTAATGTCTACGAGCATGTCACTTTCCTCCGCAATTCCTTTGGCTTTGTTGTTTGATCTTTCCCAGAGGTGACCTGCCCTTTGAGGCCTTGAGAAACGGTCCACTTTGGGTCAGGAAGAGCCCCCCGCAAGGGTATCTTCAGATGGCCTTCGGGCTTCTTTCTTCTGGTAGGTTGCTAAGTTCTTTGGCTCTTCTTTAAGGCTTTTCAAAATCAACGACTATTTTACGAACCTTGAAATTGAAGTTCATGCACCCATCACTACATTTGAATTTCCAACGGCTAGTTCAGCATTCTTGACTTTGATGTCTTCGAGCACGTCACCCCTTGGACTTACTTCGGCTTTGTCTTGATTCGGCATGCTCCCAAAGGGAAGGTGACCCTTCATCTTTGGGTAAGTGTCCTTTAATTTGGCGGGCGAGAGTCACCTGCAAGGGCACCTGCCCTTCGGGGTCCTTCAGCGGCCTTTTGTCTTCGGAGTCCTTCGAAGCTTTCTCACGGACTTTTTCTGCAGACATTTTCCCATGGACAAAATGTCTGCAAGAATTATTTCGGTTGCTTTGTCTTTGGCCTTCATAAATTATTTCAGGCTTTTCTCTCACACTTTCCCCAAATTTTTTTGAACTTTTTGTCTGAAGGAATTCCTTCGGACAAAAGTCCAAAAGAATTGTTTCTTGCCTTAGTCTTTCCACTGGGGGAATTTTTGTTTTTCGATCTTTTCTTTTGGTCCATTTGTCCCCTTTCTGCCCTCTGCAAGGGCTGTTTGCCTTGGTTTACCGCCCTCCGCAAGGGTATCTGATCCTTTGGCTTTGAGGCAACCCCTTGAACCTATCGATTGAACCAACTGATTGAACCAACTTTGGTTCAACGGTTCAATGGTTCATTCCCTTTGACCGCTTGAACCAAGATTCTTTAAAACAAGCTTCGTTGAACCTGTTGAACCTTGAACCTTTGAACCAAAGTGGTTCAATGGTTCAATAGTTCAATGGTTCAAGCCTTGGAAACTTGTTCTTTTGATTGAACCTACCTATAGAAGCCTTTGAACATGTTGAACCATTAGTCCGTTGAACCTGTTGAACCATTGAACTTGTTGAACCTTTGAACCAAAGTGGTTCAATGGTTCAATGATTTAAGACTTCTTCTCTTTGATAAGCGTTTTGAAGCTGTTGAACCTTGACAAATGCACTTAACGCTTGTTGCTGATGTTGAACCTTTGAACCCATTGAACCTTTTGAACCAAAATGGTTCAAGGTTCAACAGTTCAATGGTTCAATCCTTGCTTAGAAGCTGGCCGATGAACTCTTTTAGTTAAACCTTGTCGTTGAACTAACTTTGAAATCACCTAAGTGTTGAGAGCTTGCTTCTTTCCTGCAGAGTCCGTAGAAATCAACCTGTGAAGTCCGTTGAACTTGGTCTGCAGAGTCCGTAGATTCTCACCTGCTGAGTCTGTAGATTCAAGCTTGCAGAGTCCGTAGATTTCTGAGAAGCTTAAAAAATGAGAAATTTGAATGCTCAGAACAAATTTCAAAAAGAGAAGAGACAATTTTGGTATGTAGGACCAAAATAGTTCAAATGTTGTTCCAAAAATGAGTGATACATTGTAGCCTTCAGCATAGCATGTGGCATAATTGGAGTGCAATTTGGAACCTCAAGTTTCAGATTGAAACATCCCCTGTTGGTTGAATATTTTGTCGATCAATGTATTCATAAACAAAATAGGTCTGATCATCCAAAGTAGGAAGATTGGTCATCAAAATGTGTAGGTTTACCACATCAAAAGGGGACTAATCTCTCCTCTCATCAAGGGAGGTTCCCTATATATATATATAAACAGAAAATAATACTCAAGGGTAGGATAAACCATCCATCTCTCTTTCTTCAGAGATGATGCATGCAAATCAAAGGAAAAATCCCAAGGGAAATGACAAAAAGCACTCCTCTTCTTTCAGAAGTACTATTCAACAAACCACAAGAATAATCCTGGTAGTAATTGCAAAATGTAACCAAGGACGTAGTAACCAGCAAATTGAGATGTAGCACAAAGTCTCCACCTGAATTGCCCAAGAGTGAGATACGAAGGATAATGAGGGCACAAAGTCGTCCCAAGGTCCTTTACACAGAAACAAAAAGAAAACACACTAAAGGCAATTGTGGGGGCACAAAGTCTCTCCACAGTTGGCTTCAGGATGCCTTCTTGACTACTTTCACTAATTCTGCTTATTGAATTAAAGGAACAGAAAATATATTAAAGAAAAAGACATAAGAACAGTGTCCTCAACAACAAAGATATCACAGCACAAAGTCTGAAAAGTCACTTGCTTTCTTATTCCAATAACAAAATATGATCAACAATCTGAGCTCAAAGTCTCAGTAATGCCTTTCAATTTGGGCAGAGTTTCGTTTTTTATTATCAGAGAGAGATCCTTTTACACTAACAAGAGAGTCCCTTATATAGCCTCTTCAAGAAGGACTTGAGAATAGTAACACATCATGTTTCATTGAATTTTGTTAAGAAGACATGCTGGAATTTGGGGGCATTTACCCATTTTCTTTTCTCAATGCAGAGAAATGGGTCACACTATTGAAAGTTTGCATCTTTCAATGTCCACCTGGCAATCTGCTTTTAGAAACATATCTGATGCACAAATGTTTATGATCCTTCCTCATTGTTCCTCCTTTTATGGTTAATTGAATTGAGTCATTGATTCAATTTGATGCTCTGTTCCTTAGTCGCTTCCTGCTGATCTTGGCCTTAAAGCCTTTGAATGCATTTGGGTCCGTAGATATAAACCTACAAGGATCAACGACTATTTCATTGTCGCAACTTTGACGTCTACGGGCAAGTCAGTTTCCTCGGCAATTCCTTCGGCTTTGTCGTTTGATCTTTCTCGGAGGTGACCTGCCCTTCGGGGCCTTGAGAAACGGTCCACTTTGGGTCGAGAAGAGCCCCCCGCAAGGGTATCTTCGAATGGCCTTCGGGCTTCTTTCTTTCAGCGGGTCACTAAGTTCTTTGGCTCTTCTTTAAGGCTTTTCAAAATCAACAGCGATTTTATGAACCTTGAAATTGACTTTCGCGCACCCGTCACTACGTTTGAATTTCCAACGGCTAGTTCATCGTTCTTGACTTTGACGTCTTCGGGTGTGTCACCCCTTGGACTTTCTTCGGCTTTCTCTTGATTCGGCATGCTCCCGAAGGGAAGGTGACCCTTCGGCTTTGGGGAAGTGTCCTTTAATGTGGCAGCTGAGAGTCCCCCGCAAGGGCACCTGCCCTTGGGGTCCTTCGACGACGTTTTGTCTTTGGAGTCCTTTAGAGCTTTCCTGCGGACTTTTTCTACGGACATTTTCCCGCGGACAAAAAGTCTGCAAGAATTGTTTTGGTTGCTTTGTCTTTGGCCTTCAAAAATTCTTTCGGGCTTTTCTCCCGCAGTTTCTCGAATTTCTTCAGACTTTTTGTCCGAAGGAATTCCTTCGGACAAAAGTCTGAAAGAATTGTTTCTTGCCTTAGTCTTTCCGCCGGGGGAACTTTTGTTTTTCAGTCTTTTCTTTTGGTCCATTTGTCCCCTTGCTGCCCTCTGCAAGCGTTGTTTGCCTTGGTTTACCGCCCTCCGCAATGGTATCTGATCCTTTGGCTTTGGGGCAACCCCTTGAACCTACCAATTGAACCAACTTTGGTTCAACGGTTCAATGGTTCATTCCCTTTGACCGCTTGAACCAAGATTCTTTGAAACAAGCCTCGTTGAACCTGTTGAACCTTGAACCTTTGAACCAAAGTGGTTCAATGGTTCAACGGTTCAATGGTTCAAGCCTTGGAAACTTGTTCTTTTGATTGAACCTGCCTGTAGAAGCCTTTGAGTCCGTTGAACCTGTTGAACCATTGAACCCGTTGAACCAAAGTGGTTCAATGGTTCAACGGTTCAATGATTTAAGCCTTCTTCTCTTTGATAAGCGTTTTGAAGCCATTGAACCTTGACAAATGCGCTTAACTCTTGCTACTGATGTTGAACCTTTAAACCCATTGAACCTTTTGAACCAAAATGGTTCAAGGTTCAATGGTTCAATCCTTGCTTAGAAGCTGGCCGATGAACTCTTTTGGTTGAACCTTGTCATTGAACCAACTTTGAAATCTCCTAAGTGTTGAGAGCTTGCTTCTTTCCTGCAGAGTCCGTAGAAATCAACATGTGAAGTCCGTTGAACTTGGCCTGCAAAGTCCATAGATTCTCGCCTGCTGAGTCCGTAGATTCAAGCCTGCAGAGTCCGTAGATTCAATCCTACAGAGTCCGTAGATTCTCGCCTGTTGAGTTCGTAGATTTAAGCCTGCAGAGTCCGTAGATTTCTGAGAAGCTTAAAAAATGAGGAATTTGAATGCTCAGAACAAATTTCGAAAAGGGAAGAGACAATTTTGGTCTGTAGGACCAAAATAGTTCAAATGTTGTCCCAAAAATGAGTGATATTTTTGGGGAACAACAAAAAACATTGAGACTTTGGATGGTTAACTCACTTTGAGAGTGACACTGTCATCTTGTTGTATTAGTTTTTCTGAGCTTTTGTTTATTTCTGTTGGTGCCTCTTATGTGAGGTTTTTTATATTGACATATCGTTAACTTTAGTAAAATTTTGATATTTGTTTGGTTGTTTACATTTGTGTAACTACATAGTAGAACCTCTGCTATTCACTCTTGGGTGATTAGTGTTTTGTTCATTATTAATATATATATATATATATATATATATATATATATATATATATATATATATAAAATACTTACCACCATTAATTTAAGTTACTAATACATGAAGCAAACCTTTGCATCCTTACACATACATTAAAATTTGATAAAAAATGATTAATGGTATTTAACATAGGATCGTAAATATCTTCAAAACATATTTAATATCGATGAAAAAGGTACCTATATTATTGATTCAATTTATTGACCACTCACCACTCGGTATCTGTGACCTAATTAGTAGCGGGCCATTGCACCTTCGTTGGCCACCTTGCGGCGCTACAATACAAGCCAACCAAAATACGACATACGTCAAAACCAAAAAAATATGATTGTATTCATTCTCCAACAATAATTTTAAACTCTCAATAAATTATGGAACGCAAGGCTCAATCTTATAATTATACGTTGATGTACAATTACAAGCAATATATTGAGTGATCAAAACTCTTCCCTATAAATAAATAAAAATAGATGAGAGTTATTTTTTGATTGGATAATAACAATTAGGGATTCTATGACAATAAATACGTAATAATTTTAACAATTAGGCATTCTCAAACATTTGCCCGAGATCAAGTACATGAGTACATATTTATATACCGTCTCTTATTTTTGTTCTTGATAATGTCACTCAAAATCAAATACGATATTCTCATTCAACCAATAGTGACGAGTGGTTTTTAAAAGTGGAGAGATATTCGATGCAAACCAACCAATTGTGTATACAGTTTTCAATTAAAATGTATAACTATTGATTGACATTTATAATAAAATAGAGTAGCTTTGGAGTAGAATCCTGTACTTTATTTGTGTTGGATTACATAGCATCACAAAATACAAGTAAATTTAAATTTTCTTGTTTATAAAGGATGCAAATCATAATATCGATGTTATTAATTAAAATTTATAATGCAAAATTAATTATTATAATATTGATAAAATAAAAAATATTAAATTAATAACAGAATAAAGGAAAATTAATATTTGTTAATATGATCAAAGAAATGTAAAATAAAATGTCACTAAACTTTTTTTTGGATGATATTTATAATTTTTTGTGTGAGGTTAGTCAATGATCTTAAGTTAAAATAATTGTTGAATGTTAGTATTCTGATAGATAAATCCATTCATTTCAGGGTTAAAGAAGAGAATGGTTTGTGAGAAAGCATCCAAGATGAAAAGTTGTTGGCATGAATGGCAACCAATCTCTTCAGAGTAAAATTAGTCATCAAAATGGAGGAAGGTGCCCCAGTGGATAACATTGTGCAAGCCATAAACAAACTAAGACAATCTATCCCTCGCTTGGACATTGAATGTGGCTCAACTTATTGGAATTCAAAAGGTTATGTTTAGGGCCAGCAATTCTCTTGCCATACATGAGGATGTGGACCAATTGGGCCTTGACCTAGGGCTTCAGTTGGACTAGTTATCCTTGATAAAGAAAATAGTTTTTTGAACACATTACTCAGAGGCATAAGCTATATGCAATTTGCTCCTCTCTTAGCATTAACACTTCATAGTTCCAAGCTTCTCAGTTGGTCAATAATCTTGCAATGATCATAGTTGAAGATGATGTATGTGATTGTGATCTGACCTTTATTGATTTCTAGAGATGATTTCACTTAGTATTCTTTTAGTTGCTACTACAACTTGTGGACTTTGTAATTACTCTTCTACTGCTTGATTTTAGAAAATTTGAGGTTACTTTTTTAGAAGGCCTTTTATAATAGACGAGGGGTTGTCCATTTTTAACCTATCAAAAAATATATATTAAATTAATTATTAATTCTTTAATAAAATAAGAATTATTGTGAATTAACTAATAAAAATAAAATATAAAAATAAAATAATCTTAGGTTTATCTACTATAATAAAAAGTTAAAAATAAGAATAAATAAATAAGTTTTATGTGTAATTAAATTACTAAAAATTCAATTGGTCTAGTTGGATAAGTTCATAAGAAACAATAGTAAGTTGTTAAATTGCATAATTCTAGTGTGCTTGCTTTTTAGGGGTTATTAACATGTTTTGTTGACTTTTGATGGTTCTTGACCTTTGTCTTAATGCCCTCCAACTCATTTTTTCTTTCCATTCTAATTTCTCTTTAATTGGATCCCTCTTTCTAAAGCGTTTGTACACTCTTGGTCTGTGTCTTGAGTATGTGTACTCTTCAAACACTCTTTTGAAGAGCTTATTTTGGCTTAAGTGCCTTTATTCTTTGTCCTTTGTTCTTGCCTTTTTCATCTTTTCACCATTGGAAATTACTTTCAACTCCAATAAGATCTTCATTTGAATTCAATTTGTACAGAGAGATTTTAATTCATTTAGGCATTTAAGCAAAATCAAAAGAATCTATCCTTCACTAAAATCTATTAAAAAAATACAAGAATTCTATATAAGAGTAAGAATTCATCAGATTATTTATTGAATCATTCAAGTTCATGTTACAATTATTGCATGACATTAGTTTGTATTATTCCAGTTATGAAAGTCTGTTCTTCTTAATATTGCTACTTTTGAGGGACTTAACAAATATCAAGATAGTTTAGTTATTCTCTAGTATAATATAAGGTTCAAAACATTTATTTTTTCTTTATAGTTTTAAGGTATTGTAACTTAATTTGGTCAACAAAAATAATTATGTTTTGCAAATGATTGGAGCGAAGGCGCAAAATTCCTAGCAAGGTTTTTGAAGCACAAAATTAGGTGAACATAGCCATCAAAAAAGTTTTAACCTATCTGTAATTTTTTGTTGGAGCATCCATATGGTCCAAATAGAGTCTAAAGAGTACAATATAGTCTAGACAAGGTTGTATTCTTGACATTAATTTATATGTGTATTTTTAATATCAAATCTTGTTGAGCATCATCAATTTTCGTGATATTCAAAATACATCTCTAAACTTTACATGTCACTTCTTTTTTCTAATTTTAAAATAATTAATTAAATTCAATATTATTTTATGTATTTATTTTAATTAATTAATTGTTTATAAGTATTTACATTGAAATTTCCATAAATCCATTCCTTCATAAAATATAAACCTATAAAATATATGTTCACATAATGAAATAAAAATAAAGATAAAAAATCAATCATAATATTAGAATTATAAATTAATAATAGATATTTTTTTACTAATTAAATTAATAAAAATATTTTGAATTGATTTAAAATAAAAAATAATTAATTTTAAATGTTATCTAATATAATATGAATAAAAAATAAAAATAATTTTTTTTAAAATTAAAAATAAAATTATTAATATGTTAACTAATTAAAATTCAAAATATAATAAAATTCTAATTCTAAAATGTTATCTTAATCTTATATTGATTATAAAATAATTAATAATTAATAATAAAGTGATTAATAATAGTTAATTGAAAATATAATAAAATTTTAATTTTAAAATGTTATATTAATATTATATTGATTATAAAGTAATTAATAATTAATTACAAGATGATTGATAATAGTTAAAGCTAATTAATATGTAAGGTCTACAAATTGTGGTTGGAGATATATCATTAATGTACCTTCCAAAAATAGATTAAAATATTATTAAAAAAAAAGTTAGATAAGGAAAATAAGTTTAGACTCAAAAAGTTATTAACACTATGAAAAGTTTTTGTAATGCGTTAATTATTTGTTTTTATAAATAATTTATATTTAAATTTTTATGTATGTTGAGTTTTTATAAATAATTTAAATTTTTATTTTTATTTTTATTTAAATTATTTTCATATTTATATTTCAATTACATCTATATTTTAAGTATTGATATTTTATGATTAAAAATTGAGCCATCTCAATATAAATATAGTATATTATGTTTAAAGAGTGCTCTATTAACATTGATTGGACAACTCTTTTTCTTTTTATGTAAACATCATGTTTGGATATCCTCATGTCAATGGATCACTCATTTTCCTATATGCAAACACCACTAAAACAATCAATATGGTAAACACCAATTCTTAAGGTGGGTTTCAAATGACCATTGGTCGATTTGACCAATTACCTGAATTTTCTTTGAGGTAAAAAGGTTGTTTTAATATTTTTCTTCTCGAGATTTTAAATTTTTTGTTTTATATGTTTTACACATAAGAGAGACAGGCTATTAAGACTCGAATATTCTCTTTTATCTTGGTAGCCATTCCCCTTGAAAACATTTTTGAGGGATTAACTCGGGGTTTAAATGTCTCCCATCATATATTTAAAAAATCTTTGCAGTTAGGTCTTACCCAAATTTTATAAAAAGACGTTAAAAAAAATTGGTAGCTTACCATTTCACTCCAACTCCTTAATGAACTTAATATCATTTATGATATTGTTAATGTAGGCATAAAACTCTTCTAAATTATTTCTACCATGTTATCAATTTATATTGCTGTCAACTACATATCTTCTGCACAAATTCCATTTTGACAATAATGAGTTGACAATTAATTCTTCAAATTACTCCTTGAAAAGGTTGCTACAACTATAAATATGGGTGAACCCATAACAGTCCCCTCCATTTTCTCATAAATAATATCCTTAAAGATGAAGCAAATTTTACATATAATCAAATTTACTAATAATGTTGGTCTCCTCATTAATGTATCTTCTAGCCACCTTATTTCATTAATTAATGAAAATCTTTATGAATAATAACTTTGCGTCAAGGACAACTAAAATTCCATCCATTAAATATGATCTTATCTTTTATAAAATTAATAAATTTTACATAACCTTTTATAAAAAAAGACATTATTTATATTAATGATTTGATTTTTTATATAAAAATATTATTAAAGCATAAAAAAATTAATCTATGTTATCAACTATTAATCTAAGAGGAACCCCCTTCTTACATATCCTCGTATCACTACAAAATTTTAAGAGTAAATTTTTTTGTCAATGCTTTCCTTATAACTTCATGTCACTACCAAATTTTCAAAAATAATTTCCTTTGACATAAAATGTTTATTCAAAATATTATCCAACAAAGATTAATTGATGGCTTAAAATATTTATTGAGAAGTATTATCTAATAAAAATTGATTGATGGTTTTTTTAATTTTTTTTAATAGTTTTTATTTTTTTGGATGACCATTTCTATAATTGACTCTACAATTATTCAGAGCCCGTGGGCATCCATATCATTGTAATTTTAAAAAAAACATTTTTTCAATGAAACCATATTTATATTATATTAATAAATTTTAAAATAAACTATGTAAAACAATGCCAAAAAATTTGGACTCATTTTTTTTAAAGTTGGTTGAATCTTTTCTTATATAATCTATAAGAAAATATAATATATGCAATTTTTCTTTTTTCATTTAAAAAAAATAATCTCATACTAATTAATAATATATTAATTTAATAAATTATAATCCTTGATGTTAATAGACATAATGTGTTAATGAAAGTGGCCCTTGGATTAACATAAAAACAATTTAAAAGGTAGAAAATAATTAAATTCATTTAATAAATGGATTAATAATAATAATTCAATGCAATAACAATTTATAAATACCACAGAAAAAATTTGAAATTATATGGAAACAAATGTTTTTGAGCATGTTATCCTATTTAGATAAATATTACATTTTCGTCGATAGACCAAAAATCATTGTGGCTGGGATGAAGGGCTGACAAACTGCAAGTCTGCCATTAAGAATCTTTAACATCAAAAATCATAAATCCTGTATTACTTCATATCGGATAAACTCATAATAACATCCCCACGACAAACCTTTTCGACATGTAAGAAATTTCAAGAAAACCCAAAATCATGCATGCCCATATGGCAGTGCCAAACCTAGCAAATCCAGGAATCCATTAGAGATCATGGTCAATCAATGGGAGAAATGACAATCTTCCCTCTTGCTCTTCCACTTTCAAGGTGATGGAAGGCCTCCACAACATTTGAGAATGCATATGGGCTGGCAGGATCAATGACAGGCTTTAACCTCTCACACTCTATGTAGCCTCTCAGCCTCTCCAAGTTGTTCCCACTAGGAGTGACTAAGAAGAAGAGTGCCCTAGGATGAGGTGACCCATTTCCAATATCAATAATTTGTCCTCCGTCTGTTGCAAGCACATAAGAATTGTGAGAGTCTCCTGCAAAATTCCAATCCATTCACATATCTAATCAGCATAGGGCCTGAAAACAATGTGCATAAATCATAAAGTTCATTTGGAGAAAATTTTGCATCTGTTTGTATTAGTGTTGTAGTCCTAACAGTGTGGAGGCTGGGTCCTAAGCGAATTTAGCAGAATGGATACCCCTCTGGCCTTGGCACTAAGCTGTGCAGTCAAATTTAATATGAATATCAATTAGAAACAAAGATTATTCTCTGATTTCTATGAAATAAACTTAATCTCTATGAGAAAGGTCCACTGCTTCCCTCAAGTATTAAAGGAATCACATCATGATAAAAAAACGTTTGCAACTTTTTTCTTAGGATCTAAAAAATGATATAAAAACGTGGCTAAGCAGGCCATGGTCTAGTGGTACGGCTGAACGATTGCCATGATGATGAATCAGGGTCAAGCCCTTCAAGGCACGCTTAGCGTAAGTCAAGAGGGGTACTGTGATTGTTACCCATTACCTAGAAATTAGTGATGTTCTAAAGATATAGCTGCTTTAAGTTCTTAGAAATTGGCATTTCAATTCCTAAGGCTAGTTTATAGGCAAGATTGAACAGATGGACTGTAATTCAGAGTCACTGAGATTTTCCCATTAAATTTGAGATAATTTGTCCTAAAACAGTATTACGGAGCTCATAACTTACTTACGGATTTGGGTCATTAACCAAAAGAGAAAATTAGGGTTTGGCTTCAGTAAGACGCCCACTTTCCTAGATTTTTACTCACACATGCACCTGCGGGCCTGCAATAGATTGCTATGGTATATAAAGACACAGAGAATGCATGACAATTTCCTTTTGCCATAGTATTTGTTGGGGGAGTGGATGTCAACTAGAAATAAATCATAACCTCAATTTCTTTTAACTGAAGTAAATCTGCGATGAGAAATGGTCGATTGTTTCCATAAAATAATAAAGGGGTTCATACCATTACACAAAATATCATAACATTTTACCATAAGATATTAAACATCTTGAGTAATACATTAAAATTTCTAGTTTTTTCTGATGTTAGATGAATTAAAAATATGGTTTTTTTTTCAATCATTTTGGATCAAGGCTACACCATGACCCCAGCAACTTTATTCCGACAATTTGCAAGCCAAAATCTTTTCAGGAGTTGGGCAGATCTTTAAGAATCACCATTTGTTATAACAGAGAAAATATATAAATATATAGTTGGATAGATAAATAGAAAGGCAGAGAAACCTACCAATAGTGTCAAAGACGAAGTCAAACTTTTCTGCTATTTGCTCATAGCTCTCCTTGGTATAATCAATCACCATATTAGCTCCTAGCTTTTTCACAAAGCTCATCTTACCTGTGCTTGTAGTTGCTGCAATATTGGAAGCTCCGTATACATACTTGGCAAGCTGCACACCTCCAGCATTATTAGAAATTAATTATTTTATTTGTAGAGAAAGAATATTTCTTTAAGGCTAAAACCATTTGTCTGTTTACCTGAATAGCCAGGCTACCAACTCCACCGGCTCCACCTATAACGAATACAGTCTGACCCTTTTGAAATCTTACCCTATCGAAAGCTTCTTGAGCAGTTTGGAGAGCTAATGGGAAGCTGGCTGCTTCTTCAAAGGACATGTTATCAGGCTTCAAAGCAATAAGATTCTCTTCCACTGCTGTGTACTGTGTTAGTGTTCCACACTGTTTTGGGCTACCAGAGATGAAGTTTTGAATATTTCCATAAACTTCATCCCCCTTGCTAAACTTTGTTACATCATCTCCTTGGTCAACTATAACTCCTGCCATATCACAACCTGGCACAGCCTGCAAAACATTACAAATGATATCATGAAGGTCTATAATATAATGGATTCTGCTTAGATAGGACACAATGGACCTCGAAAACAATGACAAAAATCAGTAGAATGCTAATGGCATTCATGCTTGATTGACCTTAAAAAACAACTGGGAGTAATATAAGCCAAATGAAATCATCTATTCTGATTAATGTCAAATGTAAAATAAATTACAGATTATGGGTACTTGCGAACTCATTAGATATGACACAATCCACCTGATAAACTCATTCAAGTGAATAAAAAAAACATATGATAAATATGTCACAGATGGCTGGTCTTAGCTAATTCAATAGAGATATGCAGGGGACTTAAAATTCATGAGAAAGACGGTATTTCAAGCTTTGAGAAAGAATAGATCTTCAACAAACTCTCAGAAAAGTGCATCTCGTGTCATGGCTATTATAAATAATTGCAGAATCCATATTATATTACGGGATTCGGGGCAAACAAACAATAAAGAGAGACATGCAGGCCAGTGGAAGGGTAGTTAAAAAAAGGACTATGTGGGTTTTCATTAAAACTCATGTGGAAATCCAGTAGAAATCCCGATTCGTTGCAGAAGTTTTAAAGAATTAATTCTATTAAAACTTGGGGGAAAATGGTTCTTACAAGCTGGTAAAGCCATGAAAGTCACTGGAATCAAGGATCATATGCAGGTCTTCCTGTTCTAACATCCTTCTTGCATTGTATCTTATAAACAGTCATGATTCTCTTCAAATCAGAAAAATATGGAACAAGTTGTAACAGTTTTATAGATGCTGCAGTTCTTCAATAAACAAACGTTCCTTTTATAGGGCTAAAAGGGGGCACATTAGCATTTGAGGGGCACTGAATTCACAGTTTCAAACTACTTAAAAACTCTAAGAAAAAAAATATATATATATATAGTTGGGTTTGACATGGAATTAACATGTAGGATCAGATCTTCATGTTCTGAAATTCTTCCTTTAATTGTAACTTATCATCAATCATGATTTTCTTCAAAGTAGAAGTACTCTAACAAGTTCTAGGTAAAAACTTACAGATGATACAATTCTTCAATAAACAAACATTTTTTTATGCAGCTAAAAGAGTCCTTCCATGGCTCATAATGTTGCCTTCCCTTGAATCCATGATTTCAAAACTATTACAAAATTCATAAATAATATAGAGGCGAGTCTTACAGGAAATTCTGAGTCAATGTCCTTAAGTAATCCATTGCGCCTCTTGAAGTCCACAGGATTCAGTGCAGCAGCCCTAACTCTCACAAGAACTTGATTAGCACCAAATTCAGGCACAAGGTATTCACCACACTGCAACACTTCTGTAGGTCCATATTCATTATAGAACCAAGCTTTCTGGATGTCCATGTTGTTGTTCTTTTAAATCAACCAAATTCAACGAAGCCCAGCCCACCTGAAGCTTATGGCTTATTTGTGCTCCGGAAAAAAAAGGGCTTAAAATGGTACTCTGTTTCTTTGAAATTGGGCTTCTTTTTAAGGAAATGAATGCAGTGGCATGAAAAGATCTTAACATTCCAACCATAAATTTAGTGATGGAGACGGTACTGATGGGAAAGGTGGTGGTGTGAGTGGAATATTCCTTGTGAGTGAGTGCAGCGTAGGGTAGTCCGTTTCCCAAGAATGGGCATTGGGGAGGCAGGGCCCTGACTACATGATGATGTCCACCTTAACTACAGCAACTTTTTCAATACCTACCTGCCCGATTGCAATTGATACAGATGTTGACCCCAACGAAATAATTGGAAAATTAATGAGGTATTAAAATTCTAGTGCCTGTCACTGCTCGTCTATCGACATCAGCACAGCAATGATTGTGACTTGTGCTGCAATCTCAACCACCCATGTAGCAATTATTTCTCATAATTCTCCAATTACTGTCACATTCATGGGCTTCTGTCCCCACACGAAATGCACCATTTACAGGAATTGTAGTGCAGCCCTTCAAAAGAGTGGGGATCGACATGATTTTAGTAATTTGTAGAGATGAAAAAGGACTGAAGATGAATTGCTGTTACCAGGATCAATTATTTGTTACAGTTGGCAACCTGGGTAGTAATTTTGGGCCGCCGGTTGAAAATTTCAACCGTCATATTCTTGTTAAATGGGAAAAGAAATCAGAGATTTTCTTGATGTAACACAAGTGGGAAGTTGAGCTTTAGCAATTCCGGAACTGCTCTGCTGCTGCCATGGCACCCTTCGTGGCGTATTTTAAATGGAGTAAAAATCAATCAACTTTAAATTGACATAACCAAACAAGAATAAACAGTTGTACCCGCTAGCTCAAACTGCAGACGGGTCATGGTATTTATGGTCAGGGCTCAGGTTCGACCGACCGCCTGAATACCTCTCCAAATGAGGGGACGAAAGCCCTTTTCGTACCTTGTCCCTGTTATTGCACGTTCCGAAAATCAGCCTTGGGGATTTGACCTGCCACAAATAATCAACTTGGGGATTTGGATTTGACGATGCGGTCTCAGAGTAAGATTGATGGCCGTGTAACCGTATTTACGCTTTTTCATCTTAAAATACAATCAATTTTTGTTTGAATTGTATCAGATGTATGAGCTATATTAGAGAAAGTAAGGCACCATTTAGAGGATAATCATCATCAAAATTTTACATGACAGGGAAGGTCGACCACTAAATTTAGATTTTTATGGGTAAATTTTTTTTCTATAATTTGAATTGGTGACTTTTTTAATATGATTATATAAAAAATATTCTTGAGATATATTTCACAACTTGATTTATACAATTATATGAAAATTATTTTAAAGATATACTTTGTAACTTGTAGCATACGATTGTGTGAAAATAATGTTTAAGATATCCTTTACCATCACCTTGGATGAAATGAATGAAATGAAAGGATTTTAATAACGTCCACGAGACCACAACAGTCTATGGGACCCATCAGTCGCGCACATCTTCTTCAAAATGAGACCATAGCCGCAAAACGTTCCCTAAGTTACCTGAACTTTCTTCTTGAGATCTTCCCTTCTGTTGTGAAGTTTGATCACGAGGTTCGCCGTATTACCCAACGTTGTTGCTTCAAACAGGGTGTCCAAGTTGGTGATTTTCAAAGTTTCACCATAACTATATCAGATGTCTTTGTATGCCTCGCACTCCAAGAGGAAGTGTCGTTCCGTCTCCACCACGCCTTTGATGCAAAAGAGGTATATTCTCTCCTCCCAATCCTCTTTGGGAGTTAGCCATCTACCCGTTTCACACCTAAGATGATGAGAGCTCATCCTAAGTTGGGCAATCAACATTTTTGCTTTCCACTTAATGTCTGCTCCTATATAGGGTTTTTCTTCAAAATCCCCTGTGGGGTTGAATTCTTTGAGGTAGTATTCCTTTTTACGGCCCATTTGTTTTGTCCACATAATGCCCTTGAATTTTCTTCTCACATATTTTTTTATTTCTTCATTAGTATTTGGGCACTTCTGCATGCTAATATCCCACCTCTTTACCCATTTGTCATTTTGCTTCCTCCAAGTGTTCTTTCTTCTAGCTAGCTCTTCCTCCATAATTAGTCTAGGCCACCTGTGCTTCTTCATGTTTTGAATCTTCTTGAGGTAGCTTAGTAACCGTATCATCGGCGATGCCTCTAAGGGGAAGGACCCCGTTTCAGCAAGTAGGATCTCATACGGCACCGAATTCTTGACTTTGAGATTGCTTATGATGAAGTGTTTTTGGATTCTATCTGTTTCCATTTCTGATCTGACATACTGCTACCCCAAATTTCACACCCGTAAAGAATCACCGGGATGACCAATAAACCGAAGAGTGTTCTCCTAGTCTTCCAATCCCATAACTCTGCAGTCTTGCACCTATTTTGAAGAGAGTACAACGCTTTCCATCCTCCTTGGATTCTTTTTGCTCTACACATTTTCCAACTGAGCTTTGTGATGAAAATCAAGCCCGAGGTACTTGTACTCTTCGACTATCTCTAACGGGCTGCCTTCAAAGGTAAAGGTATATTGTTTCTTTTTTCTTTTCAAAGAGAAGATCATTACTTTGGTCTTGCTTGTGTTCACCTGCATTCCAACCTCTTGGCAAAAAGTTTCAAGTGCTCTCAAATGTTCCCTCAAGCTGCTGGCTGTTCAGCAATTAAAATGAGGTCATCCGCATAAAGAAGCAGTTTTATAGCATCCTTAGCTAGTTGAATCCCCTCGCAACGTGTGAAAATTATGTCGGTTGTGTCTTGGGATATAGTCCACAACTTGCTATGATTTGATCCCGGGCCAAAAATTAGCCTTGGGATTTGAACATGCAACTTGTTTCATGTGATTATATAAAAATTACGCTTGGATATACTCTGTGACTTGCTACATGTGATCTTGTGGAAATCATGCTTGGGATATACTCTACCACCATTCATAGATGCAATCATGTGAAAATCATGTTGATCGTGTGTTGGGATATATTTCGTGACTTGGTAGGATTTCAGTGTGGATAAAAAGTCAGTGTTAGGATTTTAATCATGACTTACTGCTTACAATCATATAAATTTTTTTGTGAGAAATATTGTGACTTGTTGCAAATAATCGTGTGAAAATCATGCAGGGGATATGCTCTGCCACCATCTGTAGTTCTAACACCCTTAGATGTGATCATGTGAAAATTATGCTCAAGATATACCCTACCACCACCATTAGATGTGATCGTGTGAAAATTATGCTCAAGACATACTCTACCACTACAACTAGATGTGATCATCTAAAAATAATGCTAAGGATGTACTCTGCCACCACCCCTAACCCCAACACCTATGACCTACGCCATGTTGCATTCGGGATATACCTTGCCACCGCTCTTGAAATGATTTTGTGAAAATCATGACTAAGATATACTCTACCAACCCCCTACCTCCAAAACCCTTGATCTGCGATATGATTCATCTAAGTTATACTCTACGATTGCAACCTTGCTTATCCTACCACCTCACGAGCATGCACCTAATAACCAAAGAATTTCATGATCCAATTTTCCTTAACAATAGAAAGCTACTTTTAACACACTAAAGCCATTATTTTTACCCCCAAACCAAAACAAAACTAAATTCAACGGTACATATCATTTAAATTTTGCACCCTTAGGTTTGTACTTCATTGGTTGAGCTAAAATGTAAAAGAACATTAGCAATCTATTTAAATGAGTGTCATAATGTGATTCTAGTACCTATCATTTAAAAAAAATTATCGTAGAGTCTAAAAATGTATGCATTTGCAAACATTTTTGAAATTGAATGATTTTGTAGTTCTTATTTTTAACAGAGCACTAAAAAAAACTAAGTACTCCATTGCTACAAGTCATAACATAAAAATTAGGAATAGTGGACTAGAAAAAGTATAAATTCAACTCACAAACGTGAAATTAAAAACATAATTATTATTCTTTTAATATTATATATTTGGATGTGTACATATCAATGATATTTTTCTAGAATTTTAAGAGGTTGAAACTTATAATTTATTATTTTTGTAGACTTTGGTGAAATAATATATTGATAGAATGGTGGAAATTTCAATCCCTAAAAGTAATTTAGAATGTAGGTATAAGCATAGGACATAAATATAGTTTATTTATTTATTTTCTCTTTATCAAAATGATACGTGTTTTAAAATTTAAAAAGATAATTTATTTTTTTCTTTGACACAAACTTGAAGACAAATAATAATATTAAATGAAAACAATAATACTATTGTTTTTGACAAGTATATAAAAAAGTGAAATTATTATACTTTTAAAAGAGAATATCTATATTATTACAATTGATACGATTATATTTAAACAATTTTGTATGACACATAAAATCTACTGCGATTTTATAGTGGGCTCCAACATCTTCCATCTAATTCCTTCATAAAATTAGATCGTAAGCTTTATATAAATTTAAAGAAATTTGATTCTGAATAAAAATGTCAACATAATACT
This sequence comes from Torreya grandis, assembly GCA_037957365.1. Taxonomy (NCBI): domain Eukaryota; kingdom Viridiplantae; phylum Streptophyta; class Pinopsida; order Cupressales; family Taxaceae; genus Torreya; species Torreya grandis. Next base: position 867,674 of record JARHVA010005661.1, read on the forward strand.
CTTCTTATACAACTACAATCAACTCTATATAAAATTCACTGACTAAACAGAATTTTTTTAATTAAAATATAAATTTAATCCAAACATTTAGGAATGAATATGCACCGTTCCAATTCACTTATGGGTTTGAATAGTTAATTAAAATGCGGTGCATCCATCCCTTTCTCCGCCAATGCCATGCCAACAACACAAACGTCTATGTCCAAAAAGACACTCACAATTCTTTTTCGTGTTATTAAAACGTCCAAAAGTGGTGTCCTGAGTGCGTAACATTGCATTGTTGTTGGGTACACAAAGTATAGCCAAGAACAAAAAAGAGAATAATATACCCTAGACGATCATAAGAAAGACAAATGGATGTTCCTTTCAAAACAAGAAGAAAAAGACGTTAACGAGAATTAAAAAAGGGTGCCCCCCAATCATGGGAAAAATACACCAAAAAAGACATAAACTGACATCCAAAGTCATGGACTCCCAACAAAGATGTGGGTTCTTCCTGTCCACACATTGCGATTTATACAAAATATCTAAAAATCATATGAGGGAGATTTTTGAATGTGGTCCTAACCATAGTGGGAAAAAGGCCAAGCAAAGGTTCCATCCCTGTATCATCAAATCTATCATAATTTATTTTTGATGATGGTCGAAAATACATATGGTTAAAAAAATATTGATGTTTTTGTATGATTATTTTATTTATGTTATTTTAATATTATTGTAAGTACTTTGGTTAAGATGAGTTATCTTTATATTATTTGATTAAATATAAATATTAATTAACATTTATTAGAATTCTTAACAAATTTGTTAAATTACGAAGTCATTTATTATATCCTACTTTAAGATTTATTAAGTTATCATTATTATTTCTTTTATCAATTTATATTGACATGAACTAATTATTGTTGTTTCCTTGCATGGATACAAGAATAATCCCTCTTCCTCTCCTTCATAGCGGTGACGCTCAACGGGAGAGTATCATCAAGGAGAAGCATAACAGATCATAGATGAGCATCTCAAGGAGAGGTGAAAGGGAACCCCACACACTATATAGCTTACTTTCAGTGCATGTTTTTTTAATTTCTTGCATATATTGTGCAGTGGTTGCATTTCTTCATTATATATATTCTAGTTATTGTTTGGGCACTTGTATCTATTTTCCTTCTTGTAATATATATCTAGCCTATGATGTTGATCATGTCAATTTGTGATGTGATTTAGATTGTGTGATGGATGTGGTCATTGGTCACTTTGATGTTGGTTTACTTTGATTAGATCTTGAGTTATCTTTCGATGTGTTGAATTGTGCTACGATTGTATTGTTCCACATTACTATTGATGTCTTTAACGATGTTACGATTGTAAGAGGTGATGGTGTCTTAGCTCAAGAGACTTCTTCAAGGAGGTGGAATCATCAAGTCTATCATAACCCATTTTCAACAATGGTAAAAAATACATCTAGTTAAAAAAACTTTAATTAAATAAATTTAATCTTTTTATATAATTATTTTATTTGTCATTTTAATATTATTGTGAGTACTCTGATTTTGATAGATTATCTTTATATCATTTGATTAAATACAAATATCAATTAGCATTTATTATACTTCTTCGCAGATTTGTTAAATCATAAATAGAAGTCATTTATTGTATCTTGCTTTAAGATTTTTTTTTTGTTTTATAGAAAACATCTCAAGAGAGAAGCGACATTAGGGTGAGACCCAAGGAGATAGGGGTATCTCTTCTTCCAAAACCGTCTAGGGCTCGCACACGACCTACGTCCTTCAGCATGTTCAAAGAATACCAACAAGATTGAGCATGCCTAGCCATAACAAAATTAATTATTGGGTCATGCATGTAGTAGCCAAGAATACCAACAAGACTGATAACTTAAGGCTCATGCATAAAACTGTAGTCAAAAGGAAAAAACCAACAAGCTTCCTAAAAAGATCAGAAGTGGAAGCAAGTCCCATCACTGCAAAGAGAGAATGAGAGAAAGTAACAACTAGTTAAATCGACTGGAACAACGGAAGCATTATTCAAAAGCCAGAGAAACAAATACTAATGGAGACTTGAGTAACCAATATTGTGATTATCGCCCAAGCATTCGTAAAACCTCATCTTTCAACCTAGACAGCCACCATAAAGGAGGGGGAACATATCCCTTCACATTGGATTGATCAAGATCCTAATTAGCAAGTGCATCAGCTGGTTTATTCTTCTATTGAAGAGTATGCAAATAGATAACCCTATCGAAATTTCATTGAAGATGTTGAATTTTGTAGAAAATTCTTTGAAATCTCCAATCTTTGGAAGAATTAAGGCTAGGTTTTGAGATCAATTGGACCTAGAACTTAGAATCAATAACCAACTGAAGGTTCTTCCACCCTACTTTGCAAGCTATTGTAAGACTCCACAATAGCATGTCCCTCAACTAAATTATTAGTAGAAACACCAATTCTAGTTGAGAAAAAGAAAGCAATGAAATTAGTAAAATTCCAACCAATACCTCTAGTGCTAGCACACCCAGGATTCCCCCTTAAAGTACCATATTTATGAATCTAATTGAAACTAGGAATGGGAGTGAAGGAATGATTATGATGAGAGAGATCAGCCTAGGGTGGAAGAGGAGAGGAAACAATGTGTAACTTCTAAAGAATAAATGTCCATCACTTAGAGGGAACCCCATGGTGTTTTAGCATGTGCATTATCGATTCTCTAATATTGTCAAAGGTTCATTGCCAAATCCAACCATTATCAGTAATTTCACATTTGAAGATCCTAGAATTGTGTTCTTTAAAAGGGTTCCATAATAAGATACAAACTCTAATCCACAAAAATCTAATTAAAAAAACATCAAACTAAAAAATGTTGTGTCAATCGTGAAGTGGTTGAATTAGAGATGAAAAATTTGTCCAGGGAATACCCAATAGCTTCACCAAACACTACCACAACTAAGTGATGAAGGAATACAAGAAGAAAAAATGAGACATAGTTTCCTCATAATTTCAGCAAAGCTCACATCTAAAGGGACCATTGAAGCCCCTTTTCATAAGTTGATCTCCTGAAATAACTCTGCCATGAAGGAGTAACAAGAGAAAAATCATGACTTCAGACCAAAGATTATGATTCTAAAATTATTTAAAGATCATCTTGAGAGACTGATCAGAAGGAGGACATAGTGAATGATAACCATCAACCATAACATAATCTCCATTCCCATTACCTATCCAAGCCAATATGTCAACATCATCAAGGCAAGAAAGATCTCTCTCCTTAAGAATATGAATCAACTAGTTTTTATGATCTATCAGAATCTGAATCACCCAATCTTCAATGGGAATCCATTCCCTGTTAATCACCCACTTTTTGTTGGACCTTCTAGAATACTTCAAAACTGTAATCCAATCAGCTTGATGAAGTTGTTCCATAAGCCCATGGAAATGGGGATATTGTTCAACAAGAGGAGATACCCATCCTAAGAATTAGTCTAGAAGTGGGCTTTTGTGCCATTATTAATGATCCAAAATAATTTTTTCTTGATCATAGCCTCACCAACTTTAAGGACACTTAAAACAAGAGAGCCTCTAGAAGGGAGAGAAAACCAGACAATTTGATCTAGATTTTTATTACCTACATATTTGGCTCTCAAGGTTTATGCTCAGAGCTAAGGAGACTGAAGAAGATGCTGATAAATATTTACCGCTCGATCTTGACCATTTAGATGGGTTGAGTATATACCTAAAACGTTGTCATGCTTATGGAGGCAAAGCTTAGTCCATTTCACCAAAGACCATTTTTTGATGCACTGAGGCCCTTCCCATAAAAATTTGTGGTAGATTTGATCAATTTGTTTGAATATGGCCTTAGGGACATGTAATATTAAAGAAAAAATGGGGATAACTTTCATAACCCATTTAATCAAGGTAATGCGGCCTCCCATAGATAATCATTTATGAGTCCACTTAGAGAATTTGGCTCTCAACCTATCAACCAACCAGCTCCAGTTAGAAAGCCTACTCTCCTTAAGTGGAATGCCTAGGTAGATCATAGGCAATGAAGCTCTTTGAAAATGAAGTTTATCCAAAATCATAGCTTCTTATCTTGGAGATGTGTGAAATAAAAAAATCTTTGATTTATCTTCACTAATGAGTTGCCTAGTCACAACACTGAAGAGGTGTAGCTTCTTATTAAAATTCAAAGCTTCTTAATTTGAAGCCCTTCCCATAAAAAAAATCATACACAAGCTGCAAATGTGTCATTGGGTTAAGAACATGTACCCGAGTATACCTTTAATACTTCTCTCTTATTTGCCTCTAGCAATACTTATGCCCAAACTCTCTGCAAGAATGATAAATAAAGGAGAAATAAGATATCCTTGTCAAATACCTATGGAAGCCCCAAATGGCCTAGTAGGCATATCATTAACCAAGACTGATAAAAATAATAAGGAAATGCATCCTCTCACCCAATTAATCCACTCCTTCGAGAAGCCAAAACACTTAATCATTTTAAATATAAAATCCCAATCAACCCTATCATATGCTTTTGAAATATCTAATCTAATAAACATAGTTGGATACTTTTGGAATTAGATGGAATGAATAACTTCTTGAGCTAACATAATCTCATCAAGGATTTGTCTACCCTCTACATAATTTTGGAATTAGATGGAATGAATAACTTCTTGAGCTAACATAATCTCATCAAGGATTTGTCTACCCTCTACATATCCTCCTTACTCAAGGGAAATAATTTTGTGAAAGAGGGGTTTCAATCTATTGGATATGATTTTTGAAATGATTTTGTATAAGACATTGCAAAAATTAATGGGATGAAAATTGGATATATTCCTTACCTCCCACACCTTAGGAACCAAGGCAATAAAAGTTTGATTGATCTGCTTAAGGATGACTTTACTAATCTAGCTTCTTCCACTACCTCCAGTAGGTCATTATGAACGATGTCCCATAATTCTTGATAAAACTCAATAAGAACCTATTTAGCCCATAGGATTTTCCTTTACTCATACTGAAGACAACACTTAATTCATCTATAGAAATTATATTCATAAGTAATCTATTATCTTCTTTTGAAATAATATTAGGAATCCCCTGAAGAATCTACTCGTGGGTGTTCAAATCCAAAGGAACAATAGAAAAGAGTTGAACAAATAAGTTGAGGGCTATGATCGATATACCATTCGAAGAGAATTCATGAATTCCATCATTCGATTCCAAAAAATAAATATAGTTAAAATATCTTCTCATAAGCATGGATTTGTGAAAAAATGCAGAGTTTTTATCTCCCTCTTTAAGTCACTTAATCATGGATTCTTGTTTCCTCATGATTTCCTCTCTCATATTCCATTCCTCCATTTGATTAATCAAATAGAGTTTCTTTTATTTGAGATCTTCAGTTATGCTACCTAAACGAATAGTTTCAATGACTTTTTCCACCCTATCATAAATCTCTTGCTTTTTAATTTTGATATGCTCAAATTCATTCTAATTCCACTTCATAAGTTAGGATTTGACAAATTTGAGTTTTTTCATAAATATATATATTTTAGTGCCATGATGAGGCTTACCCTTCTTCCACCAAGCCTGAATTTTATTTCAAAAATCATCATGCCGAAGCACATTGGATGGAAATGAAAAGAGGATTTAAGGTGCTGAGAATTCCATATTTATATCATAACTGGCCAATGATCTGACCCATCATTATTGAGAATGGTAAACTTGGGGACTTGCCCAGAGACAAAAAACTCCTCCATTAATGAAAATAATCCAATATTATGCAATATAATCATTACTTGATCTTTGATTAGACCATGCCAAGAACCCATTATCTGGCTTAATGTCAATGAGATTAAGAGTAGAAATATATTACCTCATAAGGCTAGAGTTAGCATCAAGCTTCCTGTTTCCCCCAACCTTTTCATCTAAAGAAATGATAGAATTAAAATCCCCTTCAATCATGACCCAAGCTATAGGAAAGAGATGAATAATGTTGTTGAGGTTTTTCCATTACTTTTTCTTTTCCTCAAAATTTGTGGAGAGGTAAGTGTTGATATATAACACTTGTTGATTATAGTGTCTAATTTGAGCAAATATAGCTATGATTCCCTACACAACCACAAAATCAATCATCATAATTTCCCTAGGATTCCACAAACAAGAAATGCCCCCTAAAGCTCCTTGAGAGTCATTGGAAAAAATATTAGTACTTGGCCAGATCTTCTTAGCCAAAGTATTCATGATATCACTATAGACTTTGGTTTCCTATTAAAAATCATATGAGAACTATGTGATTTTATCATTCTAAGAATTTCATTGCATTTAGAGGGGCTAATTTTAATACCCTTGATGTTCCATGAGATGCATTTCATGTTGAAATATGGTTGAATGCCTGGGATATCTCTTTTGCTTTCCCTAAAGAGACTAATTTTTCTCCTTCTCACTAAAGTTGGCTTGCTTTAGATTTCTTTCCAACTTTATGATTATTATACATATTCATCTTCTTGTTTGAGGCTTGACTAATTCCACTTGGCTCCAAGAAGGAAGGGATATTCAAGGATGGTGAGTAGGATACTAACACATGGAGGAGGGATCATCCAAAATATCATCTGAATCTATAATTATTTTTTTATAACTATTCAATTTATGTTTTTTAACCTAGAAGGTATCTGTCTAAGAAGTGATGAGATTTTGTGCTGTTGGAAAAGTAGAATTGATAGCATATTGTTTCCCCAGGTCAAGAGGGTCAAAAGGAGGATATTTGGAAAACTATGTTTCAAACATATTAGTTTCCATAAATAATTCATCATCTTCTTCCAGAGGGTCATCAACAACTCAAGAGGGAAATCAATTTTCAGAAGGGGAAGGCCCAAATTTGGAGCTCTTGGGTTTAGCAATATGCTTCCTTTTAGGTTCCTGAAAAACTTCCTTATCGGGGGTATCCTTAGAGCTTTCAAGAACAAAAAATCTATAATCCTCAACTAAATGCCCATACTCATGGAAAATTCTACACCTGAAAGGAATGTTCTCATATTCAAATTCTTGCTCCCATACCCCTTTCCCAAATTGCAATGTAATATTTTTAGGAAGAGGGTTGTTAAATTTTATAAGAACATAGATTATAACATAAACAATGTGTTCAAAACACAATATACTATCAACAGTTAGCATATAAGATCCCAAAGTGTTACCTATTACCTCAAAGATAGAAGAGTTTCAGAATTCTATCAGCAAACCAAAAAGTTGAACCCAGACTGGCCCAATCGAAGGTAAATCTTCTTCTACTTTATAAAAGAATGCCATAGCTTCATAAAGCCAGAGAAACAAATACTAATGGAGACTTGAGTAACCAATATTGTGAATATTGCCCAAGCATTCGTAAAACCTCATCTTTCAACCTAGACGGCCACCATAAAGGAGGGGGAACATATCCCTTCACATTGGATTGATCAAGATCCTAATTAGCAAGTGCATCAGTAGATTTATTATTCTATTGAAGAGTATGCAAATAGATAACCCTATCAAAATTTCATTGAAGATGTTGAATTTTGTAGAAAATTCTTTGAAATCTCCAATCTTTGGAAGAATTAAGGCTAGGTTCTAAGATCAATTGGACCTAGAACTTATAATCAATAACCAACTGAAGGTTCTTCCACCCTACTTTCCAAGCTATTGTAAGACTCCAAAATAGCATGTCCCTCAGCTAAATTATTAGTAGAAACACCAATTCTAGTTGAGAAAAAGAAAGCAATGAAATTATTAAAATTCCAACCAATACCTCTAGTGCTAGCACACCCAGGATTCCCCCTTAAAGTACCATATTTATGAATTTGATTGAAACTAGGAATGGGAGTGAAGGAATGATTATGATGAGAGAGATCAGCCTAGGGTGGAAGAGGAGAGGAAACAATGTGTAACTTCTGAAGAATAAATGTCCATCACTTAGAGGGAACCCCATGGTGTTTTAGCATGTGCATCATCGATTCTCTAATATTGTCAAAGGTTCATTGCCAAATCCAACCATTATTAGTAATTTCACATTTGAAGATCTTAGAATTGTGTTCCTTAAAAGGGTTCCATAATAAGATACTAACTCTAATCCACAAAAATCTAATTAAAAAAACATCAAACTAAAAAATGCGGTGTCAATCGTGAAATGGTTGAATTAGAGATGAAAAATTTGTCCAGGGAATAACCAATAGCTTCACCAAACACTACCACAACTAAGTGATGAAGGGATACAAGAAGGAAAAATGAGACATAGTTTCCTCATGATTTTAGCAAAGCTCACATCTAAAGGGACCATTGAAGCCCCTTTTCATAAGTTGATCTCCTGAAAGAACTCTGCCATGGAGTAACAAGAGAAAAATCATGACTTTAGACCAAAGATTATGATTCTAAAATTATTTAAAGATCATCTTGAGAGACTGATCAGAAGGAAGACATAGTGAATGATAACCATCAGCCATAACATAATCTCCATTACGGTTACCTGTCCAAGCCAATATGTCAACATCATCAAGGCAAGAGAGATCTCTCTCCTTAAGAATATGAATCAACTAGTTTTTATGATCTATCAGAATCTGAATCGCCCAATCTTCAATGGGAATCCATTCCCTGTTAATCACCCACTTTTTTTTGGACCTTCTAGAATACTTCAAAACTGTAATCCAATCAGCTTGATGAAGTTGTTCCATAAGCCCATGGAAATGGGGATATTGTTCAACAAGAGGATATACCCATCCCAAGAATTAGTCCAGAAGTGGGCTTTTGTGCCATTATTAATGATCCAAAATATTTTTTTCTTGATCATAGCCTCACCAACTTTAAGGACACTTAAAATAAGAGAGCCTCTAGAAGGGAGAGAAAACCAGACAATTTGATCTAGATTTTTATTACCTACATATTTGGATCTCAAGGTTTATGCTCAGAGCTAAGGAGACTAAACAAGATGCTGATAAATATTTACCGCTCGAGCTTGACCATTTAGATGGGTTGAATATATACCTAAACCATTGTCATGCTTATGGAGGCAAAGCTTAGTCCATTTCACCAAAGACCATTTTTTGATGCACTGAGGCCCTTCCCATAAAAATTTGTGGTATATTTGATCAATTTGTTTGAATATGGCCTTAGTGACATGTAATATTAAAGAAAAAAAATGGGGATAACTTTCATAACTCATTTAATCAAGGTAATGTGGCCTCCCATAGATAATCATTTATGAGTCCACTTAGAAAATTTGGCTCTCAACCTATCAACCAACCAGCTCCAGTTAGAAAGCCTACTCTCCTTAAGTGGAATGCCTAGGTAGATCATAGGCAATGAAGCTCTTCAAAAATGAAGTTTATCTAGAATCATAGCTTCTTATCTTGGAGATGTGTGAAATAAAAAAATATTTGATTTATCATCACTAATGAGTTGCCTAGTCACAACACTGAAGAGGTGTAGCTTCTTATTAAAATTCTAAGCTTCTTAATTCGAAGCCCTTCCCATAAAAAAAATCATATACAAGCTGCAAATGTGTCATCGGGTTAAGAACATGTACCCGAGTATACCTTTAATACTTCTCTCTTATTTGCCTCTAGCAATACTTATGCCCAAACTCTCTGCAAGAATGATAAATAAAGGAGAAATAAGGTCTCCTTGTTAAATACCTATGGAAGCCCCAAATGGCCTAGTAGGCATATCATTAACCAAGACTGATAAAAATAATAAGGAAATGCATCCTCTCACCCAATTAATCCACTCCTTCGAGAAGCCAAAACACTTAAGCATTCTAAATATAAAATCCCAATCAACCCTATCATATGCTTTTGAAATATATAATCTAATAAACATAGTTGGATACTTTTGGAATTACATGGAATGAATAACTTCTTGAGCTAACATAAACTCATCAAGGATTTGTCTACCCTCTACATATCCTCCTTACTCAAGGGAAATAATTTTGTGAAGGAGGGGTTTCAATCTATTGGATATGATTTTTGAAATGATTTTGTATAATACATTGCAAAAAGTAATGGGATGAAAATTTGATATATTCCTTACCTCCCACACCTTAAAAACCAAGGCAATAAAAGTTTGATTGATCTGCTTAAGGATGACTTTATCTAATCTAGCTTCTTCCACTAACTCCAGTAGGTCATTATGAATGATGTCCCATAATTCTTGATAAAACTCAATAAGAACCTATTTAGCCCATAGGGTTTTCCTTTACTCATACTGAAGACAACACTTAATTCATCCATAGAAATTATATTCATAAGTAATCTATTATCTTCTTTTGAAATAATATTAGGAATCTTCTGAAGAATCTACTCATGGGTGTTCAAATCCAAAGGAATAATAGAAAAGAGTTGAACAAATAAGTTGAGGGCTATGCTCGATATACCATTCGAAGAGAATTCATGAATTCCATCATTCGATTCCAAAAAATAAATATAGTTAAAATATCTTCTCATAAGCATGGATTTGTGAAAAAATGCATATTTTTTATCTCCCTCTTTAAGTCACTTAATCATGGATTATTGTTTCCTCATGATTTCCTCTCTTAGATTCCATTCCTCCATTTGATTAATCAAATAGAGTTCCTTTTATTTGAGATCTTCAGTTATGCTACCTAAATGAATAGTTTCAATGACTTTTTCCACCATATCATAAATCTCTTGCTTTTTAATTTTGATATGCTCAAATTCATTCTAATTCCACTTCATAAGTTGGGATTTGACAAATTTGAGTTTTTTCATAAATATATATATTTTAGTGCCATGATGAGGCTTACCCTTCTTCCACCAAGCCTGAATTTTATTTCAAAAATCATCATGCCGAAGCACATTGGATGGAAATGAAAAGAGGATTTAAGGTGCTGAGAATTCCATATTTATATCATAACTGGCCAATGATCTGACCCATCATTATTGAGAATGGTAAACTTGGGGACTTTCCCAGAGACAAAAAACTCCTCCATTAATAAAAATAATCCAATATTATAAAATATAATCATTACTTGATCTTCAATTAGACCATGTCAAGAACCCATTATCTGGCTTAATGTCAATGAGATTAAGAGTAGAAATATATTCCTTCATAAGGCTAGAGTTAGCATCAAGCTTCTTGTTGCCCCCAACCTTTTCATCTAAAGAAATGATAGAATTAAAATCCCCTTCAATCATGACCCAAGCCACAGGAAAGAGATGAATAATGTTGTTGAGGTTCTTCCATTACTTTTTCTTTTCCTCGAAATCTGTGGAGAGGTAAGTGTTGATAAATAACACTTGTTGATTATAGTGTCTAATTTGAGCAAATATAGCTATGATTCCCTGCACAGCCACAAAATCAATCATCATAATTTCCCTAGGATTCCACAAACAAGAAATGCCCCTTGAAGCTCCTTGAGAGTCAATGGAAAAAATATTAGTACTTGGCCAGATCTTCTTAGCCAAAGTATTCATGATATCACTATAGACTTTGGTTTCCTATAAAAAATCATATGAGAACTATGAGATTTTATCATTCTAAGAATTTCATTGCATTTAGAGGGGCTAATTCTAATACCCTTGATGTTCCATGAGATGCATTTCATGTTGAAATATGGTTGAATACTTGGGATATCTCTTTTGCTTTCCCTAAAGAGACTAATTTTTCTCCTTCTCGCTAAAGCTAGCTTGCTTTAGATTTCTTTCCAACTTTATGATTATTATACATATTCATCTTCTTGTTTGAGGCTTGACTAATTCCACTTGGCTCCAGGAAGGAAGGGATATTCAAGGATGGTGAGTAGGATACTAACACATGGAGGAGGGATCATCCAAAATATCATCTGAATCTATAATTATTTTTTTATAACTATTCAATTTATGTTTTTTAACCTAGCAGGTATCCGTATAAGAAGTGATGAGATTTTGTGCTATTGGAAAAGTAGAATTGCTAGCATATTATTTCCCCACGTCAAGAGGGTCAAGAGGAGGATATTTGGATAACTGTGTTTCAAGCACATTAGTTTCCATAAATAATTCATCATCTTCTTCCAGAGGGTCATCAACAACTCAAGAGGGAAATCAGTTTGTAGAAGGGGAAGGCCCAAATTTGGAGCTCTTGGGTTTAGCAATATGCTTCCTTTTAGGTTCCTAAAAAACTTCCCTATCCGGGGTATCCTTAGAGATTTTCAGAATAAAAAATCTATAATCCTCAACTAAATTCCCATACTCATGGAAAATTCCACACTTGAAAGGAATGTTCTCATATTCAACTTCTTGCTCCCATATCCCTTTCCCAAATTGCAATGTAATATTTTTAGGAAGAGGGTTGTTAAATTTTATAAGAACATAGATTATAACATAAACAATGTGTTCAAAACACAATATACTATCAACAATTATCATATAATATCCCAAAGTGTTACCTATTACCTCAAAGACAGAAGAGATCCAGAATTCTATCAGCAAACCAAAAAGTTGAACCCAGACTGGCCCAATCGAATGTAAATCTTCTTCTACTTTAAAAAAGAATGGCATAGCTTCATAAATAAGCCATCTCATCCCATAAACCATGGGCCTCCTTGGAAGATATTTTGTCGATCCTCATGATGAGCAAACACCACAAGTAAATATCCATTTGGGTAAATAAAGACTTGAAAATCTACAGATGTTATCTAGAATTTTGATGCCATACCCAAAGGTTTTGCAAGGTTGGCCTGAAACCTAAGATTTGACATATAAGAACATTCCTTTTCAAGTTTTCAAAGTTGTTCTGAATGTCTAAATGTTGGAGATTGACCACTAGATAACCATCTGCCACTTTCAAACACCCAACCTCAGTCTTCCTGAGATCTATCTTTGACATGTGAAGGGGTTGACAAGGAAAACCCCTACCTCCATTAGCTAACCCCAAATGTCGATATGTTTATAAAACTGATTTAAAATTCAAATTCCAAGGGTTTCAATCCATATATTATCACTAAAAATTCATGGTTTTATCTCTCTTATATAGGACTTTTGAGAGAAGGCCCAAGGGCAGATTTGACATAGTGTTTGAACTAGTAGCAATGGCCACTACTAGGGGAGTCGCTGTCTATGTTTTGATTTCCTTTCATGACCTAATGCTTCTCTATTGATTGTACCTAAAATATGGATAATCCATCTGTACGACAACCTAAAACCTTTTGTTTTTTTGCTTTAAGATTTATTAAGTTATCATTATTATCTCTTTTATCAATTTATGTTGACATATACTAACTACTATTATTTTATTATGTGGATGCAAGAATAAGCTCTCTCTCTCTCTCTCCCTCATAATGGTGGCACTGAAAGGTAGAGTATCATCAAGGAGAAGCATATAAAATCATAGATGGGAATATTAGGGAGAGGTGAAAGGGAACCACACACACCATATAGCTTCCTTTTAGTGCAAGTTTGTTATGACCTACATATACTGTATAGTGGTTATGTTTCTTCATTGTATATATTCTAGTTATTGTTTGGGCACTTGTTGTATTTTTTGTGTTTGTTGAAAATATATATCTAGCCTGTGATGTTGATCATGTCAATTTGTGATGTGATATAGTTTGTGTGAGGGGTGTGCATTGGTCACTTTGATGTTAGTCACTTGTAACTTTAAGATGGATAGGTTAATGTAAGGTTAAAACTATTAAATAAATGTAATGGTGCTTACATAAAAATAAATTACAAATTGGGTTTATATATTATGGATTTAGGTCATTTTGACATAGTTTTATTTAATTTATACCTCCTAGGGAGGTTTTGAATAAGATTATCTAAATGTCCTCTTGAACCTTCCTTTTTTACTTGTCACTCTAGTAAGATTTGCCACGAAGAGTGCCATGATCTTAGGGGGGAATAAAAAAAACACTATGGGGTTCTTATTTTGAAAGATATTATTTTTTATGGCGTTATTTCCATTCACATTTACATAAGAAGCCACAAGGTATCCTAGGGGTTTTTCCCATAGGCTATTTATAAAGGATTATAACCCAAACTCGAGGAGTTTCAAAATTTTATGAAGGTGGGATTATTATCACAACTTGGAGAAGTGATCACTATGTGCAAATTTGGAGTTTTGAATCTTTGATGTTGACTATCGTGATTGGATTGGAATTTTCCTTGCATTTATACTTACTAGCATGCCTCTTGTACTTATCACTCTTCCATATTTGTTGACTATGAAAGTGATGTTTGTTTGGATTTATGGTTTGGTTTTTGAAACCCCAATCAGGGTAGTATCATTCTTATGGCATTCATTTGTTTTAAAATTATGAAATTATGGACAAATTAATGTAATGTTAAAACTATTGAAATATTGTAATGGTGCTTATATAAACAAAAATTAAGACCTAAATTTACATATTATGGAGTCAGATCATTTTGACCTAATTTTATTTATTTATACCTTTTAGGGAAGTTATGAATAATGATATCTATCTTTCCTCTTGAGCATCCCTTTTTTACTTATCACTCTAGTTGGAAGAGTTTAGAAAACTCTCACCCAGGTTCAAATCTACAAATTACTAGCACAATAAAAGCTATTGATGCATTACTCAAATAATATCTCAGTATATTATACACAAATAGATCATACAATGATAAATTTTGTATATCTCTAAAGATTCATCAAATATAATAAATGAGTCTTGCATATATAGACAAGGAAGATCAATCCTAACTAAGAGATCAAGTTAAGTGATTAATTATAACTACAAGATCAAGCTAGAGATAAAACCTATGACTAAAAGATAACTATCCCTAAAGGATATAAACAACTAGAAATTATCTTCATAATATCTAAAAGATAAATATGTAATATCTCATAATATCTAAAATAAGATATATGAAATATCCACACATAAATGGATGGGAATAACTCGATACCTAGGCGAACATGAGTTAAGGTAAATAATCTACTCTAACACACCCCCACAAGTGAAGTTAGGGGCCAAAAATAGAGTGACGTATCCACAATATGAGTCTTGACACAAGGCTTGATCAGGTACTCATGTATAATATATCCATGAAACAATCTCTCATAAAGTGGAAAAAGGGAGAAAATCCATAGGAAAATAAAACTCCCTCCTAAAAAGAGAGAAAAGAAGGAAGGAAATGGGTCTTGGTAACAAGGCCTAACTAGGTACTTATACAAAAAAAATGATACAGTGTGAAGACAAGTGTCCCTATGGATGTTAATCCATCTTATCGGCATACATGGATGTTGAGTTGTTGTAACTGAAAAGTTGAAGTAGGAATGGTGTTGAATATGAAGATCACTGAATATGAACACTACACTCTAGAATACTAGGTAGAATGATAAACCTAAAGAAGCATTGCCTGAAAACCCTCCCTCAATGTTGAATCGGGATAAGATGCAAATGAAAGTCTCTAAATAAGTGGACTGAAAATGGTGATAAATGAGCACAAATACTGGTGGGGATACCACATTGGTGTCACTACATAAAAATTCACCAAGAATTTTAGTGAAACGTAACAATATTCATATAAGTTCTAGTAAACAAAGTGCCTAAATAATATACCCATTTATAAAGAAGAAATCTAGAAAATATACATAAAATATCTCAATAAGATGGCCTTGGTGGTGATGGGAGAGATTGACAACTGAAATAATAAAGGGTGAAAAAACTAATGTACAAAGACATGAAATTAGACTTAGACTATAAAAGCAAACCCCCATGGCATTTTATTATTTAGTGCGAGTTTAATATATCTCATGTACAAAAACACCAAATGAAAACAAAGAAGACAATATATACAACAAAATAGATCCAAACAAGGAGACTATCGACCTGTCAAAGAAGTCATCATAAATCATGAGATTTGCTTCATAAACAAGGGAAAAATATGGGCCGAAAACACAAGTGGCACAAAAAGCATACTCAAATAATGCAAGATGTTGGGATTTGCTAAAAATGCATTTGCAAGCATATAGATAAATGAGCATGAGTGTAATAAATTATTTTTATGAGGGGATATGAATAATATAGGAACTATGCTGGTAAATTCCTCATAAAGAATGACAGTGCCACCACAAGTGATTTGAAATCCATACATTATCAATAGGAATGATGGATGAAGATGCCTACATAGGAGCATGTGAAAAAATTTACAACAGTAAAATGTGAGGTAAAATAAAAAGGGATGTCAAACTTGGAAAAAAATACATCCATGATGGAGCTCAATCAAGATGGTGAAATCAATAAAAGAGAAAGTTTGTTTAATTGTGAGGGGCTTTGGCCACCTACCAGACCGAGCCTCACCCTCTAATCTTTGACAAATGAGATTGGAATAAAGGTATATAGCTAAGCAATAAAAAAATATAATATCTACTTGTGTCTCCCAAATAAAAAATATTATTTTTAATTAAAAAAACAATCAAAAAATCATCCAAAGATATTGTTTTATAAAAAATAATTAAAAGTCCCTTAAAAAAAATTCCCAAGGATTTGTTTTGAATAGTATTGCTTAGTAAAACTATGATAGATTTTTAAATTCCTAATGAAATTCAAGATTTTAAAATGTTTTGAAAAGCTAAAAACAAGGTGCATAAAAGTTTGAAATTACGTTGAGTGATCATTTATAGTTTTCTCAAAATTAAATAAAGAAAAGTATTTTTCAAAATAATACTTCTCAGTAAAATTATTATAACTTTTAAACTTATTAATAAAATAAAAAAACAAAAAATGTTATAAATTTTAGAAAACAAGTCTCACAAAACCTAAAAAAACTATGAGTGATCACTTACATTTTTCTCACAATATGAAAAAAAACAGTCATTTTTAACCAAAAATGGATTTGCAAAAAACTTGTAGATCTTGTCTTTGATATCCAACTAAGATGAAATTGAAGGTGATTATGTGTTTATTATATAATACGGATGCATTGGTGAGATTTGATTTACTCATACAATCTCCACTTTGATTTACTCATACAATCTCCAAAATTTACTTGTAATAAAAAATACAAAAAGAAGTCCCCCCAAAAAATTAGAATTTATTGCACACCTTTCTGATTCTTAGGTGCATCCAAAGAATATGTAAGAGAAGATCATACTTAGTAAGGAAAGAGAATAATACATATCGAGTAAGGAGAATCTAAGGATCTAAGTACTAATTGTTGGATACCACTTTGATACCATGAAAGAGTTTAAAAAACTCTCACCCAGGTTCAAATCTACAAACATTACCATAATAAAAGTCATCGATGTAGTACTCAAATAATATCTCAGTATATTATATAGAAATAGATCATAAAATGAGAAATAGTCTATATCTCCAAAGCTTTATCATATACAAGGAGCGAGCCTTGTATATATAGGCAAGGAAGATCAATCCTAAGTGATCAAACTAAATGATCAATCGTAACTAAGGGATCAAGCAAGAGATCAAACCTAGGATTAACGGATAATTATCCCTAAATGATAGAAACAACTATAAATTATCTTCATAATATGTAAAAGATAAATATGAAATCTCTCATAATATCTAAAATAAGATAAATGAAATATCCACACATGAATGAGTTGGAATAATAAAGTACCTAGGTGAACATGAGCTAAGATAAATAACCTACTCTAACACTAATAAGATATGCAAGGTAGAGCACCATGATTTTGGGGGGAGTATACAACAACTATGGGGTTCTTATTTTTTCAAAATAAATTTTTTATGGCATTATTTCCATTCATATTTGCATATGCAACCAAGAGGCCTCTTAGGGGTTTTTACCATGAGGTTATTTATAAAGAATTATAACCCAAATTTAAGGATACAATTTTTTTTTATGAAGGTGGGAGTACTATTGAAATTTTGATAAGGTATCATTGTGTGCAATTTTGGAGTTATGGCTCATTGGTGTTGACTTTTTTGCTTGGATTGTAATTTTCCTTACATTTATATTAAATAGTATGTCTCTTTTACTTATCGCTCTTCCGTCTCTACTAACTTTGAAAGCGATGTTTGCTTGGGTTAATAATTTGGTTTTTGAAACCCCAATATGGGTAGTATATTCCCATGGCATTTATTTATTTTGAAATTATGGAAAAACTTAATGAATGTGATATAAAAACCTTGTGTATGTGATGCAAATGGAGAGAGATTGTACTTCAAAATCCAAGTTTCTTGTTCTTGACCAAGTCTCTTTGTATCTTTGTTTAGGTAAAAAGCTTGTAGGGTTGCATAATTCATAGAGGTTCAAAACAACCTAAATGCATTTTTGGATACCCATTAATCCCTTACAACTTCAAATATTTTTTTAGGTTTGAACTCTCAAGCAAAGTATATCAACTCCCTTTCTTATAATTAGGCCATAATTAGTTCTCTATAGTCAATCAGATTGAGTTTTTGATATAAAAATATTTCAAACATGCTAAATCCAATGTAACCTCTTAAACTAGTTGAGGAACAATGAATAAAATATTCAAGTGCAATTTGGACTTTTGAAAAGGTTTCTAGAGTGCACAAACATAATTTTTATCCTAAACCTTAGACATGGTTTGACACAGGCCTAAGAGACTATAAATCAAGATTTTCAAACAAAAATTATGGTTTCAAGGGCTCTAACCACCACTATAAGGTCTGTGCCATCAAGGTTCAATTGTATGAATTGAAATAAATTATTAAAATAATCAAATATATCTCAAAACTAGTAATTACCTATCTGACTGTGTACAAAATGACTGTCTACAAGACTGCTTAAGATGAATTTTGAGAGTCTTATTGTTCAATGCCTAAAAGGGACTATAAATAACTTGAAAATGATTAATAAACAATCAATATTCTCCACCAACAATAAACATCCAATTCTAGATTGCTTTTGATTGTTATTCACCAAATTTGAATACAAAACCTTGGTTTATACAGTCTCATCTTGCTCAATATTCACAATTATCTATTATTTCATGAGGAAGTAACCTTAAAATATGGTTAAATAACTTTTTTTTATGTTATTTACACCCCTAACTACCTGAATCATGCATTAAAATCATGGTTTGATGATCTAACTCTCTTAACCCTTTATTAGCATGTGAGAGGGGACAAAGTTAGTTATGGTTTCATTGAACATTGCATGAAAATATTAAAAACATGGTGTGCCAAACTAATAAAGACTCTTAAAAAATTATAAGTCTTAAAAATTCATGACAGGTCCCCAAGACAAGATTAACCAATCCAAAATGGATCAAAATACAAGATTCTAGTCTAGAAAATTCAAATTTGAAAATGGGTGGGAAAATACAAAATAAGCCCAAATTCAAATTTTATGCAAACCTAAGACCTATAACCAATGAAATACACTCTATTATACCTCCTAACATTCCCTAAGACACAAAATTTAATGAAAATGACTTCCTAGGTGATGCTCCTGCATCATACTCCTTAGGAACAAAAAATTTGGCTCATGAACTCCATGAAGTCTTCAAGAGTACCTCCATGCTTGATGATGTCTAATTTTGTCATCTAAGTGGCATATTCTACAAGATGATTTTTTCACTTCACCAAGTATTGGTAATAATCCTTGCTTATGGTTATTTTGTTGACCTTCTTGTCCAAAATGAGTTCAATTTCCTTTTTCTTAGCTTGTGGAAATTAATTTACCCATTCTTAGACTGTTATTTCTTCATTTCCAACTAGTTGATCACTATCATCCCCTTATTTGAATGGATATAATTTTGCAACATTAAATATGGGAGAAATTTCCACACCACTAGATGATTCTATCTCATATACATTATTGAATAACTTCTTAATGACCTTGCAAGGGCCAATGTTCTTCATTTTCAATTTGTTATACTCACCTTTTGGAAACCTTTTCTTTCTCAAATGAGCTAATGCCATATCTCCAACCTGAAAATTATCTTCCCTTCTACTAAGATCTGCATGTTTCTTGTACTTTTCTACACTCATCTCCAATTGATTCTTAAATTTCTCATGCACCTCTTGCATAACAATAACAAACTCTTCTCCCTTAACACTATTTTTCTCCATCTTCCTAGATCTCTTAACTCAAACACTCCTCTTGGGTGCATACCATATACAATTTGAAATGGACTCATTCCTATGTTCTTGTTGGGTGAGTCATTATAGGCAAATTTTGCTTGTGGCAATACTAAATCCCACTACTTAGGACTATCCCTTGTTAGACACCTCAACAAATTACCCAAACTTCTATTTACCACATCAATTTGTCCATTAGTCTAAGGGTGGTAAGCTGAACTAAAGTTTAAATTTGTTCCTAATTTATTTCATAGGGTCCTTTAGAAGAGCCCCACAAAATTAATGTCTTTATTTGAGATAATTCTCAATGAAATCCCATGCAATCTAACCACCTATTTGAAAAATAAGTTAGCTACATAAGTAGAATCATTAGTTGTCCTAAAAGGTATGAAATGGGCCATCTTTGAAAATATGTCCACTACTACAAAAATGGAGTCATGCTCTTTGAAATTATGTCCACTACTAAAAAAATTGAGTCATGCCCTCTTTGGGTTCTTGGTAACCCCATTACAATATCCATGCTAATGGATTCCCACGGTCTATTTAGAACTGATAAGGGCTAATAAAGACTTGCATTATTACTCTTTCCTTTGGCAAATTGACATACCTTACATCTTTATAAAAACTTATTTACACATATTTTCATTCTAGTCTAATAAAAGTGACTACTTAGTTGAACCAAGATCTTGTCAAGACTAAAATGACCTGATAAATGCCTACAATGATTTTCCTTGATCAAATTATCTCTCATAGAACTCCTTGGCACACAAAGTTGAACTCCCTTTAATGACAAACTATTTTTTAGTATGCACTCCATCTAAGGATATCTATTTCTAGTAGTTGGATTCTTGAAAGCCTCATATGATTCTTGAAAGTCTAAATCAATTTCATACAACTCCTTGAGTACCTCTATTCCCCCACTCTCAATCTAAATTTATGTTATGATCAAGGTCCTTTTACTGAGAGCATCTGCTACCTTATTGGTTTGACCCTTTTTATACTTGATGACAATAGTGAAGTTTTGAAAATACTCCACCCACTTCATATGACTTTGAATAATTTTGGGTTGACTGGTAATGAACTAAAGTTCATGATTATCTATGAATATGACAAACTCCTTTGGCATTACATATTGACTCCACTTCCTTAAGGCTTGAACCATGGCATAAAACTCTAAATCATAAGTAGAGTAATTTTTCTTAACCTCATTTAACTTCTCATTAAAGTATGATATATGTCTACCTTCTTAACTTAGGATAGATCTAATGGCCACCCCACTTACATCACACTCAACTTGAAAGACCTTGTTGAAGTTAGGAAGTGCTAACATAGGTTGTTTTGTAATTATTTTCTTCAAAAACTAAAAATTCATATTAGCAAGATTAGTTCATATAAATTTATTTTTATCCCTTCTTATGGTGTCAATGATGGGTAAACAAATCCCACTAAATTTTATGATAAACTTCCTATAATATCTTGTTAATCCATGGAAGCTTCTTACTCATAGACTATCTTGGGAGTTGGTCAATCAATGATGGCTTTCAATTTGTATTCATCCATATTCAAATCACCTTGGAAAATCACAAAACCAAGATACACTAGTTATGTATTCATAAACAAACACTTCTTAAGGTTAATCAATAACCTCTCCTCTTACAACTTTTGCATCAACATTACAATGTGTTGAAGATGCTCTTCTTTGCTTGGGATGTAAATAAATATATCATCTAAATATAAAATGATAAATTTACCAATAAAAGACTTTAAGACTTCATTCATGAGTTTTATGAATATACTTGGGGCATTAATGAAACCAAATGGCATAACAAGCCACTCATATAGCCCCTCATTAATATTCAAGGTGATATTTCATTCATCTCCTTCCCTTATTCTTATTTAATGATAATCACTCTTGAGATCAATTTTAGAGAGATAGCTAGAACCAATCAAATAGTCCATCAAATACTCAATTATTAAAATAGGGAACCTATACCTTATTTTTATCTTATTGATTGATTTGGATTCAGTGCATATTATCCAATCTCCTTTCTTTGGCACTAATACAATTGGTACTGCATATGGGTTGAAGCTCTCTTTGATCAATCGTTTATCCAAGAGATCTTGTATTTGATTCTTTATATCTACATTTTCTTGAGGAGTCATATTGTAAGAAGCTTTTTTGGGAAAACTTTCACTTGGTACAATGTCAATATGGTGACTAATACTCATGATAGGTGGCAGCTCATTAGGTAGTTCATCCACCACAATATCAACAAAATCTTACGACATATTTTGTATCTATTGAGTTTGCTCATTCAACTTGGTGGATTTTATAATAGTATTTGGTATGATTACCACTCCAAAAGCTAGTTATTCCTCTTTTATAGCATTCAATAACTCTTTCTCACTCACCATCATAACACTTGTATTAGTCTTTTGTCCATTTTCTTATTCTTTTAGAGACAACAGTGTGTGACTTATGCCATCCTCTCCAAGGTGTAAATATTCTTCCTTCCATCATGAGTATTATTTGTATCACATTTCCAAGGCCTCCCTAAGATCACATGGCACACATCCATTGTCATTATGTCACATAGAACCTTGCCTTTATATCCTCCAATCTAAAAATCTACCCAACATTATTTATTTATAAGAACTTGTTGCCCTTTCGGAAGCCATGAAACCTTATAGGGTGGTTGGATGTGGAATTATCTTTAAGACAATATTTTATACCATATTTATTGATACTAGGTTATTAGTACTACCTAAATCAATCACCAATTTGCAACACTTACCTTGATATTTTCAAGTTGTCTTGAATAGTGTTTTTCTTTGGGCAGGTTCTTTCTCCTTGGGTGGTTTTATCAGCACCCTCCTTATCAAAAAAAACTCACCAAGTTATGGTTATTATATGTGAGATGGAGAACCCACACTTTATTTCTCTACTTGGACTACTTGATTTATAATTTTAATCTTAGAGTTATTGCCTTGAGGTTCCTTTGGACACTCCCAAAACCTATGACCTATAAATTTGTTGCATTTGAAACACTTACCAATGAATCTAGTAAATCCTTTTCCTCTTTGTGTATATCCTCCTCTGAAGTAAGGTTTCCTTCTTCTAAGTATACCTCTTGAAGTAAATGGTTTTTCTCAAGAGGTACTTGGTTGTGAATTTATCCTTTAATAAATGTCTCTTCCTCCTTATGGACCTCTACCTCTATAAGTTCTTCCCCTACCCCTATTTTGCTAAGTTTGCCTTCTATTTAGTTTGTCTTATGCCTTCAAATAATATTGATATTATTCCTTAAGTGTCCTTGAGATGACTAAGTTGAGTTCATCTTGAATATTATATCTTAATCTATTACGATATCTATCAATATTCTCCACATCCTCTTCTACATGTCCTGATCTGATTGTCAAATTGTAGAACTCCTCAATACTCCTTAATGACCACCTCTTTTTGCTTCAAATTCTATAATTTCTTGAAGATGTTTGTATGATAATAACTAGGAAAAAAATTAACCTTAAATTTTGTTATCATCCTATCTCGAGATTTGATCTTGGTTTTACCTTTCTTCCTCCTTTCATCCTGTATGTAATTCCACTAAAGGGTTGCATGTCCTTTTAGTTTTATACAAGCAAATTTAACCTTTTTTTCATTTGGTAAATTTGCATATTCAAAATATTTTTCTAACTCTATAACGATTAATGGTTTCCTCTCCATCTAAATTTCCTGCATAAGTAGGAAGCTCTATCTTTGGTTTAGACACTTGTTCCATCACTACTTTTAGTAGTTTATCAATTCCTTCTTCCTCCTCTAGAGATTGTGGATCTTCTTCTTTATCACTTATGTCCCTTGTTATAAATCCTCTTCTCTAACTAGCCTCTACTACTATAAGCCTTTACCCTTAGGTTTCTCAACTCTTCCAAGATAGTGCCTCCCATCTAGATACCTGCTCTTCCACCTCCTCTTGGGTTCCTTCTAGGTGACATTTTGACTTCTTAATCCAAATAATCAATAATAAATTAAATTTTGATTTAAATTAAAGAGTTTTACCTTAATTCAAGCCTAATTTAAGTATAAGACCTACTCTTATACCAATTTGATGTAGAGGAAGAGAGTTTATACTTTAAACTCCAAGTTTCTTGTTCTTGGCCTAGTCTCCTTATAAACTTGTCATGGTACAAAGCTTGTAGGTTTGAAAAATAAATAGAGGATGAAAAAAACCTAAACACATTTTTGAATATCCATTAATCCATTACATCTTTATACAAATTTTTAGGCTTGAAATCTCAAGGGAAGTCTATCAACTCCACAAGACCTTTCTTGTAATTAGGTCTCTACAACTAGTTAGACTGAGTTTTTGTTATAAAAATTATTCACACATTCAAAATAAAATTTAACCTCTTAAATTATTTGAGGAAAAATGAATACAAGATTCAAGTGTAATTTTGACTCTTGAAAAGGTTTCTAGAGTGCACAAATACAACTTTTCTCCTAAACCCTAGATAAGGTTTAACATAGGCTCGAGAGACTATAAATCAAGGTTTTCAAACACAAATTATAATTTCAAGGGATATAAAAAACACTATAAGGTTTTTACCATCAATTTTCAACTATATTAATTAAATTAAATGATTAAAACAATGTAAAATATCTCAAAACTAGAAATTGCTTGTTTGACTGTACACAAAATGACTGTCTACGGGATTGCTTAAGATGAATTTTGAGAGTATTCTTGTTCAAAACATAAAAGGGAATATAAATATATTGAAAATTATTAATAAATAATCAGTATTTATACACAAATAATAAATATCCAATTCTATATTGCTTTCAATTAGCATTCACCAAATTTGAATACAAAAAACTATTTTACATAGTCCAATCTTGCTCAGTATTCACAATTATCTATTCTTTCACAAGGAAGTAACCTTAAAAAATTGTTAAAAAACATTTTTATATGTTCCTTACAACCCTAACTACCTGATTCATGCATAAAAACCATGGTTTGATGATCTAACTCTCTTAACCCCTGATTAGCATGTGAGAGGGGACAAAGTTAATTACTATTTCATTGAACATTGCATGAAAATATTACAAACATGGCATACCAAATTGAGAAATAATCTTAAAAAGATTTTAAGTCCTTAAAATTCATGAGAAGACTCTAATACAATATTAATGAAGCCAAAATTGATCAAAATACAAGATTATAGACTAGGAAATTCAAATTTGAAAATGGGCAAGAAAATGCAAAATAAACTCAAATTCAAATTTATGAAAACTTAAGAACTATAAAGAATGTAATAAACTCTATTAGACCTCCAAAAATTACCTAAGACATAAAATTAAATGAAAATGACTTCCTAGTTGATGCTTCTACATTAGGATGTAAGGATTTGAGTTCTTATTTGTATATGCTTTATCACACTCTAAGACCTTATTGAGATATTTTATTAAGTTGAGATAAGTCCAACACATTTTAATATTTTTATTCTCTCTAAAATCAATCCATATTATTTATTTATTACATTATTAGCTATCAGACTATATGTAAATAGGGTTTTGCCCCTCCACCAATCACCCCTATTTTGCCTTGCCCCCCTCCCTGACCCTGCCCCGCCCTGCCCTGCTCTCTCTCTCTCTCTCTCTCTCTCACACACACACACACACACACACACACACACACACACACACTCATTATGTGTGTGTGTGTGTGTGTGTGTATCCATCAAAATTATACAACATAATCACACATAGACATACATCAATCAGTCCACGAGTCTACCAAAATCCATCTAATACTCATTTGGCAGTCACTAGTCCTAGTGTGGAAATACCCACCATGAAAAAAATTGTGTTTGAATTTAGGGTTAAACACATGTAATAATGAGGTAGAGCTATCCATTATCTATATATAATATATACCTATAGGCATGTACACATGTGCACACACAAATATAGGCATGTAGGTATATATTATTATTTTACCTTTTTTATTTAACAATTAATAGGTTGTCTAATAGATGTATAACTTGAGAGAAATTAGAATGATACATAAGTACAATTATTAAATTTTTTGATTTGTAACTTGATAAATATGAAAATATGTTACTTTTGGCAAACGCTAAGAAGAAATGCACTTATAGCTTAAATCCATATTTATTATACACACACATTAGGTATATATACTTACATGTACATGTATATATATAGGCTTATAAGTATGTATTATTGTTTTATCATAGTATTTTTTATTTAAAAATTAATATTTTTTCTAATAGGTATAAAAATTGAGATAATTCAAAATGCTAAAGATGTACAATTATTAACAATTATGACTTATAACCTATTAAATATGAAAATATGTTATTTTTGGAAAACACTAAGAATAAATACACTTAGATTTAATTTGTATTTTTATTGGTTGTTTATTATATTTGAAACTATGAATCAATAGAAGATAGGACTACGATTGTGCATGATTAAAAACAAAATCTGAATCTGTTTCTAGATAGGTCTGTGCTCCCTAGACAATACGATGCACATGACTGTGGACATGTCTAAGTTGACCATCACTAATTATTGATGGTAAAAATAGATAAAAACATATTTGTGATAGGGATAGATCAAGGAAAAAATCTAATATTGTTCCTACATATTACCACATTCCCTAGACATAATACATGTTGGTTACATTTATTTACTATGGACTTGTCCATGCTGACTATGATAAAAATCTACCTATTTCACCACCTGTGCATATGTTGACTAAGATACATGATATAATTCAAGATCTTAAATGGTGTGAAAATATAATTGAAATTAAAAACCTTAGTTTCTTGCATAAAAACCAAATTGATATCAAATAGGGAGGGATTTAGGTGAAAGGGATTGAGTTGGATTGATCTTGGTCAATCCCTGTTGAATGACCAAGTGTTTTACTACATTGCCAATAACCTAAAGAAGGCTCAAACTTGAATGTAGTTCTCTTAATAACATGTATGTGTAAAATTGTGAATGATAATATAGATGATATTTCTTCTATTTTATCCTTGGCACACACATATAAATGTAAATTCAACCTTTGTAAACATTGAATCTAGATTTAATTATTCTATAAATAAAACATGAAATATTTGTATAACCTCTGAGAGTGTGGACTATTTTCATTAATGCCTTAGAGTATATTTGTTATTATAGAGGGTTTGAATTTGAATTTTGGATACCTATTAGGATGTAAAATCTAACCCAACAAGACCCAATGGTAAAAAAAAAAGATTCAAATGATATGTGACTTGAAACAAACTCCATAAATTATACCTAGATAAGTTTTATTCTCACAATAGGTCCATAGGCCAAAACCTATCCATAAACAAATAACTTGTATAAAAAGATAAAATACCAAGATTGGGGATCCTCATGATTCATATGACTTAAATATAAATATGCCCAAATAATTCATAATAGACACCTTATTTATTTTCAATAGTCTATATGTGCAAAGACATAATAAAGGACATTAAATATGGTCTTGTACCAAATTTGGGTCTCTACATTTCCCCATACTTTATTCTTGTAATGAAATTTCTAGTGTAAATAAGATAAAAATACTCAAGTGTGTACCACACACTTTGTATTTGACTTGAAATTTTGATTATGTAGGATACTCAATAGAAAAACCTACAATAACAAATGTAGTATTCAATGTTCATATATGAAATTTGAAATTCCAAATTTGAGATTGAAAGTAAAGAGTAAAAAAATAGTACATATGTATACATATAGTTAATTATCGTGTTGTGTAGAGTGGATAATTATCGTGTGCAAAGTGGAGAAAAAATGCTTTCGATTCTTCTAACTTCTTGGCCAAAGAAATGAATAATACATCAAGTGTTAGTAGGATAGTAGTGGGTTATTGGGTGTCACTAAACTCATGACCATATTACCTAGAGTAACTGATATTGAAATGAATTTTGTATCCTGAGATAATATGTTGGAGAAAATGTGCCCCTTGGCAAAATAAATGGGAGAGAAAAGTTCATTATGTTAAATCATTGATGAACTGAGAGTGATCAAGTATCAATTTTTTAATAACTCATCAAGTCTATGAGTTGGAAATATTTTTATTACAACTCTCATTGAATGATTATAAGTACCCAATGTACTAATCATAAATAAGGGGAACCATGATGGGTTCATTAGAAGTGATGCCAAGGATGTTGAGTATCATTAGACTTGAATGTATAAAACTCATAATAGAATATGGAAGCACACAATGGGTTCACTAAAAGTAATGCCAAGGCTATTGAGTGTCACTATACTCGAACATACATTACTCATAGCATATCGAATAAAACTTCTACAGACAGACCTAGATTATATTTTCATGATCAAAAAGAGAATGAATAATATTCATACCCCCATTATTACCTCAGTGCCAAGAGATTTGTATTGACATAACAACCATTTGATTTTGAAATTGTAACTTTTGAACATTAAAAATGTAAATGATCAAGTATCATGTTTTAAACTTTGAATATGTGCATGAACAAGTATCATACCCCCTGAATCTATGTTAAGTGATATAAAATTCTATGCATCTATATTATTACTTGTAATTGTATGTGAAACTTGTAACATTGTTCATGTAATTATTTTGCATATGCCCATGCATACAAATTCAACTGTGTATGATTATGTACTCAAGTGTTTGAAAAGTGAGTGAATATGCTTGCCATATTCCCCCATAATTTGTTCCTATATAATTATAGGTGTCATGTATTTGTTTTTTGAATTCATTTTAACCTTTGAAAATACATACCCTATATGTGCAATCTAACTTTGGACTTTCTTTGAATATTTGAAATCTATATTTTTCCTTTGATATAATTGAGTGTACTTGCATGGAATGTGTCACTAGCATTTGTATCTATGTGTATAATTTATCATGAATCTGTAATACCCCTATCACAAATGCATAGCATGTGGATGATTTGAACCATTCTGAACCCTATATAATGTGCAAGAATGTTATTTGTGCTAGCTTATATTTTGTAATAAGCCTGATGTATGCCTCCCTTTTGATGTGAGGGATGAGATCATAAAATGAATCATATCAAAATAGCATGTTTACATTTTTTAATTAAGTTGTGTGAACGTTTGTAATCTATTTACTTAAATAGCATTTGATCTTTGATCATTTTGACATATTGGCATTTTGACCATTTTTAAGAGAATTTGTCAGAATTTTATGAATATTCATGATATATTTTGTACAAATATTTTTGAAGGTAGTAATTATAGTGAAATAATCTTGAGATAGTAAGGGAAAATGTGGGAAAAATTCATGTGTAGGAAAATAAGTGCAACTTTTGGAATTTGTGAAATAGTTGATAAAAATGATGAAAATATTACCATGCAAAAGATACATTGCATGTGTTCTAAAAAACTCATCGGGAGTGATTTTTTTATGTATCACTCAAGATATCATGCACACAAATTTGAGGAGGATTGATTGCAAAGTTTGGAAAATAAAAGTTAACTGGTATAAATAGGTTAATTAAAAATAAATTTGTAATTAAATATGCATATTGATAATTTACAAAAAAATTAGCTCTGACTAATATAAAATGTCACATAAGAGAGATATTTGACTTACTAGATTCTAGAAGGTGGAAGCCACCCTACAGTCTGATGCTACTCTAGCCATGGTATTCCAAAAAACCTATTTTTTGACAATTTTAAAAATTGCAATTTATTCTTATTCTTTTATTTTTATGAATTTTAATATTATTTTCTAAGTCTTTTGGTCTTGTTTCATCCATAATGGTCCTATCTAAAATTGTGACAAACTTGTTTTCTTGACCATGTACCTGTTTATAGACCTGTTCTTTTCAATATGGGCTTGTCTTTAGTAGAATGTAATACTAACATTTTTATTAGTTGATTTTTACCATATTTGCATTATATTTTTAGTTTGTATTTTGTGGTTTTTTATTGTAGGCTGATATGAAATCATGTGAGTTCAGATGCAGGCACATGATGGAGATCATACAAGAGTTACATTTGAGTGAGGTAAAGAGGGCCACTCATGATGCAACTGGGCTTGATCATGTGGGGTGATTATATGTGATTACCTATGACATGTATATGATGACAACATTGGTAGAGAAGTGGGATTCAAATACTTTCACTTTTTGGCTCCCCACAGGGGAGATGACCATTTCTATTGAGGATGTTTAGAGGATCTCAAGACTTCCTATTATTGACACCTATGTGACCTAGGAGGGTGGTGGTGAGCCAAATCAAATAACACAAACACATAAGTATATGATTTGTCATGAGAGGGGTGCGTGATACATTATGAGTAATAGTAACATTTTGTTGTTAGAGATTATATTTTTAAATGTTCCACATGTGTGGAAATTTGTCTACACATTGTTGGCATCATTTGTTATTGTGGATGGCAATGGTGTATCTATTTCCTATAGGATGCATTGGTTTTTATAGGATATACAGGTCATGGTATGATGTAATCTTGGGTTCAAATTATGTTAGCCCAATTTTACAAAGATTTACATTAGTTCACTCAAGAGGGATTTGATGGAGGAATGGGTTAAACTTCATTATTGCATTGTTGGGATTATGAACATATTACTATGGTTAATTTTATATGTCTGCCTCATGATGGATGGGTACATCCAAAGATATATGCAAAGAGATGGGTTAATATTACTCATGTTTTATAGATTAATACAATAGATTGTCACCAAATTCTTGATCGTATGATAACATATTCAATTGTGTCAAAACCATATAAGGGTTTCAGAGTGTAATTGAAATATAGATTTTAGATGAGGTATATTCACATGAGATTTTGGCACCATGATTAGTTTCCAGATGTACATTAGCACTTTCAATTTGAGTGCATTATATGATAGTTTGATATCAAATAGATTGTGTCCCCTACACCTATTATACGGATCCAATGTATGGGTGTTTCAATATGCGAGGGGGATAGAGTTCAACCTAGTGTAGCATATTTGGTACTAATTTTGTTGACTAAGGTGTACCTTATGATCGAGGTTCCAGATGTATATGATAATGGGTATACACCAACATATACATGATGGTGGATGCCCCATAAGTTGCCCATTATATTTCTAGTTATAGTAGAGGGTTCCCATGAGGTATAAGGTGGAGGGGATGCAGGTGGGGTAGTAGCTCTTGGACCTCATGCTCCTCATAAGATTATGTATATGTATATTAAATTATTTTCATAGTTATTAGCTATTTTTATATCTTTGATATTTATATAATGTATTTTTTTATGCAAAAGGTGATGAGTATTGAATTACTATTATAAAGTCATCCCTTTGATTTTGATGTGACGCATGCCAATTAAGGTAGTTCTTGGTGGGTTATTGGAACATGCTATGTATGTCATGGGTGAGCATTCCCTCCCCCCAATTTTAATAAGTGACATTAGCTACTGTTACATAAGTTGAGGCCACATTGGACCGTGAGGATTTTAGTGTTGAGTGAGACGTATTTGATCATTGATCAAGACTAACTTAAGGTAGAGTTGAAGAGACATTAAATGCACCCGCTTACTCTACTTTAGGACCAAGATCATATCTTATTAGCCAAATATTTATATCTATAATTTGAACATGCATATTTATAAGGATAAGTAGATGTGTATGAGGATCATGAAATGAAGGGTCGATTTTGCTCTTTGTCATGATAAGATGATAGTGGGGCCTCATCTTCACAAGATCCCTTATTGATTGAGAGAGATTTAGTTGAGATGTAGCTAAAAATATATAGGGTAAAGAGCCTATTAGTGGTGACTTGGCATAGTTTATACTTGGATCATGCTAAACATTCGATGTAGACTTTGATGTATTATTTATTGCATTGTGATAATGTGGAATCTATTTTGAATATATTATTTAAGATTTGTTTAATTGATAATTAGGATCATGTGAGGACATTAATACCTAGTATTTTTATACATTTGGTTGTGTTCATGTATAATAAATAATGTGTTAATGATATTATACTATAAGTTATGACACATGCATATAATTTATTTAATTGAGAGCTGTAGAAGAGTTAACCACCTTGACATAAATAGAAATTAAGCACCATACTAATCATTATTTATAACTACCTTTTGATACTACATTTATGGCTCAATATTATTTGAGATAGTCATACTTGAATTAGTTACCTATGATACTTATGGTCGATATTGTTGATGCTTTTGTGATATCTTTGAAGTATGCATTATATGTTCATATCTCTAATCTGAATTTTGGTGATTTTGCTTTGGTACACATGTATGTGTAATTCAAGATGTAACTTTATTGTCGACCATAGTGTCCTTCATTAATTTTATATTGATTTGGAATGTTAGTAGTCCCCATTTAAAGGTAAAAGATAAACTTTTATTACCCTTATTCACTTTGCATTCATTTTTTGTAACCATGGTTTTCCTAAAACTACATTTTCTTTTGGATTAGTATGTTGTACAAACCATCATATGTTCACTATCTTGAGTCCTAAAGTCATTGGTAAAGTAATATATCTCATATCATATCTATGTGTATGTTATAATTTTTTCTCATTATACCTCACACTTTGAAGAAATTTTATTATACGTGTTATATTTTTGCATATTATCTAAAAAAATATCTTATTTGTATGTATTGTTAAAGGGATCTAAAATGATCATTGGCTATTTCCTAAAATTATTATGGGATATCCTAGTCTTCATAGAGGAAAACGTAGGAGAAGATGAAGGATTTGAATTTATTATCTTGTTATCCACTTTTGCAAATGCGATGATCCCTTTATTTGTAAGTTATGATATGTTTTCATGTAGTACATAACAATCATTATATTCATGTCCATTTATACCATGATAAGTGAAAAATGGCTTGCCTTTTACATACTCAAGATGATGATGAGGATGATAGTAATTATGAGGAAGGGTGATTGACTTCTTATTAAATACTGATTTTAGAATATCATGTGGTTGATATTTGAATCTCTAAAACTAAAGTGGTTTCCCCTTAGAGAAAGTATATTTATTCACATAAGGTGGTTCTTTGTAAACTGGTTATTTTTATTTATTAAATTCATTAACTTGTTATTCCTTGATTATAGCTATTTAAATTTATTCATTTATCTTATTAGTGACTTTAGCTAGATTCTTTCTTTATGATGTTTGATCTGAATTCACTTTTTTATTGATAACTTACTTTTTGTGTGAAGATGACCATGATTCATTTGTATTAGTATCCTTGTGTGTTTCCAAATTGAGATCACATGCATACTTAAACACATCCATGTATAATTTATCAATATATATATATGTGTGTGTGTGTGTGTGTGTGTGTAGTTTATGCATGGCTCTTTGTTTAGTGGAGACAAGAGACCCTTACTAAATATGAGTTGCTTTTCCAAATCTAAGGGTTGATATGTTAAAGAATGAAAATTATTTTTGAATCATAACACGTAATCTTCAATAATCTCATCATGGACCTATTACAAATTTTGTATATGTTTCAATATGAATTTAGGCACCATGTGTTTGTGATAATCTAATAAGGACATATCTACTAATATTTCATGGTTAAGTAAGGATCCAATAGGCAAAATGTAAAACCAATATGAAGTATCTCTTGTGAGAATTCTATAAAAATATTTTAATATAAAATTTCCATCACTACCCCATTATCTAAAAGATAGTGCATATCGAGTTAAATAAGTACAAAGATCTCCATGACCATCGAATAAGGGTAATATAGGCATAAAAAAACATTTTAAAGGGTTATATTGAAATAAAATTATCTTTGATATCAACACAAAATGATATAGTTTTCAAGGTGAGATCAAGTACTTGCTTTTGGAGGTCACCAATATATCATTGACACAATACGACTAGTAAGGAAACTATTGGTTTTAAAAGGCTTGCTTAAGGTTTGTAATTGATAATATAATTTAAACTTTGGTATAAGAGGATATGACAAGTATCACTACATAGCTTAGGATTTAAATATAAGATAAAGTTAATGAAAATTTTAGAATCATTGCATATCTTATTACATTAAATTTATATTGAAGTAGAAATATCACATTGTTTCTCATTGGATTCTTTTGACCTAGTAGAGTAATGTGATTCATCACAAGTAATGTTACCATGAGACTCACATTGTATGGATATAACATGAATATCTTGAGGTTGTTTTCATAATTTACATCATCCAAAATTTGTAAATATGAATCAATAATATCACTTTTTGCTTGTATTTTACATTCATTTGCATCCTTTGATATTTCAAGAGAAGGGGAGGAAGTATCATTGGATATTTCAATATTATTTTTCATTTCCAAGGGAAGGGGAAGAGAAATATTATAAAAATATTGTATATCATTATCCATGTTTAAATGAGAATGTGGAATATCATATGTATTTCCATCATCTACCTTTTCTATATAGAGAGAGACTAACATACTTATTCATATCATTTAACATTTTTATGCAAGGGATATGATTTTTTAGTTTATATTAATTAATGTATTGTAATGCATTAGAAAAATTAAGAGACAAAAGGTTATAATAATTATTGATTATTCACATTTAGATATTTTTGAGAGATTAAGAGAAATAAGATATTCATTATCAATATGTTTTAGTTATTTTGCTTTATGAAAATTTAAATACAAATGAGGAAAAAAGGAAAATGGTTTTTAAATTTCTGAATTAGTCTTATCACTTTCCTCTTTGCTATATTATTCACTATTTTACTAATCATATTGATTTTAATTAGTAGAACCATAATCATACTCATTATCATATGTATCACAATCATATTTTACATTGATAGAAGAAGCATCAATAATTGTAAATGGTGATCATTAGTCCATTTATTATCATAAGAAAATGCTGTAGTATTGTTAAAGAGGAGGAAATATGAAGAATGAACAACATTAGGAATTGCATATTTATAAGCGATTTTGTATTTATTGATCCAAAATAAATAAAATATAACTAACGTCTAGCCTGCTACTAGTAACCAATTGATCATACCAAGAAATAAAAAGATATCAATAGGTGTGACTAGGTAAGGTGTGTTTGATTTGTAGGATCTTAAATATACTAGTCATAAATAGTGAAAAAAATCCAAAGGGCATAAAACATGAAGGGTTACATTGTACCTTAGATTCACTATCCCATATCTAGGGTACATTGGGAACTTTCTAGGACTAATTGCTTATTGGTGCACTACAAGAATAAATAGTCGAAGGGTTTCTATGGCTAAAAATAAAACCTAGGCATTTTTGATATACCATGAGGTATGTAGAAACTAAAATCCATATACAATTCAATCTATGGGATTGAAAATTGGATCAATACTCCTCATGCCATAGGTTAGGTAAAATTGAAGATTATTTTTTCCATAATGATAGCTCCTATGAGTTTTAAAATTATCGAAGCATAAATTCTAGAAAGTAAGAAATAAAATAAAATTTTATGATATTGAAAAAAAATTATCCAAGAAGACCATAATTCATTCTAAAGACATGAGGTCAAATATAATTTCTTTTTAGTGTCTAAAAATTATTAATTCAGCTGAAACCCCAGAAACAAATTTGGAAAAAAAACAATGCTATATATTTGTTCACCAGTATGTTTTACCCTCTTTTTTATTTAACAAATGCTATATTTTATAATAGGTGTAAAACTTGAGAGAAATCATAATGCTAAATATTTATAATTATTAACAATTTTGATTTTTAACTTGCTAAATATGAAAATATACTATTTTTGGAAAACACTAAAAATAAATGCATTTAGCCTAAATCTATTTTTTTTATTTCTAATGTCTGATAGTGTAAATTAATATAAGACAAGATTGTGATTATGCATAATCAAGGCAAAATCTAAAATTGTTTTTTTTGATTGTAGATTCGTCTAATTTGATTGTCACTAATGAATAATGGTGAAAATAAAAATTGTGATATGGTAGGATCAAGAACATATTCTGAGAATATTCCTAGATAGGACCACACTCACTAGACAATAGCATAGGTTGACCACAATCATTGACTACATACTTGTTCACATTAATTGTGGTGTAAATATGATTGTTTCACCATCTAAACCTATGTTGACTAAGATGAATGATATACTTCCAAATCTAAAATGGCAAGCAAAAATATGTGTAATGAAAAACCCTAGTTTCTAGAACACAAACTAAATTGATATAAAATAAGGGGTATCGAGTGAAAGAGATTGAGTTGGATTGACCTTGGTTATTTTATGTTGAATTAATAAGTGTTGTGCTATATTTAAAATACTTATAAGAGGGATAAAACTTAAATTTAATTCTAAAACTAATGTGTATGTGTGAAATTGTGAATACAAGTCTAGATTCTCATTCTCCTATTTTACCTTTGACATAAGCATGTAAATGTGGATTCAACCTTTGTAAAATTTAAATCTAGCTTCAAAAATTTTATAGATAAAAAATGAAATATTTGTATAGTCTTTGAGAGTGTGGAGTGTCATATTTAATACCTTAGAGTAGATTTTTATTTATGGAGTTTTTAACTTCAAATTTTAGAAACCTACTAGTGTGCAAAATCCAATTGAAAAATACCCAATTGATAAAAATAAGATTTAGATGAAACATGACATAAAATAAACTCTGTAAATTATGGATGGATAAGTTCACTCCTCATAGACAAGTCCTCAGGCCTATACCTATTTGTAGAAAATGGACTTGTCCAAAAAGATAAAAGACTAGGATTAGGGATCCTCGTGAGAATTATAAAGATAAATAATAAATGGATCGACATATAAACTAAATATAAAAAAGACCAATTAATGTGCCAATAGAGACCTTCTTCATTTTCAATAGTATATATATATATATATGAAAAATCACAATAAGGGGAATTAAAATGGGTTTGTATCAAACTTGTGTGTCTGTAATTGTATATAAATAAGGGTTAACTCTATCTCATAACCACATGTGTTAAAACCTAAATTAAAAGACAAACCTTCATGATGGTGGGGATTTC
Source organism: Torreya grandis (assembly GCA_037957365.1). Taxonomy (NCBI): domain Eukaryota; kingdom Viridiplantae; phylum Streptophyta; class Pinopsida; order Cupressales; family Taxaceae; genus Torreya; species Torreya grandis. The sequence goes on from JARHVA010005661.1 coordinate 904,812, forward strand.
CACACCAAGAACTAGTGATTACCAAATATGATTATTAGGTGGGTTTTGGTAGACTCAGGGACTAATTTATATAGGTGTGTGTTCACACACACACACACACACACACACACACACACACACACACACACACACACACACACACACACACACACACACACACACACACACACACACAAATGATTATGTTATAGACATTGTATTTATATATATGGTTATGTAGATGCCTATAGTGGTTTTGATATCCAAACTTAACCCTATGACTACCATTATTAGTTGTACTAATCATATGGGAAAATATCAACATATTGGAATGTCTTAGTCCTATACTATATACCTTTATGCAAAAATGTGAGAATTATATTATAGTAATGTTTTATTTAAGTTAATTATTTATTAATATACTAAAATTTTAATTTTGTTATACATGGTTGTGTAGATTTTGAGGGTCTAAACTTGAAGTGTAACATGGGATGGTATATTATTGTATATGTACGATGTGGTATGCTTTCACATATTATCTTTATGATAATATGGATATGAATCCATACTTATAGATCTAAAAAATATTGTTATCTTGATATCATTATTTGTCATAAGATTGAATCAAGTATTTATATGTGTTCCTTAAAATAATAGAAAATACAAGTGTATACACTACTAAGACTCAATCCCATATGAAATTATTGCATGCATATTTATGCAGGGTTGAGGGTGGACTAAACTATGCAAATTTGTGATGAACTTGACTTTATCAAGTGTATAAGATGTTTTTTAATTCTCTAGTGGCATATAATCTTGGGATTTCCTTATACTTGAGAACTTAATATATCTTCAACCTAAGAAAGAATTGATTGGGCATGATTAATTTGTCTCATTCCATACTTTTGAAATGAATGATGACTAAATCACTCCAAGCCATAAAGATCACAAGTGATAACAACAAAACATCAAATGATAATCAAATTCAAAATAATGAGCAATATCATATATTATATCTCTAAAGCTTCATCAAATACAATGAAAGAGCCTTGTATATATAGGTAAGGAAGATCAATCCCAACTAAGAGATCAAGCTAAGTGATCAATCATAACTAAGAGATCAATCTAAGTGATCAATATAAGTAAGATATCAAGATAGATATCAAACCTAAGACTAAGAGATAACTATCCATAAAGGATGGAAACAACTATAAATTTTCCCCAAAATATCTAAGAGATAAATATGTAATATTTCATAATATATAAAATAAGATAAATGAAATATTCACACATACGTGTGTGGGAATAATAAAATAAAGCACCTCAGTGAAAATGAGCTAAGGTAAACAACCTACTCTAACACCACCCCTCAAGTGAAGCTAGGGGCCAAAAATAAAGTGGCATATCTAAAATATGAGTCCCAACAACAAGACCTAATTAGCTATTCATGTAAAAAATAACTATGAAACAATATTTTGTAAAGTGGAGAAAGGGAGAAATCCCATAGGAAAAAACCTCTTCCCCTAAAAAGAGAGAAAATAAGGAAGGAAGGACTTCATATGAAATCCACCCTAAGGACAACTTCTTTCACCCCACACAAAGATTAATACTATATATCTTACACGGATGTCAAGGATGTAAAAATCCATCTCCATATGAGGTGAAAGAGTCCCATGTACATAATCCATGAGTTCTCCCTATATGAAGAAAAATCAACTATTGTATGTGATCATGATGTCCCAAAGATACATCACCTACATAAACACTGATGCAAAGGTGGCCTTGCCAAAGAATAGGCCTAATAGGAATACAATATTTTGTAAGTCATTGTTAATAAATCTATCGATTTACTCATAGATTCAAATGTGCAAGACTTAAAAATAAAAGTATATCTTTCAAAGAAACTAAGCATGTGAGAAAATGGATCCATCATTAAACAAGTAACAATAGCAATAGTAGGAGAAATAACAAGATCCAAATCAAAATGTGTAAAAATAATAATTTCTCATGAAAATAATTGTATAAACACATATCCTCACAAACAAGAGGAGTAGGCAATGAAAAAAAAACAACTATGGCATAATAAAATTAATCCTTAGGACGTCATGGTGGTGTCTCATCCATGATATCCAAAAGTGATGGTAGAGGTGCCACATCCTCAATAATCATGTCCTCTCGATCAATGAAATGACTAGGAGTATAAACTATATGAGAATTAATATGTACCTCAAACAAACCACCATCAAAAGATAGGTCCTCACTAACAGGAAAAACAACATCTTTGTCATCATCAAAAAATAAATCATCACTTACAAGAGGAAAATGAAGTGGAATAGAAGGATTTGGAGTAAAAGAGGGTTTAAAAGACCTAGAAGACTCAATATTATTCCCAAATAAGGCTACAAAGTAGTCCCAAACTTCCTTGGGTGATGTGGCACATGTGGCATAGGACTGTAGAGTGTCTAAAACATGGAGACTAATCAAGAAAAGAGCCTCATCTTGCATGGATACAATTCATATGATACCTTCCTAATCTGTAAAGTAAGGAAAGTCACCAAACACAACTCTCCACAATTTTATAAACTACAAGTGTATCTTCATTTTGATCTTCCAAGTTTTTTAATTTGAGGTATTGAGGGGCTTGAAGAAGTAGGAATCTATTATAAAAAATAAAGAGAAATATAGGAAGTAGAATAACCCTCCCCAAAAGAACAAAACCCCCCTTGATAATTTAACATCTCCTGATGAAAATAATAAGGAGCCAAAAATTTGGCACTTTATAATTTAGTGAATTTTACAAAATATATGCAATAGATCAGAAATAAAAAACACACAATTTAAAAAAAAAACAACACTCAATTTTGAGTTGCCGATCAAAATATATAGTCAATACATATTTCCCATCATAAATGGGTCAAATAAAAAAGCTCAAAATTTTAATGTTTTAAACAAATTAATTTCTTGGATAGATTTAAATGAAGTTCAAGGCCTAGAAATTAAGATCCAACTTGTAGGAATAAATAAAAAGCCCCCTCCACGTGACCACACCATATGACCAAAGGGCTATGGGTGAGAATGAGTGATCCCCCTTTTGATTGATTTGATTGATTTGGGTATTACATCATCAAAAAAAGAGGGAAAATTGAGATGAATAGTGCTCTTATTTTTTGGTCTAAAATTGACACTCTCATACATGTTACCCTATTGTTGTCTATTGTCCTAAATTTTACACTCATTAAGAGTTCCTCACTGTGTTGTGCATGAATCTTTAAAATAAACACACCCACAATGTACAAAGAATACATAAATGGTGTAGAAAACATGCATAAAATGTAGAATGTCACATACAACACACTTGCACCAGAGAAAATATATAACCATATGTAGAATTTCATAATAATATTGATCTTCTTCCTTCCTTCCAGATTCTTGCTGCAAACATTGTGATCTAAAACCTACAATAAAAAAAAAAAATATTTCTGCCAGACATTGCAACAAATACAAAAAATTGGATATAAAAAAAATGCCCTTAAAACAAATTTAAATATGAATGTCCACAACACCTTAAGCTCTTGTACCATAAAGGAATGAATACTAGATCATTTCAAGCCACAAATATCACATGTGATAACAAAAAAACATCACATGATAAGCATATTCAAAATAAAGAGAAATATCATATATTATATCTCCAAAGCTTCATAAACTATAATGAAATATCCTTGTGTATACAAAGGGAAATGTAATTGATCTATTAATCAATCTTAGTTTGGAGAAGATAAATCCTACTTATACTTCTGATTGTTGATGCATTAGATATTCAAGGTCATGACCAAGATGGATCTACTAGACCTAACCAAATGATATTTTACCATAATAACATCACTAGAGAGGGTTATAAAGCCTCTAGTCAAGAAACACTATGAAATAACCCTAACTAGGTCCTATGTTTTCATATTCACAAAGTAAATGTAAAGGAAAGTAAAATCTAATCTAGTGCTGGTACAAAATGGGGGTAATAAACATAAAAAGTAAACATGCATAGGAGAATCCTAATTAAAATATGTATAAGTAAAACCCTAATGCATGGAGAAGAGTAAAGCTAGAGATACTTACCTTGGAGATGAACTCATCAAGACTCAATCTCTCTCTTGGCCAAGGTTGATTCACAAGAGGTTGTTGTAGTTTGTAAGGATCACTAAGAAAGGCCAAAGCATCCACTATTTTTACACAGCACAAGATTATTTTCCAAGTATAAACCCTAAGTAATAACTCCTCAAGTAGAATGGTAGAATATTAGATTTTAAAGAAGTACGAATGAATAATTAACTCTTATCTCTCTAAGAAATGGGGAAATGAATGTGTATATATAACTAAATCTAACCCTAGACATTTTTGAAAGTTTAGATGATAGGGTTGGCTCAATTGACTTTGTATCATTAATCTATAAAAATAATGTATGTCTCAATTTAGGCTGGCTAGAGCTAACCTAGACCCGTAACGTTAATTTAACAATTTGAATACAGGGTCAACCTAGGCTGATAGTGTAATGTAAACTATTAAAAATGGTTTTATGCTTAGGAAGGTGATAATAAAGGTGGTAAAATGATTGGATAAGTGTGTAAGAGAGGAATCAAGGCTTAGGGAATTACATAGGAGAAGGTTTTGTAGATAGCAAGTGGTGGTATAGGGGACAACAATCCTGTGAAGTACCAATGGTCTATCCACCCTTTTCCTGGTGCACCCTTTAAGGCTTATATTTAGAGAGATTGAGACTCGATGGGTTCCTGTAAGAGAGAAAGCATCAGTAATTGATAAAGTTTGAAAATATTAGGTGTATATATATTTCCCACTTGAATCTCATCATGTGTCACTCAAGTGTAATAGAAGCTGGTGCTTCGAGAAAATAACATAGCAACACACAACACTAAATATAACTAAATTATATTATTTTAAGACATAAAATAACTAGAAATAAATGATTAAAATGAAATAACTAGAAAACAAAAGTAATGTATGCATACCTTGACTTACCTTTATCACTGGATGGTTATCTGTTGTGTTTGTAGTTTTAATCTTGGAGGGTGCAGAGATTGCTTTGGATAAACCTAAGGATACAAAACTAAAGAGAATAAATAAATAAATGTAGAAAAGCCAATATAACTAACACTATGTAGGCATGATGTACTTGGAAATTTGGTAAGATAGGGTGATAAATGCTAAGTTAGGACCAAATAACCAAGTCAAATTTAGAGTAAATTGGGTAACTGAAAAGCCAAGGCTACTAAATGATCGAAAAACTCAAATAAGTAAACCTTGAGTAAGAAAGGCAAACAAACCAGGTCAAACAAATGATGCATGTAAAAATGGTAATTAGACATCAATGTAATAATAATAATAATCCTTAAAAAAATATGGGTAAGCAAATGGTAAAACAATGTTGATGAGTGAACAGTAATAATCCTTACTCAATCATCACTAGAAAAAGGACATGAAAAGGGATAATAACATTCGTGAGTGAGAAGTAACAAGCCAACCACACTCAAAAATATAAAAATTACATGAAAAATATAAACAAACATAGTTATCCAAAAAAAAAAAAGTACAATAATGGAAAATTTTCAAATGAACCAAGGCAATTCGAGAAGTGTGAAGTAATGGTGCAAAGAAAGTAGTCTAGAGTTGCTCAAGTATATTGTTTTGTTTTAAAGATAGAGAAAATTGAAACATAATAGTGCTAACATGTGTTTAAATATGTGAATAAGAGGGAATATAGAAGTGGGAAAATATATTTAGAATCAAACTTTCCTATTAAGGGGGAATGACATGGGTGGTGGGGAAAATGAAGGAAAAATCAGGGTAGAGAAACTTTTTATCAAAGCCAATAAACTTAAATTAGGTTTGTCAAAATAAGATGAATTTCAACATTAAGGACTCTAAATAAATTATCATAACCAAAAAAATATTGGGTCACTAAATGAAGTATTAATATCATCCCATGAAAGATATATGCATGAAAATTAAAATGGACTTACCTTCCCACAACCTGTTTTCTATTCCTCAAGACCCATTAGAAAGTTGTCGATCTACTGAAAAGATTGGGTAATTACATGAGAAATTAGGTATCACCATAGATGATTTTGAATTCTCATATCCCAATCTATTGGCCTGCCATACCCCAATGGACCTCAGCTCTATCATGAGGCCAATGGTGGATTTTGAGCTTCGATTGGAGATAAGAGATGTGCCACTAATCATGTCTTTTTAGCATGATTTTAAATTTTGACTTTGTATGTTGATTTTTGATCATTACCTTTTATTTTAAATCAATTAGATTTTAAATTTTTGTAGATTTTTATATTCCCCTTCTATATGGATTTGGAAAACCAAACATGGGTACTAAAAATGACTATCATTTAAAAACTTGGGATGTGATTGCTGAGAAAGAGAACTTAAAGATCATGGTGTCTAAAATTCTTATTTATTCATGTGAAATAGAAGTGTTATCTTGACTTTGACCTTGTTTTATCTAAAGTGGAATGAAAGGAAATGAAATTAAGAGGAATGAAACATGAAACAATTTGAATTACTTCAAATCACAAAAAAATGTGACCAATGTGAAAAAGGGATACAATGATAGGTAAGTATGATTCCTTATCATAAGAATGTATGGAAGTGTAGGGAAACATGCTAATATAGTTTATTGTGCAAGTTTTATCTACAAAATAAAGAAAAACTAAAGCTAAAAATATGGGATTACAAACTTGTGACCATTTTTTAACATTCTAGAAAAAGAACAATAAAATTAAATAAATATAGTGATTTTATGAGGAGGTCCTAGTCCTATCCATGGTCTTACACTAAAACTCATAAAAGAGAAATCCAAGAGGATGAAAAAAGCATGTGAAAAATCAAAAAGATAAAGATGGTATTTGTGAAGAAGGACTAGTTCTATCCATAGTCTTACATTGCAACTCACAAAAGAAAAACCCAATAGAGTGTACAATGCATTTGGAAATAACAAAGTTGATATGAAAACAAAATAAATTCATGAGGAAGACTAGGTCCTATCCATATTTTTACAATGTAACTCATTATAAAAAAGAAACCAAAAGACCAAAATAAGGAACTAAGGTTTGTGTAAAAATAAACTGCTATAGAGGGTGAGACCCATGAAGAAATTTTACAAAAAGTGTTAGTAGGATAACATATAGAAGGCATGATAAAAAGGGAAAGATCTAAGAAAAGTAATTTTTCAAGAATTGTACATTGGTGGGATCTTTGGAAATATGGACTTCATTAGTTTGGAGGTGATAGGTTCTAGGACCAAGAATATATTTCACTCCTTTATCATGGGTATGGTCTAATTTAAGGACTAAATCACCAACATTAAAAGTGCAGAATTCAACCTTTTTATTATGTTACTTGGTGATATGAGCCTTGTGTTGGTGATTGTGTTCCATAGTGGCTAAAAGGTGTTCATCAAAAATATTGAGAGTATGAAGGTGAGCTTCATGTAATGCCTCATTAGGAATGATACCATGGAAATATATACGTGAGGGAAACTTAACTTATAATGGTAAGATATATTCAAAACTATAGACTAGCGATAATAGTGTTGGTCGAGTGGCCATGCATATAATAGTGCAATAGGCCCAAAGTGGAGGATATAAATGAAGATGCCAATCTGTGTGGGTTTCATGGATTGTCTTTTGGAGGATTTTATTAGGAATTTTTTTAGTGGCCTTAATTTTTCTATTGCATTATAGATGATAGGGTGTGTAAAATTTGTGGGATATTTTGAGTTTAACACATAACTATTTCATGCCTTTGTTTTTGAAATTTCCACCATTATTAGAAATGATAGTATGGGCAACTCCAAAATGATAAATGATTTGATTGAGGATGAACTTGGAAATAGTAATTCTTGTGACATTGATGAGATGCATGGATTAAACCCATTTGGTAAAATATTTAGTAGTCATGATGATAAAAATATGCCCATCTTATGATCTAGATAGTTTATCTATGAGATCTAATCCTCACATGGAACATGGCCAAGGATATTCCATAGTTTGGATCTCAGCTAGTGGCAAATGGATTAGATCATCATGAAGTTGGCAAGGACTACACTTTTTAAAAAAATTGATAGCATCTTTTTCAAAGGTAGGATAAAAGTATCCCATACATAGGCATTTGCATGCTATAGCATATGTGCTACAATGACCACAACAAATGCCCCCATGTGCTTGTTCAAATAGAGGAGGAACCTCTTATTTAATTACACAATGGAGTAGGGTACTTTCAGTGTTGAGATAATAAAGGGTGTTATATTGAAAGACATATTTGAAATCTTGTTTGTGAATTTGAGTCTTTTTGTGAGAATTTTTATCCATATGATAAGTTTGATGCTCAAATAATTGGATAATGTATTTATAACACATGCTCTATCGAATGTTGATAGCCTCAATATGACATATAAGTGAATCTTATGGTTGGATGGAAGAGGGGTAATTTATTATTTGAATAATAAATTTAGAATCAGTGAGAACTTGTTGTAGATGAAATAAAGATGCTGAAGAAGCAAGTAAATCAATGATAGAGTTTTGATCTCTTGGAATGGGATTGATGATAAAAGAAGTGAAATATTTGGCAAGGGTAGTGACCCTTTGATGATAAGCACTAATATTTTCAATTTTACATTGATAATCACCATTAACCTATGGGAAAATGATTTAGGAGTCACCTAAAGCATGTAGATATGTAATATCTAAGTCAAGTGCCACTCTCATGCCTAGGATTAATGCTTCATGTTTTAACATGTTATTATTCACATCAAAGGTATGTTGAAATGCCAAATATATAATTTCACCCTAAGGACTAGTGAGTATACAACCTACCCAAACTCCTTGGAGACATTTGACACCATCAAAATGAAGGGTCCAAGTATCTTCATGTAAATTGATGTTGATTTAGGGAAGTTCTTTGATGATTAATTTAGATTTATTAGTACCATGAATGATGTAGGAATATTCTTTATTACTTGATTCTAAATTAATAGTGAAGTTATGGAAGTAATCTTTAAGAGAGATAGCCTAATTAAGACCTTTAATATCGAGGATGTTATCATCCAGGAGACTATCTTGAAGATGATTGGTAGTGAGTATGGGTGCCACTATGAGTTAGTCAGTAATGACTTGTCCTTTGACAACTTTTTGTGTGATGACATGAAGATCAAATTCCATTAAAAAAACCATCCACTTGCCAATTTTGTCTCCAAGGAGAAAGGATTTAGAGAAGAAGTGATGAAGTGGGTTAGAATGAACTATGACATAAGTTGTTTAATAAATCCTATCATGATGGAGTTTTTTAGCTATAAAATAGATAATGAGGCAATCACAATCTACTTTGGTATAATGCTTTTTGTAATCGATGAGACCTTGACTGATATAGTAGATATCATACTCTCTTCTAGTATCATCTTTTTGGGCAAGCATTGCCCCAATTGATACGAGTGTGGAAGAAGTGTATATAATTAAAAAAAAGTCATTGGAAGGTAGACAAAGGGTGGGTAGATGGAAACATGATTCTATCATATTATCGAATGAATTCTAACAAGGATTGATCCATTTAATAAGATTAAATTTCTTAAAAAGGGAATTGATATAATACATGTGATAAGCCATTTTGGGGACAAATCATCAGTTTGACCCAAGCTTGCCAAGGTAAGTATGAATGTCTAAAATGGAATAAGGAATAGGCATGTTGACATTAACATTGATATTAGTGGGATAAACATAATTACCATGAAGGGAGACTAAAAACCCAAGTAATTTACCAGATGTAATGGCAAAAACACATTTGTAGGGATTGAGTCTAACTTTATATTTGATGAGTAGATCAAATATGATGGCAAGATCATAAAGATGAATTTTGTAGCTTTTGGATTTGGTGATGTGATCTTCCACATAGGTTTTCACAATCTTATTAATAAGGTCATGAAAAAAGTGGGCCATATCCTGTTGATAAGTAGTTCTAACATTTTAAAGGCCGAAGGGCATTTTAACATAGCAATAGGTGCCCTATTAGTGAAAGTTGTCTTGTGTTAGTCTTCAAGGGTGATATGAATGTGATTGTAGCCCAAAAACCATCCATGAGGGACAAAGTTTTATATCCAATAATGGAATCAATGATGGCATCTATTGAAGGTAATGGAAATTTGTCATTAGGACAAACGATATTTAGATTATGAAAAGTAATGCAAATGAAAATGGCCATGGTGACTTTTTAATGAATGGGGACAAAGTTGGAGACCCATTCAAAATAATCCACATGTTTGATAAGTTTGGCATCTAAAAGTTTAATAATCTTGTTATGGCATAAGTTGGCAACTTTAGGGGGAAATTTCCATTGTTTGTGCTGAATGTGTTTGGCATCAGGGTATGTGACATTGTTGTGCAACATAATGCTAGGATCGATGCCAAGAATGTCCTCATATGACCAAGAAAAAGTCTCATGATATTTATCAAAGAATAAGCTAAAGTTATCATTTTTAGTTGGTGTGATTTATCTATAAAATTTTATACGTTGAGGGCATGAGGGGGTGCCATATTCAATTATTGTAGCTTCCTTGATAAGCATAACATTTCTATATTGAAAATGATATGGCATATTAAGAAGAGAGGAAATGGGACTGGTTTTAGGATCAATGCTAGCAATTAAGTTGTTAAAATGAGGGGCCTTTCCCTTGAAATTCACAAGTTTTTGATATTGCCAAGGAAGTTATGGTTCTCAAGCATGGATAAATTCAATGATGGCTTCATCACTAGGTAACATAGGTAGAGGACCATAGTATTTCACATCTACTTCAAGATAAGTAATTTTTTTATCATGGCGGCTGTATTCAAAATGTACTTGACATACATCTATGGCCTTGGTGTTGAGAGTGATATTGGGAGTAGGTGAAACTGTAGAGGAAGGTTGATTAAACTCAATTGGTGTATCTTGAACATTACTCATTGGAAGAGGATCGGGTAGACCAGTGTTATAAGAGGTATAGAAGGTTCCATAAGTTTTGAAGATGAAAGAGGTAAGATTTATTTAACCACCCATAAGAGGAGAATTGATTGGAGGTACATGACCTTCAAGTTCAAAATCAAAATCCATGAAAATAATATGAACATCACAATTAAAATCATGTATTTGGGATAATTTTTTTTGATAATGTTGAACATCCATATCTCTTCATTGAGCTTGGGCCATAATATAGTTATCATCATAAGTTAGATAAATAGTACATGTTTGTGCCTTAGAGGAAAATTTAGAAGGCGAGATGCCTAAATTATTATAAAAGATCTTGAAATGATTTGGCCACTCCATAGTCATTACACATGAAATCAACTTCTGTATAAGATGCTTCATGTTCATTACATGGAGGAGGAAAATCAATGATCTCATTGATAAGAGGGACGATATGATGATGAGGTAACAAGGAAGGAGGTAGCCACTTCAAGATGTAAGGAGGTAACTTGGTAGTATTGCATGTGTTTTTCAAATTGTTGGGCTCATCTTTGTTAGAATCAATAAGAGTGACATGTAAATATGGATTTATATTGATGAATTTAGGTAAAGGAGCACTATTAATCTTTAGAATAGTGGAAATATTATATTTAGATTTAGGATTAGGAATTTGAATACTTCATGGGTTAGGATTAGCCTCATGTTTATATTGTTTACCATTATGAATTAACTTAAACATTGGTTACTGAAAGAGGTGATATCCCTCATGTGATGATCCATGGGCGTCTTAAGAGTATAATGTAAGATAATGGTGAATCGAGGACTATAAGCTTAATACATATAGTTTTAGGTCTAATAATAAGAGGGAACTAAATATAACCAAATAGATTTCAATTGGTCTTATCAAATCCATGACATGTCAAATGAGTTTGCTTGAGATGATCTTTATTATATCTAAGTTGTTGAATGGGATAAAGAGATGTCATATTAATGCCCAACCCTTAGTATACCAATACTTTATAAATGAGGGTGGTATTAATGGTTATTTTAATAAAGAGGGTTGGATTTCTAGCTTAAAAGAGGATTTCATTATTGATCATGTCTTCTTTGAGGAATGCTATGGAAGGTTTTGAAGAAGGACAAATAGATTTAATGGTATGAACTTATATTGGTTGAGGCTCATGAGAAAATGGTTCCTCTTCTAAGATAGATGGCTCTTTGATTTGTTAGAGTTTTTGCATTAGTAACTTATGGTGATAAAGATAGGTGTGAACTAACTCCATGAGAGGAATTTTTACAAGGTATAAAGTTGAGTTCTTATAAAAATTTATAATGAGTTTTGGAAGAATAAGAAACAACACAAGGCTTGATAAGTAAGATATGTTTAGGAGGAATCAAAATGGTTAGAGGTTCAAAATGAGGAGGTTGTTCCTCATTGGTTTCTTAAGATCAATGAGTAGTAGTAGTATCTTTGAGAAGTTTTTCTTCTAAATTCAATTTCTTTAGTTTAGTAATGGGATCTTTGTGGGCTAGTTTACATTGATAATTGACCTTAGCCACATTTATGTATTGGGAATTGGTGTAATATTGATCATAGTCAGTGTCAATCACACAAATATCCTTATTTTCTTGTTGAGGGTTAGATGTAGAGAAATATTTTTTATTGTTAGAAGAAGAATCTTTGGAAGTTTATTTCTTTTGAGAAACATTAATGTAATGTTCATGATGGATTTTAATTAGGGCATCATGATTGAATGGATATCCAAGCATAAAAGAAATGATAAATTTTGTAAGCCCTCAACATGTTTCATGGGAATGACCTATATCAACATGGAACCAATCAAATTGATTAGGATCATAGCATTTAGGGGGATTATTAGGGTATGTGAATGGTTTAGAGGGCACTAAAAATTGTTTCATTTATTTCACAGTTAGTGGCATATGAGAAGGTTGGGGATTTTATGCCTTAACTACTCTTGGTTTTGGATGAGGAAGATTGTCGATTATCACATTAGTTGAATGTTTTAAATATCCATTAATGATTTTAGTATTAAGTTTAAACTATTTCATTAAGAAATCTTGACACTTAGCTTGGTCAAGAGCCTCATTTAAAGTTTGGGGAGCCAAAGTTCAAGCATTGTATTAGAGTGAAGATGGTAATGCTGTTATAAATAATTTGAACAAGTTATCATTAGTCATGTTGTGATCATCATTATGAGCCAAATATTTCCATCATTTGATAAAATCACGAGCTAATTTGGTACGAGATTGCTTAGCATTGATGAAATGACTAAGGAAATTTTTGAGAAGATCATTGGGTTAGAATTATTTGACTAGAGGATTGACTAAATATTCTAGTTGCCATATATAATGTTGGGGAAGTTGGTTATACCATTCTAATAAATCACTGATGAAGGATTTAACTAAAAATTTGGTTGTGGTGAAAGTAATAGTTTGAATCCACATTTTATAAATATTACTAGATTCCTTAAGAAAAGATGCAGGGTCTTTAGTTACATCATATTTAATAGTTGGAAATATATTACCAATAATAATAGAAGAAATGAAAGGGACTAAAGTCTCATTTTGGATGTGTTTAAGCATCTGATTGTGCATGATAGGTTATGTAATGACATTATCCATGATATCTCTAAGAGGTGTGTAGACACCGCAAACGTGTCTGCACCTTGGTTCTCCCCCTTGTCCACCTCAAACCCCTATCCTAACCCTTGGCCTCCATTTGATTAAAATAACTTAAATATTTTAATCAAGTGGCCCCCTTTCCACCCTACCCTTGCCACCTTGGATCCTCCCTTGAATCCCTCCACCTTCCCCCTAGCATTTATTATGCCAAATCTCCTCATTATCTTCCCCCCACGCCCATTTAGGCATCCTCGTGACCGTTCTTCCCATAACCCCTCGCCCGGCGGCGTGCAAGAATGGGCAGAGGCTATTTTTAGCCTCTGTCCCCTTTCTGCCACCGCCGACGTCGGCGACCCTTCGGCCGACGTCGGTGAAACTGCCGGCGTCGGCAGCCTTCATTACCCCTTTCTGCATCCGTTGCAGCCCCTGGACCCTTGAGCTCGCAAACAGAATCCTCTTGGCGCTTTGGCATTCGACTCTCCTCTGTCTGGACCTCGTGCAACAGCAGCAATGGGTGCAAAGGCTCTGGATCAGGGATTTCTTCTTGCAACAAGTCTTCTATAGCTCCAACAACAGCTCCTCCATTCTTCAGTCAGCAAGCCAAAGGTAAGCACAGTCTGTTATTTCATTTCATTCTTTCATTTAGTCTCAGTTATCTATCCTATCTACTGTCTTCTGTTAGCTGTGTCCTTCCCCTGAGAGGCTAAAAAGCCTTCTCAGACCCTGTCCCCTGTCCATCTTCCTCTTCCCTGTCTCCCTTTCTACACAATCCCAGACAACTTCCTCATCCCCCTGTCAACAAAGACCTTGCACAAGGCACCCAACCAGAGATAGACCATTCCCCAGTCCATCCAAATTCGCCCCCGAACTCTGTCTCGACCCTGTTCATAAACCGGACCCGTCCACAGTCCAGAAAGCAACCCAGACCCGACTACAGGCCACAACCCCGACCGACGCTGGTCACTTCCCCAACCGACGTCGGCAGGATAACCGACGTCGGCAGATCAGATAACCGACGCCGGCGACATTTTTGACCTCGGCGACTGTCATCAGCCCTACAACTCCTTCAGGGAATCATTTTGTCTTTTCTTTCCTTTCTAATTTCTTTGTCACTTCTATATTCTGGCATTCTCTATTTCCTTGGTCTTTTATCTGTCTGTTATCAGTGGGTTGACCTCCCTTGAGGAAGTTTTCACACTTCCGGGAACAAGCTTTTGCTTGGCAACCCACCGCCTATCCATCTAACATTTTCTTGTCCAAGTTTCCTTTTTTCTTGCAAGTGTCTTTCCTCCACAGCCAAAGAGGAGTGCTCACAAGCGTCTGGATTACGGTGCGCGATCTTTATCCAGGTACTTCACATGCCTTGTCCATTATTCTTTTAGTTTCTTCTTTCTCTTAAATCTGAAAAGCAAATTAGCGATAGAAACATTTCTGGCACGCCCGGTGGGACCCTAGGTTCCTCCTGGGTTCCTTTTCTTCTTCATTCATTTAGGAGCATTAGGTTCTTACCTTTTCTCCTCCTTCTTTTCTTCTCAATGACACTATAAGCAGGACTAAAACGAATCTTTCTTCCTTGCATTTCTAGACTAGTCTAAACATCATACTCTCAACCCTTTCTCAAACTTGTCTTCATAACAAACATCACATTTCGACTTGGGCATTAAAACGTATTGCACTTTCATTTCTGCTTGTGCTTGCATTAGTCCACATCTAGTAACTTAGACGCATATTGAATAAATCGTAGACACTTGATGTTACACTACCTGACCACATGCACAAAACAAACATAAAACTTACTTGAGACAAGGCCCGACTGGGATTTCATCCCCCAGCGGATACCTTACCCATCCCGGTGACCCTACTTGGATTTCATCACCAAGGGGGAAGCCCACTCCATTCTTTGGTGGAGGATAAACTCTAGGCGAGGTATATCTTGGCTAAGCGAGACCAGCTAACCACTGGAATCATGAAGTGAGGGGAGCTTGCTCCTTAGCACCAGGCCACGTACCAGACCCTAACACAGATCTTTGAGCACCTAAAACAAGACCCGAAACCATCTTTAGACCGCCTTCTTCTAGGACCCATTTTTCAGCCAATCTCCCCAAACATTCATCTAAGGCATAAGCCACAATTTCTAAGGTTAAGTCCTAGGGTTTATCGCTTAGGCTTGTCTGTCTCTCCCTATTTTTCTCTTCTCATCTGTTTGTTTGAGGGAGTGAGGACGCTTTCTTCTTTGTTTTTCCAAGAATCTTCAAACCTTTTGGTTCTCTGGAAAACACAGTCATCGACATCGGTTCTGCCACCGACGTCGGCTTTCCCCTGTTACCGGCATCGGTTCTAACACCGACGTCAGCTTTCCTGTCTTACCGGCATCAGTTATCTGACTGACGTCGGCCACATTTCTTACCGACATCGGTTTCTTAACCGATGTCGGTCTCTGTCACTGTCCTTTTTTTTCAAAACTAGCAGCCTGAAACCTGTCCCTTCTCTGTCAAAGACTCCATCCTGGTTTTCTGAAACTGAGCAACACAGTTCTTGAAACCTGAACCTTCTTTGCCTTGCATGGTTTTGACTCGTAGCCAAGCCAAGGCTCTTGTCAACCACGCTAGCCGTCAACCACTTCCGTCCACCCCGTCCGTGACCAAGCCTACAATGGAGTTCAACTCGGAGACCGAAAGAACTCCTGCCCGTCCAACCCCGCCGCAGACTCCCATTGTCCAAGAAGGGGACCAAGATTTCGAGCGATTCTTGGACCTCAACGTCAAGGCCTTGCAACACTATCTCGCGCATAGCCGAACACGAGACTCTTTGGGCAATCCAATCTACGGAATGCCAACCTCCCTTGCCGCAACTACGGCTGTATCAACAGCATCCGTAGTTCAACCTTTGGACACTCAAGCCATCGCTTTGACCACTGACCAGACTTTGACCAATCCTCCAGGTGTGGCCTCTCCCTCTATCATTGGGCCCACTTCCACCGGGGTTCTGGCCCCCTGTCAACCTCAACCCGCTCAACCGCTATCCACTCCTTTTGAAAACCTCATCGTCTCTATTTTGCCTACCCTGGCCCCTATCAACACCAGGGTGGCTGCTTACCCCTTGGCCCCTGTTACCACAATCCAGCCTCTCGTGGCAACAACGGGCCCAGCTATGTCTTCTACCCAACCACCTTTAGCCTCCACTTCTGCCCCTGCGATTAGTCATCCGTACATTGTACAACCGACTATGTCGCACGCCTCCTCTAGCCTCTTCCAAGCGCCTTACAACTTAGGGGGCGCGCAACCCGTCAATCCGTCGGCAGACATCATCAAAATGCTGATGGACAAGATGACCAGTCTAGAGACCTCTGTTTCTGGCTCACGCAACACTCTTTCATACGAGCAGATCTGCAACGAACCCATTCATCCTTCTGTCCCAATCAGACCATATCCCAGCCAGTGGGAGCTTCCGAAGTTTTCTCGCTTTCAAAACAAGGAAGACCCACAGCAACACTTGCGGGCATTCAGACATGCCTGCTACCTCATTGGCCATGACAATGCGTTACTCTTACGCACGTTTCCTATGTCTCTCTCGGGCACTGCACTTGACTGGTACAGGTCCCTTCCTAGCCATTCTCTCTTCTCATTCACACAATTGGCTCAGCTCTTCCTCGATCACTTTTCCATCAACATAACCAAGAAGATCTCAATCACGGACCTCTATTCTATCTGACAATTCAAGGACGAGTCCATAGCCGACTTCATTGCTCGATGGAGAGGCCTCATCAACCAACTCTCCTTTTCCTTACCCCAGGCCGAGCTTATTGAACTCTTTTCCCAAGCCTGTGCCAGACATATCTCTTCCACCCTGAGGGTTCAAACCTTCCGCACTTTTGACGAGGCCTTCACGATGGCCTGCAAACTTGAGTTGCGTGCCATCGAGGAGAATAAAGTCAAGTTGCGGAGCAAGAATCCCAGCTCTAAGACCAATGACTCTTCTTCTGCTAAGCCATCATCATCCAATTCTAAATCCAAGGCTTCAGCTAATGCCATGGTTGTCAGACCTTCATCTTCTTCATCCAATCAGCCTGAGCCATCTACATCTCAGAGCACCACTCGCCAATTCCAGCAAAGATACGTGCAGCGATGATATACTCCTCTCAGAGAATCATATGCGTCTGTGCTGGAAAAGCTTGTTAAACAGGGAGTCCTCAATCTCCCTCAAGCCCGACCTCCTCCACAATTCGATCCCTCACGCGCCATCCCCGCGTGGTATAGGGAGCAAGACTTCTGCAGCTTCCATCGTGTTAAGGGCCATGACACGGAAAACTGCAAAACCTTTAAGAACATAATCCAAGACATGCTTGAAAAGGGGGATCTCATCTTAGACAATCCAAATGCACCCCCTAATCAGGCCATTGACATCTTCAAACAACCTTTCCCCAATCATCCGCCAACTCAGAACAATGTCCAGACCTTAATTGATGACAATCATGAGCACAATATTCGAACAGTCAATACGGTCTCTCCTTTCATCCCCAATCAACCTCAAGAGGTTAGTCCATCAATCAGTCCATCACATGTGGATGAACCTCTTTCCTCGGCTAGTTCTCCGTTGACCTCTCTCATCTTAGAGGATGCCTCGGCCTTACCAGCACCACCGGTCTCGCCATCCTCCTTTCTGCTGCCTATGGAGGACCCAACCCTTCCTACTCCTCAGCCGCAAGTGGAGGGCACCGTCATCCCTGCCCTTTACCCGCTGGAGGAGCCTCGCTCCCCGGTTTCTTCTCCACCCGGGGAAGAACTTGTCTCCCCTTCATCTTCATCTAAATCTGTCATGACTTCACCACACCATGCGTCTAAGACCACTACACCCATCTCATCTTCAACCTCGCAACCATCAACATCTTCTTCTCAGCCATTTTCCCGGTTAGTGGAGAAAATCAAACTTCTCCCTCCGAGGAAAGTGACGCCTCAGGTGTTGTGGGAGCGTCTTAAAGCCCTTCAACATACCCGCGCCCTCTCATCACATGCCGCTAATCCTCCCAAGACGGAATCTCGTCAGACTCTTGACAAAGACCAGACTCTCAAACCTCAACCAAACCCATCAAAACCGAAGCCTGCATCTATCTCGTCTAAACCCATCAAGTCATTTGGCGTTCGTCCTATCTCCACCCTCACTCACCCGCAAGTGAAGGTGGACCTAGGCCAGACCTCGACCAGCAGTAGTCTTCCAACCAAGGCGAAGAAGACTGCCAGACCACAGAAACAAACGCCTCCTTCCCCGTCACCATTGCCATCCATTTTGGGCCCCCATCCTTCGACCTTGGCTAGCATCCTTCCCACTCCGACCTTCAACCAAAACTCGTTGCCTCCTTTGCTTCCTCTGCTTACTTCCAGTCGTTCCTCTCCCAAAAAGGTGGTATCAATCACTAAGAAAGAGCCGTCTCCATTTGTCACCGCGCCATCAACCCATAAGGTGGTACGGAAACCTCTTCTAACCTCGCCTAAGCAAAAGTCACCAACCTCGCGCATATCAACTAGCATGGACCCTCTAGTGGGCTCGTACTCGTTGATATTGTGCCGACTTCTGCAGACTTCCGACATAACCCTTCCGCCCATCAAGCCTTTCCAACCTCTCGGGTCCAAGCCCTCCTGGTTCGACGACACGAAAATTTGCTTATATCATCGTACACCAGGACACGACATCGAGACTTGTTGTGCCCTCAAGGCCGTCATCCGCCACCACATGGAGAAAGACACTCTTCTCCTTGAGGACACTCTTGACCAGACCCTGACTCCTTCCTGTCCAACCTCTTCAAACACGTCAACATCTCACCAGCAAGACATGACCCCTTCTTCACCTCCTATTTTCGAAATCAATGCTATTCGTATAACCACTAGGTCGCAAAAGGACAAGGCCAAAGAAAAAGCTGCCATTCCTTAGACCTATCCCTTCGTCAAGCCACCCCTTGCGCCCAAGCCTAAAATTTCTATCCTTGGCACGTTCCAACCTTCTTCGTCTTCCTCTTCTGGGCCAATTCACGACTCCATGCTGAAGCAGCTCCACCAGACACCTGTAAAGATGTCTCTTTATGACCTTATCCAAACCTCGCCTCAGCACCGTCAAGCCCTTATCCAAGCCTTACAGGTAGCGGAGGTCCAACCCGGGGACCCCCAACCACTCGCTGCCCTCGTCCACTCTTTATCTCCTGTCGCCTCCATCACATTCAGCAATTCTAAGATTCCCACACCTAACACGGAAGATCAGGATGCCGCCCTCTTCATCACTGCCTATGTTGATCGGACGCGCATTAAACGCATTATAATCGACGGCGGCGCTAGCATCAACATAATCTCTACCCATGCCTTTGATCAGCTGGCTCTTCCCAAGAATTGCGTCTCCAAAATTGACGCGATCTTACGCTCTTTTAACGACACCACCGCCACGACCATTGGCACAGTCATCCTCCACATTCGCATTGGTCCACGCACAGTCTCGGAGCTCTTCTATATCATCGAAGGAGAGTTTCAATACAACCTTCTACTGGGCTGACCTTGGATCCGTGCCATGGCCTGTATACCCTCCACCCTGCACCGTTGTGTGAAGTTCGAGCATGATGGGCAAGTCCACACCATTCCCACTGACCCTTCACCCTTCAAGACTTGCAACACCACCTACCGTCCCAACGATGTCCTCATTCCCATCAAGCCGTCAACTCCGGCACCGCCTCCATTTGCAGAAGCTTCGACCAGTTCGCAATTGGCGGTTGCCCTCACCCCTCCTCTTTAAGCATCCACCAAAGACCCCATGGAAGACATCTTCCAACGACTATCACTTGGGGAATATCGCTTGTTGACCCTTGATATGTTCCAAACTCCGCAAGAGTATGGACGCCTTCACCTCAGTCCTAATTACGACCATCGAATCGGGACGGTCGTACCTTATGGTCCTCCTCACTTCTGAACCAACTTTGTCTACGGGGGGCTTAATCAAGCTCCTACCAACGGCAATTCTCTCTCTTCGCCCCAACCTTTCACATCTGACTTCTCATTTCTCGGCAACCCCGCCTTTGCACACACTTACCTTCACAGGTGTGCATGGAAGGGTTTTGGTTTCGAACGATATGAGCAGGGCTCCCATCAGCCCATCGAGCCGCTCAATGATCACGATGCCAAGAAATGGTATGGCCTGGGATATCATGACCCCACTCAGGCTCCTTCCGACCTTTGTCCCGAGCCAACCATCGACCAATCTCTTCCAGACTCGCCCATCTCTCCTTCATCACCTACGGAGTCGGTGGTTTCCATCCCTCCTAGTTTTTTTTTCCATAAACACCATCCGCCTGGAACCCCTGACCTATCAGCTCAATGGGGCGCCTAAGTCTCTCCCTCTCATTTTTCCTAGCATGGTAGAGGATGAGTCGGCAACCATTCACATTGTCCACTGCATTGACGATGACGCCATCCTTTCCTACATGGGTGCCAATGACTCTTTCATCCAGTGTTTCCTCCCTTCCGAGACCCAGGTTATGTTAAATGAATCCACCATTGACATCAACCTCCCTTCTTCTTCTGATGTTCCTCACGTCTTAAAGATTGGCCAATCTTTAGATGCTCAGGAGCAGCTTGACTATGCCCAGTTCCTTTCCAACCATAGCAAGGCCTTTGCCTGGACTTACAGCGACATGCCTGGCATCGACCCCACCATTGCTACCCATAACATTGTCACCAAACCAGAGGCTAAGCCTGTTAGGCAGAAGCTTTGAAAGATGCATCCTTGCGTTGCGCTCCTTGTCAAAGAGGAGCTTCAGCGCCTTCTTTCTGTCTCCTTCATCCAACCCATCGATTATCCACAGTGGGTCTCTAACATCGTCCCAATTACTAAAGCAACTGGGGGGATTCGAATCTGCACGGACTATCGCGACCTTAACCTAGCCTGTCCCAAAGACGACTTTCCTCTTCCTAACATTGACCAGCTTGTTGATCTCACGGCCGGCCATGAAATGCTATCTCTCATGGACGGGTTTTCAGGATACAATCAAATCCTGATCGCACCGGAAGATCAGCACAAGACTACCTTCATCACCCCATGGGGGACTTTCTACTATCGAGTCATGCCTTTCAGCCTAAAAAATGCTGGTGCCACATATCAGCGCGCCATGACCTACATTTTCCACGATCTCCTCCACAAAATCATGGAGGACTATGTGGATGACCTTCTCGGCAAATCCAAACTTCGCCGCGACCACTTGACCATTCTCACAATCATCTTCTCTCGCCTTCTTCAATACAATGTCCGCCTCAACCCCAAGAAGTGTGTCTTTAGGGTCCTCTCAGGCAAACTTCTCGGCTTCATCGTTTCTTTCCGTGGTATCAAAATAGATCCCACCAAGATCCGCGCTATCCTCGAAATGCCACCCCCGACCAATCTCAAGCAGCTTCGCAGTCTACAAGGGAAGCTCCAGTCCATTCGCCGTTTCATCTCGCAGCTTTCAGACTGCTGCCAACCTTTTCATCACCTCCTTAAGAAGGACGTCTCCTTTAAATGGAATAAGGGCTGTCAAGAGGCTTTTGAAGCCCTCAAAGGCTATCTGGTCTCTCCACCAGTCCTCATTCCACCTAAAGACGACCAACCCTTCTACCTTTATATCTCTGCCACCAACCATTCGTTAGGTGCCATGATCGCGCACCGAGACGAGCATCATCGCGAGCAAGCGGTTTACTACATCAGCCGAACACTGGTCGACTATGAAACTCGGTATACTCATACCGAGAAACTCTGTTTGGCATTAGTCTTTTCCACTACCAAGCTCTGCCACTATCTTCTCAACCACAAAACCTTTGTCGTCACTCACATCGACCCTCTTAAGTACATGCACTCCAAGCCTTATCAGAATCAACGTATGGCTCGGTGGCTCATGCTGCTTGCCGAGTTTGACTTCGAATTCATCCAGCAGAAATATATCAAGGGGCAAACCATCGCTGACCAATTGGCAGATGCCCCTCTTCCCGACAACCAACCTTCACACTGTGACTTCCCTGATGAGTCTATCGCTACCCTTTCCACCGATGACACCGTCTACCAAATGACCATGTTCTTTGACGGCTCCAAATGTCAACTCGGTGGGGGTGCGGGGGTCATCCTCATCCCACTCAATGGGGAGCCCATGCCTCTATCTTTTAAGCTTGACTTTGATTGTACCAATAATATGGCCGAATACGAGGCCTTAATTTTGGGACTTCAGACTGCCCTTTCCCTCCACATCAAGTCTATCAACATCTTCGGCGACTCGCAGCTCGTCGTTAATCAAGTTAACAGTTCATATCTCTGTAAAAATGAAGTTTTACAGAGGTATAAGAATCGTGCTGACCTTCTTTTGGCATCTTTCGACCATTACCTCTTGCAGACTGTTCCACGCTCTACGAACAAGTTTGCCGACACCATGGCTTCTCTTACTTCGCATATCCCATCTTCATCATCGTCATCTCGCCTTTTTGTCACAGTGCATCGCGTACCTTTGCCTTCATACATCTCTCCTCACATCGACCATATCAACACTGTCAATTCTAGCCCACAAGATGACTGGTATAAGCAACTTGTGGACTACTTGTCTCTTTCTGTCACTCCTCCCAACCTCTCTAGCAATGCGCGGCGAGCTTTCATCAAATGCACAGCTCGCTATACCATGCTAGGGGGTCTTCTCTATAAGCGAGGCTTCGATGGTCTCCTTCTTCGCTGTCTAACCTCCACTGAAGCTTCTCATGCCATAAAGCAAGTCCACGATGGGATTTGTGGTGGACACTTTAGTGGAAACTCGGTTGCCAAGCGCATCCTTCGCCTGGGTTATTATTGGCCCACCCTTCATCAAGACTGTAGCGATTATGTTCGGCATTGCATCAAGTGTCAATAGCACTCTAACCTGCTTCATCTCCCCAGCCACGCCTTGCAAGTCGCTCAAGATTTTTGGCCTTTCTCTCAGTGGGGCTTGGATCTCATCGGTGAGATCAACCCTCACTCGTCTCTTCGTCATCAGTCCATCATCACTGCCACTGAGTATTTCACCAAGTGGGTGGAAGCCATTCCTCTTGTCTCCACAAAAGCCGAAAAAATTGTCGACTTCATCAGTAGCCACATCATCTGTCGTTTTGGTGTCCCTCACAAAATCATCACCGACAACGGCAAGTCCTTCAAAAACAAGATTGTCCAAAAACTATGCGACTCATTTGGCATCAAACTTAGCTTTTCTTCGCCTTACTACCCACAAGCAAATGGGTAGGCTGAGGCTTCCAACAAAATTCTCACCAAAATTCTCATGAAGGTGGTCAACGATACAGGAAGGGATTGGCACATTCATATTCCCTTCGCTTTGTGGGCCTACCGCACTAGCATCCGAACCTCTACGGGTGATACTCCCTTCTCTCTCATGTATGGAACAGAGGCTGTCTTACCTCTCGAAGTACAGATCCCGTCTCTCCGCATCTCCCTGCATGACATTCTCTCCAACGACGACTTTCGTCAAGATTGCTTAGCTCAACTTGAGTTACTCGACGAGCGCCGTCTTGCTACCCTCAATCATCTCCATGTCTACCAAAGTCGCATAAAGCGGGCCTACGACAAAAATCTGCGAGAATGAGATTTCAACATCGGAGACCTCGTCCTCAAAGAGAATCAGCACGTGACCAATATGGAGTGAAGTAAATGAGGCAAATTCACCCCCAATTGGCTTGGACCTTTTATCATCATGCACAAGTATGGGTCAGGGACTTATCGTCTGTCCTCCCTCGATGGATGGCCAGAACCTGAGCCTCTTAATGCGTTGCATCTTCGACCATTCTTCTGTTAGTCGAATACTCATCTACTTGACACGTAACTTGAGCTCGTCCCCTGAGCAATCCTCGTCCTCTTAATCCTCATCCTTTTCAACCCTATTCCCCTTTAACAAGTCCTCTACAACCCTTTTATGATGCATGGATGCTTTGTCCTAATAAAAGGGGAGTCCTTGAGCTTCTACAGCCTTATCCGTGACTCTAATCAAAATATAAAAAAAAAAAATCAAAAAAATATAAATCAAGATGTCAAAACATATCCAAGGTCACTAAATCAAATCAAATCAAAAAGACAGACTGATCCCTCGAAGGACAGCTGTATTATCATTGCTGTAGCTAGTAGACTGATCCCTCGAAGGACAGCTACTCAGACATTATATAAAGCAAAAATATAGACCACTCCCTCGAAGGATGGCTATGACTAATTATTGCTACAAACAGCACCTTTCTTAGAAGCTTCCCGCATTGATCAGCTTCGCAAACTGACCCTACATCAAAAGACATCTCTATGTAGGCTTCCCGCATCGATCAGCCTACACCAAAAAAAAAAAAAAAAAAAAAAAAAAAAAAAAAAAAAAAAACGAGTCACGGACTTGGCTTGTAGCTGTCTCAGGGTCTCCTATAAAAAGGGGCACGGTTATTCCTGCTCTTAAACTGGGTTACCCTATCCTCCTCCTATCACCTGCTCAGGGGACTTCGAGCTCACTTTAATGTCAAAGTGATTCGATTACCGCCCTAACACCATACTGGTTGACGACGTAATGCGTGAACGGGGTTTTGGTTCTAATAACCCCTATCTATGCTTCCTTTCTGGTCCTTGTCAATGAAAGAGCAATTTGCCTTTCACCTTTTCTCTACACTTTGGTCACATTAACCACATCAATTGTCGACTCATCTCAAACCAAGCCATTTTCATCATTTTCAGTCGGCATCATCCTAGACCATTTCACATAGTTTCTATGGACACCAATACACATGGAAACTACTGACCAGACCCAATTTATGTTAAGCATAAACCAATACTTGCTGAAGCATAAATAGACTTCCATTCATTTTTAGCATACATCCATCACGACTATGGAAACTTGCTAGAGATGAAAGACTCTCGACCAATTCTACAGAATACACTGTCTATAGCATCATCTTACCCTCACATGACCAAACTCATCATTGACCATTTTGACCCTCACGATCCGAACTACATTGGTCTGAGGCCCTATGACCAGGGCTATGTAGGCAGCACTCAGATACCACATCCTCTGAGGTTAGCTCGACCACCCCCATTTGTTCATCTCTATGATGGACAAACCTTCTCTTCTTTGACTCTTATCACGACCAACTCCGTCAACTTTGACCAAGACCAATCATCGACTTTGACCAAGACCAATCATCGACTTTGACCAAGACCAATCAATTTCTTTGACCCTTCCTCCCTTTTTAGGGAGAACTACATAGGCCTGAGGCCCCTACGACAGGGGCTATGTAGGCAGCACTCAATTGACATGGGGTCTTCTGGGGTTAGCTCAGCCACATCCTCTCGTCCATCCATCCTCTTGACCAATGACCATTGGAGATCATGCGTATCTCCTTCGACCTTCGACCACTTCCAAGACAATGTGTTGCCTTGGTTGTTTTTGCGTGTGTGCTACCTCACGGCTGGTTAGCAAAATTGTCCGCAGACTATTTTTGACCCTTCGCAAGTATAGGATCGCGAGCCAGTTGATCCCTACTACTTGTGGCTTTTTCGTGTTTCTGGGAGCACTTCCTGAGCCCTGGATACCTAGAGCACGATGACCATTTGGAGCTTCAGCTTAGATTGAGTGACCCGATCAGTAGACGACTAAATGCTGGGGCCCGGTTACTTCAATTTTGGCACTCCTTGACCCTCGACATGCGACAATTTGACCTGACCCTCTCGTGAAGTGGACTACGTGCAATCACGACTATGGTAGCATTTTCACTCACTCTCTTCTATCCATTTCTCTGTCAAATCGACACTCGATCTTCGGTTCCCTTCTCTCGACTATCGCTTTGAGGGGGGAACACCTCATCCTTTTCCTGGGGCAACCAACTCCTGTTTTTGTCTTGCAGTTCATCTAGAACAACCAACAAGACAAAAAGGGGCAAATGTAGACACCGCAAACGTGTCTGCACCTTGGTTCTCCCCCTTGTCCACCTCAAACCCCTATCCTAACCCTTGGCCTCCATTTGATTAAAATAACTTAAATATTTTAATCAAGTGGCCCCCTTTCCACCCTACCCTTGCCACCTTGGATCCTCCCTTGAATCCCTCCACCTTCCCCCTAGCATTTATTATGCCAAATATCCTCATTATCTTCCCCCCACGCCCATTTAGGCATCCTCGTGACCATTCTTCCCATAACCCCTCGCCCGGCGGCGTGCAAGAATGGGCAGAGGCTATTTTTAGCCTCTGTCCCCTTTCTGCCACCGCCGACGTCGGCGACCCTTCGGCCGACGTTGGGGAAACTGCCGGCGTCGGCAGCCTTCATTACCCCTTTCTGCATCTGTTGCAGCCCCTGGACCCTTGAGCTCACAAACAGAATCCTCTTGGCACTTTGGCATTCGACTCTCCTCCGTCTGGACCTCGTGCAACAGCAGCAACGGGTGCAAAGGCTCTGGATCAGGGATTTCTTCTTGCAATAAGTCTTCCGTGGCTCCAACAACAGCTCCTCCGTTCTTCAGTCAGCAAGCCAAAGGTAAGCACAATCTGTTATTTCATTTCATTCTTTCATTTAGTCTCAGTTATCTATCCTATCTACTGTCTTCTGCTAGCTGTGTCCTTCCCCTGAGAGGTTGAAAAGCCTTCTCAGACCCTGTCCCCTGTCCATCTTCCTCTTCCCTGTCTCCCTTTCTACACAATCCCAGACAACTTCCTCATCCCCCTGTCAACAAAGACCTTGCACAAGGCACCCAACCAGAGATAGACCATTCCCCAGTCCATCCAAATTCGCCCCCGAACTCTGTCTCGACCCTGTTCATAAACCGGACCCGTCCACAGTCCAGAAAGCAACCCAGACCCGACTACAGGCCACAACCCCGACCGACGCCGGTCACTTCCCCAACCGACGTCGGCAGATCAGATAACCGACGCCGGCGACATTTCCGACCTCGGCGACTGTCATCAGCCCTACAACTCCTTCAGGTAATCATTTTGTCTTTTCTTTCCTTTCTAATTTCTTTGTCACTTCTGTATTCTGGCATTCTGTATTTCCTTGGTCTTTTATCTGTCTGTTATCAGTGGGTTGACCTCCCTTGAGGAAGTTTTCACACTTCCGGGAACAAGCTTTTGCTTGGCAACCCACCGCCTATCCATCTAACATTTTCTTGTCCAAGTTTCCTTTTTTCTTGCAGGTGTCATTCCTCCATAGCCAAAGAGGAGTGCTCACAAGCGTCTGGATTACGGTGCGCGATCTTTATCCAAGTACTTCACATGCCTTGTCCATTATTCTTTTAGTTTCTTCTTTCTCTTAAATCTGAAAAGCAAATTAGCGATAGAAACAAGGTGGAGGAATAAAGTTTTGATTATTTTGAGGGAGAAGAAATGGGAGGCTGATTAGCCATGTTGATAAAATGATGTTGTAGTTACATCATTTGGGAGGTATTAGATGTTTTAATTATGTTCATTTGTTTCACTATTTGTGCAATAATTTGAGTTGTATCAATTGGTGGGTTAGTGTTTTTAGGAAGATTTCATGAATTGGTTTTAGGGGGAGGGTTGCTAGGTAGTAGATTTCCTATGGGGTTATTAGATAGGCTTGTGTCAATTGTCCCCACATTATGTTGAGATGCTTGAAGATGAGAATTATCTTGATAAGTATGAAAATGATATGAACCACTAATCACATCTGTTGGAGTGATTTGAATAATGTTACAATCAAAAGATGAGGGAGGAGAAGAGGTGATCCAAGTGTGAATATCCTCTTGGTAAGTGAAGGTAAGAATAAAAAAGCATCCCATATAGCATTTGAATGGATTTAAGTTGTCCAAAAAGATTTTGGTAAGGGATTTCATGATGCTTGAAGAAAGAATAAAAAATTAGGAAACAAGAAGGAGAAATAGAGACAGAGTCATCCAAACATAGAATAGTGTTAGCCAACAGGTACAAAGTTGACTGGGTCAACAAGATATGTGAAGAAAGTTCACATAAAAATAAAAAAAGAACCCAATCGAGCTAGTTGACTATGTGCTACAAAGGAAAAAATTGAAATAGGCTAGAGAGATACACAGTCGTATGGGTCAACAATGTACTAAAAATAAGGAAACTAAATAGATGAGAAAGATACATAGTCATATGGGTCGATAATGTACTTGAAAAGGGAAAACTAATCAGGCTAATAAGATACATAGTTGTGTGGAGTGACTATGTATTACAGGTAAACAATATTGATAGTCTAGAAGAGATTGTATTGATAGGAATGATAACGTTTGAGAAACAATTTTTTTTGCAAGATAATATCTAAGAAAATGAAATTAAGCACACAAGTAATTAGATTAATGTGATTAATCTAATTAGTGCACACAACACAAACCTTACACCAACACTAGCTAATGTAAGTTTTTCAATAAAGAATACAATGATTAAAGAACAAATAATAACTTGAAAGTAAAGGATAACCAATTGGTCATTACTAAGTGTTATAAAGTTATAATGAAGTTTGAATATAATGTGATTAAAAGTTAACTGTAAGAAGGAATTAGAAAGCAATCTAAGGATGGTTTCAAGAAGTTTAGGATGAAAGGGATATGTATTAGTGATGGTACTAGTTTGGTATTGGGGCCTACCCCCTCACTTCACAATTCCATAATGATAAGGGTGTCAGGTGCTTTGCCAATATATACCATCAACCATGTGTTTATACTTAGCAAGAAAACCAAGTTGTCTTCCCTCTTGGTGATGAAATCTAAGTAGGTAGGCCTTGAGAAAATAAATGTTTATTACTTTTTTTTTGTAAAGTGATTTGTAGGTGTGTGCAAAAGAGAAAAAATAGTGTGATTAAAATGGTAATTTGAAAAACCACCTAATTAATCTATGTTTGTTACTCTAATCATGAAATCAATTGAAAGGAAAGGTGAATTAATTACTAAAAAAAAGATGTTAATTCCTTGATTATGAAGAGTACAAAATTGGTTCAGGTGATACTATATGCAAATAATGCAGAATAGAGTTGACTGGGTTGATACTATTTTGCAGAAGAAAGTTCTATAAGAACACATTTGAACATGTTGACTATGTATTTTGGATAGAAAATAGACTGTAGAAATGTTTTGAGCTATTCAACCTAGTTGGCTGTAGGGATGAAGTTTTATAGAATCCAAACTTGTAAAAAATAGTACTGATGAGCCCCAAAATTTTCATGTTTTTGTCTTCATTTCCCATACTCACCCTTCTTTTTTATCATGTTTTTGAACTATTTTTTATAAGTTTTTATCCTCAGAAAACCATGTTTTGCAAGTGGCATTATTTTCTCATATATCTTTAAATAGTTAGACTTTTGTATTGGAATCAAGTATATAATATTTATCTTTTACTATAAGATGCTTTTCTTCACAATGTGTTTAAGGAGTTTGAATTAATAGCTACAAAAGAACATTTTAGGTCCATCTTACAGCAAAGGGATTTCATCACGTGAAAAAATCCTACAACCACTACATGACAAAAGCTATAAAAAAACAAAATTTGATTCCTAATTCAACCGACTCATAAAAATTATAGAAACTTTCATGGAACATAGTAAATATTTGGTTGAAGACTAAAATAAATTGGTTTGTCCTGAAGCAATGTTGCAAGATCCATATGAATGGTTGCCTTAGCAGAAGGAACTAATTTTTGTTTTTCGACCGCTGAATGTTTCTTAGTTTGGAATGTATTTTGTTTTGTATAAGACAATATTATTTGTTGTATATATATATGTAGCAATAGGGTTGAGAGAAGTAATAGAGATTAATTAGAGAAATATAATATAAGCACATTTTGTAAGATAGATGTTATTATAATTTCCCTATATCAATTCTTTGCTACATTTGATTAATATGAACAATTATTTTTGAGTCAATTTCTATTTTAAGAGAAAGTATTGAAGCTCGAGTCAAAAGGAGGAAAGGCCCCCATTAGAAGTCTTGCAAAAACAATCCAACTCATTAATTAGAAGCATTTTTATTTACTTCATTTATGTGTTGTGTGTTTTATTTCTGAATTGTGTGATTCAATCTTGATAGCAATTGTTTTTGGATGTTTATTGCTTTCCTAATTTTTAGAGATTTCTATTTTATAGATTAAAGATTTCCTATTTTTATAGTTTAAATTTCCCTTTTGCAAAGGAGAATAGTAGAAATATTCAAAAACCCCCCATATTACTAACCCTGTGCATACAAGGTGGGCAAAAAATTTTAAAAAAAGAGAGCAAAAGTGGTTGATGTATATGCAAAGATAAGGGGATCATATAGGAAGATTTATTCCTAGATCATCAACCATTTATTTAAGAGTATAAATTCATCTCATAGCAACTGATGAACATGAAGAAACCCCTAAAGATCACTCACAGTTGTCAATAGAAGAGGTATAAAATGAAGAATTTTTTGCTAGGTTGGTAACACAAGTTGGAGATTTTGAATAGGTTCATACCCTTAAAAGATACCCACATGCACCACCTTTGAGGATCCCCACCTTATCACCTCATACTTAGGAATCTGAGGTTTACTTCCCTCTGTTGCCTAAATTTATTGCTAAGGAGGCACTCAAGGCTATTCTTGCTCCTAAAATATATTCCAAGCCAATAGAATCTTCCAGTTTAGAAAAAATCTTTTTTGAGACATAAATTGAATCTTATAAAACCTCTACACCATACCCATTATATAAGAAGCCATATATTTCTAAGAAACAAGATAAAGTCTCCATCTTCTACACCCTAGGAAATATAAGAATTGATAGGAATATTGAGAAGTGGGTGGCAAGAACTTCTTGTCTACCAACAAAAAGAGTATTCATGGAGGATCTTGAGGAAAAAAACACTGCCAATGAGTCCACTACCATTGAGTTTTCTATACTTAATCCTGAAGGAAATGCACTTATGAAGAATACTCCTCACTCTACCCTCCCTATTTTTAGGGGAAAAGCATCTAAAGATCTACAAACATTTATTTTTGAGTTTGACATCTTATGCCACAACTATGATTATAATAAAGATGCTCATAAACACAAGTTATTTCCAAAAAAACTCAAATATGCAACACTTAGATGGTTCATGGAACTTGAAAAGGATGCCATTTCTACTTGGGAGGAAATGAAGGAGATGTTTTTGCTGAAATATCAAGACTATTGTGGAGGTGAAAACTATATGAGAGATGACATATTCAGAATGACACAAGTTGATGATGAGTCATTAGAGGGATATATGGAAAGATTTATATTTAGCTTATAAAAGTCCAAATAAACTATAATGAAGAAAGAATCTATTAAGTTGATATTCTTAAAGGGAATTAGAGATGATTGTCTAGAAGCACTATAATTAATGTCTAGTGGAGATGTTTTTACATTGTCCTTTAATGAACTAAAATTTCTATATACAAACTACTCTAGATCAACTATGAACAAAAGTAGGGGCAAAACCCTTATTGAAACATCTACAACAAGACTATCTAAAGGTGAAATCAACAACCTATTGCAAGATATGAAGTAGGAAATTATTATCTACCTAGACACTCATCTTGATATATTTCATATGCAGAGGAAGTAAGAATAAAATGAAAAAAACATTAACTACCTATAGCCTTGAATGTAGAAAAAAAAGTTAGAATGTACATGCCATTCTATGAAAGCTCAAATAGATAGAATAACTAAGGAGCATCCTAAAATAATGGAGCTACATGCCATAGGAGGAGATGAAGATCAAGTATTTTATGTGGCTCAAAGGAGACCATGGGTATAAAGGTCATAAATTCTAGGTATACCACCAAACTCTATGTTTACAAATTCTCAATTCTCAAATAATCCTCAATATAGTTCTTAGACAAATATGCCCAATCAAAATTGGCTCCAAAAAATTTCGTAGCTACCTCAAAATCAGTTATGGATACAACAGATTGGACAACAACCTCAACCTGGGAAATTCCAAAACCAATAATGGATTTTTCCCTTTAATCCATGGCAATAACTATGGAGAGGTAATCAAGGCTTTCCTCAATAAATCCAATAACCATAATAATAGGCCTTAATGCCAAACAACTAGAAACTTGTTAGAACCACTCAATTACCTACCTAGCCCATTCCTAACCCTGCTAATAAGTTGGTTCAACTAACAAAATCCATTGAAATAATGCAATATCCAACATACACCTTAGATATCAATCAAGTCCATCTTTGCTTAGGATGCATTCTTCCACAACGAACCTCACCCATAATTATAGAATTTTTTTTAGAACCTGATCCAATCCATACTAATCCATAACCACTCCTAAGCCAAGTCCACTAGAAAACCAAAAAGAACCTGGTGATCCTCCTTTTCTGAAGAGATTGAGCATCCCATGTCCTAAATCAGAACTCAAATTTGATATCTTAGGACAACTCAAGATTGTGTACATAAAAAATCTACTCTTTGAAGTAATAAAAGATTTTCTTATCTATAATAATGTTGTTAGAGAGCTATGTGTGAAATAACTAGGAAGAAAGAAGAAGGATCCTAAAACAATCCAAGTTATTGGCTAACTAGCAGATATTAAGTTGGGAAACATAGTTCCCCTAAAATAATCTGATCTTAGAAGTCCTATAGTCAATATTAATATCCATGGCCAACCCCTCTCCAATACTTTAATTGATTTGGGTGTAACCATCAATGTGATGACCATGGGAAACATGCAAAAATTGAAACTTACAACTCTCCATCTAATACCCACCATCCTACAAATGGCTAAAAGGTCAACTATTAAGAATAAAGGGATTGTTGAAGACTTAGTTATCACTATGGATTCCTAAAAATATCTGACAGAATTTATTATCCTACAACCAAAAAGTAACTTAAGAGGTTATTCTCTTATACTTGGCTTCCCATGGTTGGCTACCACTGATGATTTTATTAGTTATAAGTTAGAAAAAATGTTAATTTCTAATGAAAATGATACCAAAAAATTGGTTCTTTATTTGCTAGCCAAGCCTTCCCAGAATGATGGACTAACTCCTTGAATTGATGAGTTGAGGAAGCTGTCTCTTTGCAAACTTTGTGCATAATTGACAGGAGTCCATATTTTGAGGCACAAGAAGAAGACACAATCCTTTTTGATATCCTACAAAAAACTTATTGATGTGATCCTATAACCACAAACATGTTGGAATGTAGACCATACCCACTTCATAATACTTTTCTTGAAAATGATCTTCCTAAAATCACAAGGGACATTTAGACATTCCATCAACTATTTCCCCATCAATGTATCCATGCTCCTTTAATTGACAATGTGGAAACCATACTCTCTTTAATAAACCAAGTGGACATTCTACCAAATAAACCTCTCAACATCATCATTTATTTAACATCCTAATAAGAAAGCTAGTTATTTACAACGTTGAGAAAGCAACAACAACATTTGTTTGGGACTACCATGACATGAGAGGAATACCCCCAGATTTATGCACGCATCACATTTATATTAAAAAAGAGTGAAAACCTATTCACCAACCCCCAAAATGAATGAATCCTATAGTTAAAGACATCATCAAAATTGGGTTGTAAAAACTCTTGGATGCAGGATTTGTTTACCCCATTTTAAATAGATAGTGGGTCTTTCCATTGGTTATTGTACCTAAGAAAGGGTAAAATGGTGTATTTATGTAGACTACCAAGAATTTAATGCTGATACCAGGAAGGATCACTTTCCCCTTCCATTTATTGATCAAGTGTTGGATATATTAACAAGGAAAAATTATTTTTACTTCATAGATGGTTATAGTGGTTATAATCATATATAAATAGCTCTACAAGACCAAGACAAAACTAGTTTTACTTTCCCTTAGAAAAACTATGGCTATGTTGTCTTATTGTTTGGTCTTTACAATGCCTCAGTTACTTTTCAAAGGGTCATTTTGAGCATATTTTTTGATCTCTCCCATGACTGTGTTAAAATCTACATGGATGATTTCACTGTCTATGGAAAAACATTTGAAGAAACTCTTACCAACCTAGATAAATTTCTTTAACATTACCAAGACCACCAATTGTCTTTGAGCAATGAAAAGTGTTATATGTTTATGACCGAAGGGATTGTGTTGGGGCATCACATCTCCCCTTCTAGAATTCAAGTTGATCCAAAAAATATAAGTATCATTAAGAATCTACCCCACCAAAGAAGTAGAAATATGTTAGAATCTTTTTAGGAAATACTGGTTATTACAGATGTTCATCAAAGACTTTAGTAAAATTGCCACCCCATTATTTGGATTGCTTACTAAGGATGCTAAATTTGCCTAGACTAATGATTATCAAACTGTCTTTCAAAAACTCAAGGATATTCTCATAATAACTCATGTTCTAAGAGGGCCTAACTAGAAGAAGCCTTTTCACATCCACATAGATGCATCTGACACCACTTTAGGAGGTATCCTTGGAAAAAAAGATGAATCTTTGAGTTATATAATCTATTTTATCAACAAGAATCTTCAAGGGGATGAACTCAAATACATTGTAATAGAGAAGGAATTTATTATAGTCATTTATGACATCAAAAAATTTAAATACTACACTAGATGTTACCAAGTATTCATCCACACAGATCATGCAACAATTGAGTATTTGATGAACAAACCTGTTGTAAAAGGTAGGATAATTAGATGGTTACTTTTGCTATAGAAATTTGATATTACCATTGTAGATAGAATAGGTAAGGATAATGTAGTATCAAAATTTCTATCTTAATTAAAAACTGATGAGAAAATTACTATTATTGATGATTCATTTCTTGATGATCATTTGTTTGCATTAATTATTCAATCTCCTTGGTTTGTAGACATTGTTAATTATCTTGCTATCGAATCACTATCATAACATTTTTCACCTAAAACTAGATTACATCTAATCCAAAAGAGCAGACATTATTCCTAGATATCATGATATCTTTTGATGATTAAAATTGTGTTGTTTCTAACACCAACAATGGGAAGTTTCAGGAATGTGGGAATTGCAACCTGAAACAACCTCCAGATTTTAAAGAAGCTGGCTCTTCTTTATATCAAGTGTATAATTGGAAAAGGGATAAGAATTAAATAGAAACACAAGTGCAACTAAAGAAACTCTATCTATGGTGATGCACCTAAATTTAATTTGACCCTTAAGCACAGTGAAGCTATATGTAAGATTCAATTACATTAAAGAGCAAACAAGGCATGATTAATGTAAAAGATGAAAAACAATAAAAATAGAGGCTCACAACTTAGACTACTTTTGCAGTGACACAGAGAATATCAACAAAGACACAAAATTTAGTATTCTCATTAATTTTCAGTTATATTAAAGGCATAGAAACATGCACAGTTATACAAAATTTATAACTCAAGAAAAAATAATAAAGGCAAATGATATCTATGATCACAACTAAAAAAATGTCTAAAAACTCTTGACAATAATCTCTCATAGAAAATTATCTCTATCTTTTGATCCTCCTTCTGGTGATCTCTGCACCCCTATTTATAGCATTAGATTAGCTCTAGATTGTCTGCCCATTCCCAATATAATGGCCTAACTAAACTCTAACTAAAATGGAAGTGTTTAACATAGGATATTTATTGTATCTGAAACATTCTATCTTCCTGCAAGTTCATTGGCCGAAATAGATACCCAAAATGCTTCCCACTTTCAAACGGGAGAGGACACTTGGATAATTCCCTTACTCTACTTGAAAACCTTCTTATTATTCAGGAGGCACCAGAAAATAACACTTGGCATATTCTGTAGCACTTACCGAAGGCACATGACACTTTTCGCGTAACTTATACTCTTTGTGTCTTTGCTTAGGAGTGTTCTGCCTTTGAGATCTGTCACAGTCTGCTTCTTTAAAATTTTAACAACCTATAGAAAATGGGACCCACAACATTTCTCACCTGAGTAACTTAAAAAAGGGAACAGGGATAGGTGGCACTTTCCACGCATCTTTAGCTAGGGACATGTGGCGGTCTCCACTACTTTTAACAACCTTTTGAGAATCTTGTGGAAGGTGACACTTATTGGTATCATGTCACTTTGTCTATACTATAGAAACATTCAGCCTCATTTCATATTTACATGGATGGTGATACTTGGAGGCTTCTGCTTGCCTCAGAAATAGAACCGGGACCCTCCACAGTCTTTACTTATCAATGAAACAAAGTGAAGATAATTCAGATGTTGACACAGGGTGGATTTTGCTTTCTTCAGGTAGGGGTACATGGTAGCTTCTGTTAATTTTAGAAAAGTATATTGAAACCTTTCACAGTTGCCACTTGGCACCTTCCACTTGATCCTGTAAAAGCTTATTGAAAAGAAGCTTTTGAAACATATAAGAAACATGAGATACGTATGCCGATACTTGTTGCACTCCATTGAGTTACTATGGGACATGTGGCACATTTTGACCAACTTATAGAAAGTTTGAAATGTGCCTCAGCCCATGATACTTGGCAGCTTCTACTTGATTTTGACACTTGGACAAAATTGAGGCAAAAAAAATTTGAGCTTGTGCTTTGAGTCAAAACTTCACTGTCTCGAACCAAAGTGTGCAGGGACAGTATTTTGGATCACGCAACTAAAAATCAAAATAAAATGTAGAGTATTTTTTATTCTATAGTTATTAGCAACCCCAAGGACTTTTGAGCCTGCTCAAAAAGAATCCACAACTCCCGCATGATCAAAATGACAAAAAAATCATAGCTTTAGTAAGGTTGTTTGATAAGTAGACCACTCATCATTAGATAATCCTTGCTTATTTTGCAATTCATTGAAGGCTAAATCAAGGTTGATGATATCTTTGTGTGAATTTTTTTACAAAATATGAACTATAGCCTTCAATTTAAATTCAAGCTGTGAAATGAGAATCAAAACATCTTCTACTTCAGGCACTGATGAATCATCCCTTAAACCCTGAAACACTGCCTGATCATTCTACCTAGCTAACAACAATGGTTTAATTTTATCAATCATCAACACGGTGTTGTCATCAAGAAAAGGGGAAGGAAGACCTAATTGCACTAGGTCTTCAATGTGTTGTTTCATTTCACCGATTCCTTCTTTCATCACATCTAGAAGCTCTCTGTAATTGATTGTTGTAGAGTTGCAATTGAGAACCTCATTCACTTGTTTAGCAGTGACCATTCTGTCATTAATCCCTACTATTGACAATGTTCCATCAATTGCATCATATAACTTTTTCAATAGCATTGGGGAGTCCAACACTCTCACAGAGACAGTAGACAGAGTGTCTTTTACTGAAGTCTCCACCTTTTTGCATAATTTCTATGAATTTAGTAGAAAGGTTAGAGAAGGTCTGAGTTGAGTAATCTCTTGAGAGATTCTTTTCCATATTGATTCATAAAGCTCCTTCACCAGATTTAACACCCCTACATTCTTTGGCCTATTAGCCAACTCAAATGTCAATTGTTCTACTCTTTGTCACTCAGCTTGAAGTTGGGCCTGTATAGCCAGCGTATTATTCTACTCATTTAGTAGATTTTGTTGAAGTTGAGTAACCTATAGTAGGCTTTCCTCACATTTTTCTTAAAATGCTACCTTTTCCTGCCTTAAGGTTGTCACTACATCCTTCACCTGCATTAGCCCTACTTTTAAAGAATCATTTTGGGTGTTGATAGCCTGATGAGTCTGAAGAGAAACAGTATCTTGCAACTATTTATTTAGACTCTCTATTTCATTATTCTTAGTATTAATCTTTGTAGTCAAACTGTTACAATTTACCTTCTCTTGGGCTAGGTCAGCCTCCATTTTTTGTAGCTTCTTTGATATTTTCAAATAATCTTCATCTACTGTAGAAGTGGATTCATTTAATAGCTCAACCCTATCTTGTGGTCTAAATAGTGACATGTCTATAGCCACTACATTCATTGTTTAATCTTTTGGCTACATCTGCTCATTTGGATTGACTATATTGGGTGACAAATGGGTCACCATCAGTTGTTGCTGGATTGGATCGAATTGTGACCTCAAATGTGGTGTAGCCAAGGCTTTATTATCTTTGATCCTCTTTTTCTCCATTCGGGCTTCCCTCACCTTCTTAGCAGCATCTGCTGGAGTTTGGAAGGTAGAAGGAGAGGCAATGTGCCCACCCACAAAAGGATAACCTTGTGGCAATCCATAAGGAATAGCCAAATGTTGACTAAGGGCAATCTGAGGAGATACTTTCTTGGGGATATAGGGGGAAAAGTGAGGCAATGTTATGGCCTGAGTATGGATAGACATGGAAAAATAAGAAATGGACATAATAGAGGTGGCAGGGGATGTCATTAGGCCAGATGAAATCATCACCCCTAAAGGGGAAGAGAGAGATTGAGAAGAAGGAGAAACAATACTTACTTGAGGAGCAACCAAAATACTCTATGGTTGGTATTGTGAGGGTTCTTCCCTCTCCTCTGAATCAAATTGAAATCTCAGCCTCTTATGTTTCCTTGGTGTTTCTTCTTCTAGCTATGATTCCTTTTCTTTAACATCTACCACTACTGCTAGTGGTGCTTGTGTAGAACTGGGAACTTCAAAGACTGACACTGATGGAGAAGCTTTTGGTGGTGAAAATACCACACTCTTTTGTTTTTCAATGATACTAAGAGATTGGGGCCAAACCGTTACAGTGACTGAAGCTGAGGTTTGCCCTGGAGTCTACAATATTTGACTGGATTCTGCTCTGGCTTTTGGCTCACCACCCTATGTCTATAAATTGCTTGTATCAGGGCTAGACATAGGAGACAGATGACATTCATCCCATAGTTCCTCCTATTTCTCATCTGAATCCACATTTCCAAAAGAGTGAGTTGTCTCACAAATCTCTTTCCTATATTTCCAATATGATTCTATTTTCTCAACGTCCCAGTCTTTATTCTTTAATGCTCTTCTTAAACCAGAAGTGATTCTAGTTTTAGGATCAAAATCCCTCTGCTTATTATAAAAAGTTTCCCATGGTCTATCTTGTTGAAGGGGAAAATCTATCAATTCAACATAAAACTTAGGAATATCTTCCCTAGGATTTTTTCTATTTTCCCAAAAGGGGCAACCCTCATGTGCAATTCTGGCAGCAACTCTATTAGTCCTGATCCATGAAGCTATGAAACCATTTGGGTCATATACCCATTTATCTTCAATTAGAAAGAAACCTATGAAGGCTAGCTTTCTAAGCAACACAATCTCAGCATCTCTGGCCTCTAGTGCTATGTTGTTTTTCATCCATGGGACATCATACATTTTCCTCTTCTTCTTCCTAGAGCCATATTCATTATCTACCATAGACACCTGCCTAGTGACCTCTAAGAATGCTAACCTAAGGGTCAAAATCTTAGGTAGCAATAATGATTCCCCACTAAAACCATGGACTCTAATAATAGTATGATGGAATCTAAAAAAGTAATCACAAGGGGTAGGGCAATTGGTCATAAGGTTTGATACACTTGGAAATAGTCTATTTATAACTAGTTTTGGGCTTAGATGACAAAAAGTAGGGGCAACAAAAAGTTCTCAGTATTTGTATGGGTCACTAGTTTTGGATAAAATATGTGTCCATGTAGACACAAGAGTGGTCCTATGTAGACCAAAACTTGGGTCATACATGTTTAGATGCATGTGTTGGGAAAAGATACTAGAATTTTGATACAACATAAGGTGAAATAGATAAGAGGAATACCTAAAAATCCCTTTAGATCTGAATTGGACAAGTTATTCCACCATTGAATATGCAATCAGCTCAAAGAAATCAAGCTGATACTCCTGAGTCTTGTCCATAGTTTTCAATCTGAAAAGGATAGCCATTTGTTCTTCATATATGGTTATATCATCTTTCATTTCAAAAATGAAAGCCATCATGAAAAGTGCATCTTGACTAGCTTGTGAAAATTGTGCTCTTGCTGTTGGCAGTGTCGACACAATTGTATCATCATCGCCTAATTGTAGCTCTATTTTTATAAACTTCAATTGAGTATTGATGTTTTCCCACATTTTTTGCATCTTGGCAATGGTGGGAAACATGGATGTCTTGTTGTGGTATAGGGTTAACATGTCTCTGATAGCTTTTGGTGTAATTTGCACTGTGAATAGATCCTATTGTATGGTATTTGAAGGTGCATGAAACAATCTGGTGGATATTTCAACCAAGTTAGGGCATGGATGCACACCTGGGACAATGAATTGTGCCAGTTGGGAAGTCCATATCCTCATCGTGAATGTCTCGTATTGTCCCACCTTGGCCCTCTGAAGACACCTTTGATGTGCTCCATCTCTGAGAGTTTTGCTACTAGTTTTTGAATAATTGGGTCCATGATTCTGTTTGCATAATCTTTTACCTTTGCTAGGTTGTTTGTTTGACCAAATTCAAGGAGACTTGTCCATGGGTAGGTCTTTAATGGTTGTGCAGGGGCTGAAGCATATGATTTTCTTGTAAGAAACTTGTTAATAGATTCATAAATCCCAGCTACTTATTGTGAAGACTATGCTCCCTCCATATCTATATCTATTCTTGAAAATAGTGAATTGTGGTAACAAGTATGAAGCTTTTGCAATAAGGAAGCACTTTCACTTAAACAGGTTTGCTATGAGCTGAAAATGCAAGTAGCAGGGGTTTTCTAGCAGATGTAGGAATTTTTGAGACACTGTAAGCTTTAACTCTTGCTATGAGGTATTTATTGACCCATCAAGTCTTAAAATGACATTAAACTCAAATAACCATTAGCAAATATCACTAAATCTTCATGGGACAACGAGTTAGACACGTCATGAAGGTGGCTGCACAAGGTACCTTGGGGATTTTAAAGATTTGGGAGATATTTAATGTGTCGAGAGTTTTGATTTTTTTTGAAAAAGGCTCTGAGCTATGGATACATGTTCAAATAACACTTATTTAAAAGAAAGAGTGGGAAAGAAAAATGGGAAAACAAAGCAACTAAGAAAGGGAAACTATCTAACTATAATACATTAGAGACACATCTTAACTGAAATGCTTCAAGTAGATCCCATTCACAAGAATCTTTTCAAGTTCACCTTCCATTATTTCTAGTTCAAATGAATTCTTCTGTTTACATGCACGAATTTTATAGGGGCCAATCCATAATGATAAAAATTAAGTATGTTGACCCGGCTTGGTGGCTCTTGCATCCCATTTCAAAACAATTGAGCCTACTTCAAAATGGGATTTGAAGTCCTTTTATCAAAGCAATCTTTAATTATTTTCTAATGCTTAATTAATGAATCATGTGTGGCATCCCTCCTTTCTTGAACTTCCAAAAGTTTAACAAGTCTAACCTGCATGGGACCATTTTCCTCAATTTCAATCTATTTTATCAATTAGAGAGCAAAAATTTATAAGTTTAGAGGTATTATAGTAGGCTTTCCATATACCAATTCATATGGGGACATTGTCATCACCTGCTTAGGTGTAATTCTGTTAGCCCACAGTGCTATATTCAGCACTTTATGCCACTCCTTGTGATGATCAACCCCTATTCTCTTGATGAGTCTAACCAGGTTCTTATTATTTGATTCTGCCAAACCATTACCCTGAGGGTAATAATTAGAAGAAGTTTTTAGATATATTCCATGATTTAATGCAAAGTCAAATACTTTAGACCCAAAAAATGCTTTAGCATTATCTAAAATTATAGTGTGAGGAGCCCCAAAGTGAGTAGTGATACTCCCTAAAAAGTCTAGGATCACATTTTCTGTTGCTTCTTTAAGTGGCACTGCCTCAGTCCATCTAGTGAAATAATCTGTGGTAGTTAAGATCCATTTGTGACCCATACTAGACACTAGATTTATCATTCCAATGAAGTTAAGACCCCATTGACAAAAGGTTCATCAACAATTATAGGACTAAGAGGCATTGCTGCATTCCTTCTCATCCCCACATAATATTGACAAGATTGACATTTTTTAACTAGTTAATAGCAGTCTGTAAATAAAGTAGGCTAGAAATAACCTACCTCACTTATCTTTATAGCTATGGTCTTTGAAAAAATATTTCCACCTGAGACTCCATGATGCATTTCATGCAGTATTTTCTTATCCTCATCCTTCTCTACGCATCTTAAAAGTTTGTCGTCAAATTTTTTTCTGAAAAGAACTTGTTCAATTAAAACAAAATGGACCCCTTGCATCCTATAGTATCTCTTCTTGTTTTGAGGGAGTTCTCTTGGGTAAATCTCATATTTCATAAAATGAATCCTGTTTGTGACCCAGGAGTTCTGATCAACCTCTTGTATCCTCAATACAGTTTCCTTTTCCATTTCTGAATCTATTTCCACAAGTATCATCTTTTCAAGCTCTTGAGCCATATATTGGCATAACCCCCTACCTCTGAATAAGTTAGTGGGTTTGAACTTTACATCATATTCAAGGATATTTGTTATCCATTTTGCTCTCTTTTTAATAATTTCACCCTCCATAATGTATTCTCTGACACTTGGGTGAGCCACAAGTATCAAAATTTTACTTCATGATACTATATGCCTGAACTTCTTGAGGGTTTTTACCATAGCATATGCTTGTTTTTCCACAAAGTTGTATCTAGTTTCGTATTCCCTAAGAGTCATTGAGAAAAAGGCTATTGGATGCTCTCCCTCCTGTCTATCATCCTTCTATGTTAGGACAACAACAATATTGAGCTCTCCTCCATAGACATACATTACAAAAGGCTTAGAAAAGTTTGGGTTTCTAAGTACTGGGGCTATTGAGATAGCTTTCTTGACCTCTTCAAAGGCTTGCCTTCCTTTTGTAGTCCACTTGAAAATTAGGTCTTTTTTTAACAAGAGTGTCGCTAGTCTTACTAAGCCTGCAAAGTCAGATATGAACCGACTATCAAAATTAATCTTCCCCAAGAAAGATTGAATTATTTTCTTATTTACTAGAAGAGGTAAGTTCATTATATCTACCACTCTCTATGGATCTAAGGAGAATCCTTCTTTAGATACTATATGTCCCAATAATTTGCTTTGAGGTACAACAAAGATACATTTCTTGGGATTCAGTGATATTCCAAATTCTTGACATTTCTTGAAAACAAATTCTAAATGATCAAAATGATCAACAACATTCTTCAAAAAAATAGTAAGATTATCAAGATAAATCAGGATGATTTTATTTATAAGTTCTCCAAATGCTACATCCATATCTCTTTGAAAAGTGGGTCCAACATTTGACAAGTCAAATGGCATCTTAGCATATGTAAATGTTACCCATTTGGTAGTAAAAGTAGTCTTATATTGGTCTTCATCAACTAACCAAATCTGATTGTATCTAGAGAAACCATCTAGCAAATAAAATCTCTCTGATCTAGCCACAGTCTGTAAAATTTGTTCCATAGATGGCAAGGGATAGTGATCTTTCAGAGATGCTCTATTCAAGTCTCTGAAATCTACACAGAGTCTTATGTCACCATTCTTTTTCCTGACTAGTACTAGATTTGATACCTAGGTTGAGTGTTTGATTGGAAACATTATTCTGGAATCTAAAAGTTTTTGCAACTCATCCACCATTAGAGATTTAATCTTTGGATTTACTGGCCTCTACTTCTGTCTGACTGGCTCTGATCCTTCAGTCAGCTCTATTGTGTGCTGAATGATGTCTCTATTATATCCATGAAGGTCTTCATAGC
This sequence comes from Torreya grandis, assembly GCA_037957365.1. Lineage (NCBI taxonomy): Eukaryota > Viridiplantae > Streptophyta > Pinopsida > Cupressales > Taxaceae > Torreya > Torreya grandis. Next base: position 949,094 of record JARHVA010005661.1, read on the forward strand.
TCCAGGCTATGACTCTATCATACATTTTGCACAAGTCAATTAGTCTTTTTCTTTCCTTTTGAGTTGCATAATTTCCAATTTTTAATTTTCTCCCTTCACTCACCTCTATTTCAGAATAATTTGCTTTGTTTACCTGGAACCTTTTCTTCTCTAGGCCTACATCTTCTAGATCAAACAGGTTTTCTAAAATGATTAAGCCTTTGGGAAGCTTATTATTATTTAATTGTATAATTTGATACCCATATGCCTCTTCAATTTTTGGTTACAATTGATCTGCAAATTCCCCTAATTATTGTAAGAATGAGAGTACCTGAGAATCAGTTTCAAATACTTGCCAATTCTCATCATTGTCTGGGATAGTTGGCCTTACTATAACTTTTACTAACTCATTGTTAAGTAATAGGCCAGTTGCTGGATCAAACTGTGAGCCAATCTGTGCCATCCTATTAGCTTTAGAATTTTGGGTTCTTGGAACTACTTCAATATTGAAAGATTCAAAATCTTCTATTAAGTCCCAAATTTTGTGTCTATAAGATCTCATCCTTACATTTTTGGCTATTGCCTTTTCCCTAATTTACTTCACCACTAATTTTGAATCTCCTTTTACTATTAAATTCTTTATTCCCTTTTTCTTGGCTAAAATGAGCCCATGAACTAAGGATTCATATTCAGTATCATTATTGGTACAAGTAAATTGGAAATGAATAGCTCTCAAAAATTTCTTCCCATTTGGAGCAACAAGACGAATTCTTGCTCCAGCACCACTTTTATTTCTAGCCCCATCAAAATTTAAGGTCCAAATTTTTGAATCTTTTTCATATTCTTGATTAGTTAGTGTCTCTTCTCTTAAAACATTTGGGATTTCATGATCTTCATAAAAAATGACATAAGTGCCCAGACTAGTAGAGTCATAATTTCTATATGGATCACTATGCATCATAGCTAACAAATTTTTATTTTCCTCTTCTTGGTCATGTTCAGTCCAGTCACCCAACTCTTCAACAAAAACCCTTTCTTCTTTATTCAGCATAGCATGATCTGCCTCTAATTTTGATGTTGGTTCATTGGTGATGTGATCCTTTGATAGTGGTTCAGATAGAATTTTCATATTTAAACCATATTTAGTTCTTAATATGAGGTGAGACCAATCAAGGGACATATATCCTCCTATTTTGGCTGTAAAGTCTCTGGATAAACATATACCAAAAATAAGAGGTATATCTATGACTACTACATCTTGATTGACAATTATATTGGGACAATTATATAATTTCAATGGGAGTTGTTTAATTCTCCCTATTATTTGTACTAATTTTCCATCTAGCTACATAACTCCTTTAGTAAGTGGTTCATACTTTATTTTTAAAGCATCATCTATTTTCTTAGGCATTACTATAGTACTAGCCCCTGAACCTATCAACACATTATGCAAGATTTTATTTCCAACTATCAGAGTCAAATAAGAAGGCTCTGGTTTGGATTTACTTACCTCTACTGCATTGTTCAAAAAGGCTATTGTCTTTAGAGGAACTATGTCCTTAAACTTTTCTTTATCAGCAAGTCCTTCTTTGGTGTCATTATGTTTAAGCACTGGTTGGCCTTGTAGAGCTTCTTGTAACAGTGTTTTTTGTTCAAGAATAGCTAATATGTGCCATATCTATACTTGTGTTAGAGTCCTCTTCAGCTGTTCCACCAAATTCATTGGTCTTGATGCTTGAGTTCTTGGAAAATAAGGATACATTGCTTTTTATTGAACTTGCATAGGAATCACTTGGTTCTGCACTGGCTGAGGCACTTCCTGTCTGACAGCTGTGTTTCTTTGACCTTGAAATGGAGGATTTTCTATAACTTGATTATTTGTAACTTCAGGATGTTCCATCATTCTTTTCTTTGATCTAGTATAGTAGTCTGATTGCACCACTGGTTTCTTGGAAGCAGAAGCTTCATTCAAGAATACTGATTCTTCATCTTCAACCCATGAAAACAAAGCATGTTCAGGGGCTATTTCTTCTTCTTGTTATAAAGACATCCCTTGTATCTGAGCCATCATTACTGAATTTTGCATACTAAGAGACTGATAAGTTTGTGCATCTGAAGTACTTGTAAATTGTCCATCCATTCTTCTTTGCTCTGCTACCCTTTGTTGTAGATTACCCATGTAACAATCTCTAGGTGTATGAGCATTATTACAAGGGAAACACCAGACATTGGTGCTATTCACATAATTATTTTTCCCTTGAATAATGTCCCTATTTGGATTGGGAGTAACAGTCTGTGAGGGTGTAGGGACTGCAACCAATTGGTTTGTTGGTTGAGGGTTATTTTGCCTTTGATGACCCTGATATTGGTTTGGCTGTGATGGAAATCTATTTCTTGGATAGCCCTGATATTGAGGTCTGGGGTAAGGATTCTATTGTCTCTTTATGTTAATTAACTCATTAGAAAATATCCTTAAGATATTCTTGATATCATCCATCTTAGATGACTGGGTAGGGACAAGTTCTTTAGCAGGGGGTTGAAGATATTTAAACATAGACACAGGTGGGGCTATGGAATTAGGTGTTTCTTGAGGTAATGGTAAGGTAATATTTGGAAACATTGGCATGGGAGGCCTTGGGGACAACTTTCTAGCATCTATTAAATTATTTTCAGCTCTGACTACATAATCATAAGCTTTTGGCAGAGTCTGACCTCCAAGTGACTGAATCATAACTGATATATCTGAATTTAAAGCCTTAAAATAAAACACTATAGCCATACCTAGAAATGGTCTTGCTGTAGTAGGAATCCTTTCCCAAGTATTTTGAAATCTTGAATTGAAGTCAGTCATTGCTTCTTGTGGTGCTCTTTGAATAGTAATCAATTATTGCAACAAAGAAGATTTATCACCCTTTTCTTCAAATCTTTCAAAGAAAAGATCTCCAAGCTGATCCCATGTAGATATTGTATTTAGAGTCAAGGATCAATACCATTCTAGAGCCTTCCCTTTAAAAGAAGTTGCTAATAATCTTATAGCCACATTCTGTAGTGTGACCACATGTATAACATAGACATCAGATACATCTTGAAGATGTTCTTCAAGTGTTTTAAAATCTTGCCCACTGAATTTGGGTAGAGCTTTCAAGGCATTTATTGGAATAGGGTCCCAAGTGGTTGGTGGTATTGGGAGGATCAAAGGACTACCAGTGTTCCAATTTGCATAATTCCTTGGGGGTCTAGGGGCTCCCATATTTAATTTTGGTATTGGTATAAAATGATTGACTCTTTTTCTTGGACTAGTTACCAATGGTGGAAAAAAAATACCTAATTTTATAGTAGATTGAGATCTTGTTACTGGTCCACAACTCTGACTCCTTGTAGCTCTCTGGTTCATACAGTATTGAAGGAAACTTTATGATGGTGTCCCACTAGGCATGCCAAAAATTATTGATGATTAAAATTGCACAGTTTCTAACACCAACAATGGGAAGTTTCAGGTATGTGGGACTTGTAACCTAAAACAACCTCTAGATTTTAAAGAAGCTGGCTCTTCTTTATATCAAGTGTATAATGGGAAAAAGAATAGGAATTAAAAAAAAACACAAGTGCAACTAAAGAAACTCTAACTATGGTGATGCACCTGAATTTAATTTGACCCTTAAGCACAATGAAGCTATATGCAAGATTCAATTACATTAAAGAGCAAACAAGGCATGATTAATGTAAAAGATGAAAACCAATAGAAATAGAGGTTCACAACTTAGACTAATTTTGTAGTGACATAGAGAATATCAACAAAGGCACATAATTCAGTATTCTCATTATTTTTTAGTTACATAAAAGGCACAAAAACATGCATAGTTATACAAACTTTCTAACTCAAAAAATAGAACAAAGGCAAATGATATCCCTGCTCATAGCTAAAAAATGTCTAAAAACTCTTGACAATAATCTCTCATAGAAAATTATCTCTATCTTCTAATCCTCCTTCGGTGATCTCTGCACCCCTATTTATAGCATTGGATTAGCTCTAGATTGTCTGACCATTCCCAATCTAATGGCCTAACTAAACTCTAACTGAACTGGAAGTGTCTAACATAGGATATTTATTGGATCTAAAACATTCTATTTTCTTGCAAGTTCATTGTCCAAAATAGATACCCAGGATGCTTCCCACTTTCAAACGGGAGAGGACACTTGGTTGATTCCCTTACTCTACTTGAAAACCTTCTTATTATTTAGGAGGCACCATAAAATTACACTTGGCATATTCTGCAGCACTTACCGAAGGCACACGACACTTTTTATGTAACTTATACTCTTTTTGTGTCTTTGCTCAGGAGTGTTCCGCCTTTGACATCTATCGCAGTCTGCTTCTTCAAAATTTTAACAACCTATAGAAAATGGGACCCACAACATTTCTCACCTGAGAAACTTAAAAAAGGGAATAGGGATAGGTGGTGCTTTCCACACATCTTTAGCTAGGGATATGTGGCAATTTCCACTACTTTTAGCTACCTTTTGAGAATCCTACGGAAGGTGACACTTGTTGGTCTCCACGTCACTCTGTCTATACTATAGAAACATTCAGCCTCATTTCATATTTACATGGATGGCAACACTTGGAGGCTTATACTTACCTCAGAAATAGAACCCGAGACCCTCCACAGTCTTTACTTATCAGTGAAACAAAGTGAAGATAATTTAGATGTTGACACGTGGCAGCTTCTACTTTCTTCAGCTAGGGGTACATAGCATCTTCCATTGCTTTTAGAAAAGCATATTGAAACCTTCCACAATTGCCACTTGGCACCTTCCACTTGATCCTGATAAAATCTTATTAAAAATAAGCTTTCAAAATGTATAAGAAACATGAGATGTAGATGCCGACACTTGTTGCACTCCGCTGAGTTACTATGGGACATGTGGCACATTCTGACCAACTTATAGAAAGTATGAAATGTGCCTCAGCCCGCGACACTTGGTAGCTTTCACTTGATTTTGACACTTAGACAAATTTGAGGTGAAAAGAAATTCGAGCCCATGCTCTGAGTCAAAACTTCACTGTTTCAAACCAAAGTGTGTAGGGACAGTATTTTGGATCACACAACTAAGAATCAAAATAAAATGTAAAGTATTTTTTACTCTACAATATCTCTTTGTTACTAGCCTAGATTCAATTACATTATTCTTGGATTCCTAGATTATGAAGATGTATATGAGAAGATGAAGCTTATGACATTCTTAAAGCCTACCATGATAAACTCTATGGGGGTCATTTTGTCAAAAAATATACTACTATGAAAGTACTTACTGCCAGATATTATTGGCTTTCTTACATAAGGATGCCATTATGTATACCCATAGATGTGATCATTGTTAGCATATGTAGAATCCCACTTGCTTTGATGAAATACCACTATAACTACAACTAGTTTTGGAACCTTTTGACAAATGGGGAATTGATTTTATAGGTCCCATAGATCCTAAATCTAATATTAAGGAATATATACTGGTGTGCATTGATTATGTCACAAAATAGGCTAAGGTCAAGGCCTTAACCCATGATTGAGATGATAAAGTAGTTGAGTTCTTATATGAATAATTTTTCACCCGCTATGGAGTGTCAAGATAACTAGTCACAGACTAAGGACCACAGTTCACATCAGATCTCATAATTGTCTTAGTAAAAGAATATGAAATTAGCCACAAAAAGTCTACCCCTTATCATCCTTATTTGAATGGTTAGGTGAAAGTTAGAAATAGATAATTATAAAATAAACTCATTAAGACTATCATCTTGCATCAAAAATATGGGTCAACTCATCTTTTGAAAGTAGTTTGGGCTTATAGAATCACCTTGAAAACCATAACTAGTTTCACTCCATATAAACTAGTTTATGGTAAAAAGCCTATTCTACCCATTGAGTTTGAGTATAAAACACTAAGGACAACACTTAATTTGGGCTTATACCTTTCCCAAGCTCAACAACATAGGATCATACAGCTGAATGTAATTGATGAACTTAGAAAGGAAGCATTTCCCACACTAAAGTAGTGCAAATACAATAAGTGGGTTGGCATGATAGGAACATCAAGATTAAGAATTTCCAACATGGTGATTGGGTACTCCTCTTTGACTCTAAATAAAAGGATCATAAGGGAAAGCTTCAGTCTAGATGGCTTGGGCCTTATGAGATCAAACAAGTTTTTAAAAATAGAGCTGTAAAGCTCATGACCATTGACTCTGTTTGGTTCTGAGTACTTGTTAATGGCCACATGCTCAAGATGTACAAGCAACCATTTTCCAAGGAGACTCTCACTCTCCAACTTCTCGAAGAACAATATCTGTCTCTTCTTTATGAAGTAGATCAACCTGTTCTTATAGCTAAAGGGTATTTCAATCAACCCTTCTTCAATAATTTCCAAGAAAAATAAAGCTTCTTGTAGTCAAGAACAAGCCATTCATAATGGAGTGATTCAGGTTAAATACAATTCTAAATCCTACGATTCTCTAATTTTAGTTGAGTTGGGACCAAAAATTCAAAAAAAAGAAGTCTACAATAATAAAACTTTTATTTTCATATTTTTTCTCATAGATTCATTCTATGAGAACAAAAAAACACTTTCCTTTTGCTACAGGTTGAAATTCTTGTTGCTGTAGGATAATTATTATTGCTGCAAAACACTTTTTGTTACCATAGGAAACATTTCTCACTACCAGATGAATTTTTATCACTCCATCATATATTTCATTTATCGTAAAGCATTTTTGTTTCCAATCAAAGGTTGGCACATGCCAGTAAACCTCACATTTACTACTTCAACTCATCATTCATGTATTAATGGAAAGATCCTCCTAAGTACTAAGGTAACTATTTTTACTTATTTCATTTCATAAGTTTTAATTATTCTTTAGATTATGGGTCTTAATGCTATTAAATGCTTCCATATCTCCAATTGCTTGCACCATCCTAAGAAATATTTTTTTCACTAATTAACATGACCATTAAATGCTACTGCTACCTCTTATCATTTCCATAAGCCTTTTGTGCATGTCAACTACATCCCTTGAGGACAAATAGTCATTTTAAGTTGGGTGGTATTTTACATAATTCAAATCGATTATCTTTCTTCCAAAGAAAATATCAAACATTCCTTCCCAAATATACAAAACCCTTGCTCTAATAGTACAAACCCTATAACCAAAATTCCATCCTACAGTATGGGAGGAGACTTACTAAAGCACAAGCCACTTGACATCTCTCCCTTGACTAGTAACCCAAAAATCTCAGTCCTATTTTAGAATGTAGGTTGGGATCAATATTTTTAGAAGATAAATGCTCTTGTCCAAGGAATTTTAGAAGAATCTGCCAGATCATTGTACAATAATCTAGAAACAATCAAAGGAATAGAAATAAAACTAACTGAAACTATCATGAGTAGAGTAATAAAATCACCTAGAAAAGGAGAGTTGTGGTAGGAAAGTTTTGATGCCAAAGTAGAAAGGCAAAAATTCATTAGAGGAGATGAAAGCTTGGAGACTTCAAAGAAAGGAGCTGCACATTTATCATTACAAGGAAGATGGACAAGAGTAGCTATATTCATCTTCAAATATTACCTATGAAGGAAGATAATCCATATTGCATAGAGTTCATTTCAAATTTATGAACCATTTATGGCATGGTATTGAGATAAACATTCCCAATTTCTTGTTTAACATGATCACAAGAATGGAAGAGGAATTTCAAAAAGGTAATCCCAAAGTTCTCTCATCATTCCTAAATTTAGTTAATTGTTCAAGACTACCTAAATAAGATTAGGCCCAATGTAAGTTGCAAAGATTTTATTCAAATACCTAGAGATGCAAAAAGTGATAGTGAGAAAGATAAAGAAGAAGAGATAGAGGTAGAAGAGGAAATGGAAATAGAAGAACAGATGGAGATAAAAGAAGATTTTCCTACAGCTACACAAAAACTTATAGAAGAGGACCCTGTTGTAACCAAATAAGAACCTATAGAAGAGGAACCTCCTATAGTCACACAAGAACCTATAAAAGAGGACCCTCCTAAAGCCATAGAATAACTTGAAACAAGGACATGCCTCATATAGGAAGCTTCAATAAGCAAAGAACCTAGAATAGGGAAGAGGAAACTAATCTTTCAACCTGACTCTAAGGAATCTTAAGAAGAGTATCCACCTTTAAAAAGGGTAAGGTCACATATACTCCTTAAAGGTCCCATAGACTGAGAGGAAAACCAAGAACTAAACCTTCTTCTATTATAAAAACTAGTGAGGAGTCTGAAAAAGAATAAACTACCAACAATCATGAAACACTTGAGGCATTTAGTTTTGATGAAATAGAGACTGATAAGGAAGAGTGTTCTTAAGAAGTTAATAATGAAACAAAGCAATTAAGACACAGCCCTAAAAAATTGAAATAAGAACCAATGTAAAAACATATAGAGGCATAAAGAATGGAGCAAATCTCTTTGTTGATACAAGAAAAATTTCCTAGTTTGGAGCAAGCCATGCAGGAAATAACATGACTAAGAAAGAAGCTAAGGAATAATCAAGCTATGGACTAGATGCATTTACTATAATAGCTTCTTAGCTAAAACCCTCAGTAGAGAGCCATCCTAAAACTATTATTTCATAGCTTCTTGTAGCAGAAAAGTAGTACACAAGCAGTCAGATATAATTCCTCAGCTACTATGTCTTTTGAATTGATGAGATGGATAGACAAATAGTGTGAAAATTTTAGAGAATTAACAAAGGAAAATAAGAAATTAAAAGAATATGTCAATATTAAAGAATAAAGGATCTCCAAACTACAACATAGAGTTGAAGATCTGTCTAATCTTACTCAAGTGATCCTTAACTGTATGCCTCTTGCAAAGGTATATTTAGTTTATCTTGAAGAACAATGGCATAAGTTTAAGTTTATGCAAATTTTTTATGATATGACATGTGAATTAATCAATCCTCTCTCTTTCTTTTAATTATATAAAGAAATCTCATAATAGGAACAAGCACAATTGTGTGATTTATATCTTCATAACTATGCTATGCCACATGACAGGGCATGGAATCCTAACTTGTATGTTGGAGATGTCCTTTTAAAGGCATTTTTAGCATACATTTTGAATGAACATAGAAGAGGATGAGAGATGACTAAGTATAGGAAAAAATAAAGGGAGAGTCAATTGGTTATCAGAGGGGAGTCAGGAACACCTGAGATTTTGTTGGCAAAATGGGATAATATTATGCTATGAAAGGAAGTAAGGGTTTGGTTTGCTATAAATAGTGATGAAGCTCAAGATTTCTATTTGGGGTTGAGAAATTATGTTGGAATTTCATCACAAGAATCCTACATAGAAATATGGAATGAGCTCATTCTTGAGATAAAGAGGAAAGAGCCATACTCCCCTTTCAATTTAAATACAACATTTGATAGAGTAACAAGATATATTTTGCTTATAGGAGGCCTAAGAGTATAGTTATTGAGAATAAGATTCTAACCTCCTCTATTTTGGTACCCCATTCTAGATTGGTAGGATAAAAATCCATTAGATACAGCTAAGGAAGTTAGAAACTATTAGCTGTATGAATAAAGGCATGGATTTTATACTCATATATCCATTGGTGTCATTGAGCCTGCATATTTCAGAGCTATTTGTGAGTTTGAAATGAGCAAATTTGTTTCTCAAGGATGAGTAAAGTCTTAAGTTAAGGGGTGTGATGAGCCCCAAAATTATCATGTTTTTGTCATCATTTTCCATGCTCACCCTTATTTTTATCATGTTTTAAAACTATTTTCCATAAGTTTTTATCCTCAGACAACCATGTTTTGTAAATGGCATTATGTTCTCATATATCTTTGAATAGTTAGAATTTTATCTTAGAATCAAGTATATAATATTTATTTTTTAATATATGATGATTTTATTCATAATGTGTTTAAGGTGTTTGAAGTAATAGGTATAAAATAACATTTCATGGTCCATCCTACAGTAAAGGGATTTCATCATGAGAAAACATCCTACAACCACTGCATGACTAAAGATGTGAACAAACAAAATTTGATTCTTAATTCAAACAAATCATAGAAATTATAAAAAATTTCATGGAACATATTAAATATTTGGTTTAAGACTAAAACAACTTGGTTTTCCCTAAAGCAGTGTTGCAAGATCCATATGAACGACAACCTTAGCAGAAGGAACTAATTTTTGTTATCCTATAGCAGAATGTTTTTTAGTTTGGAATGTATTTTATTTTGTATAATACAATCTCCTCTATTGTTTGTTTGTTTGTGTGTGTGTGTGTGTGTAGCAATAGGGTTGAGAGAAGTAGTAGAGATTACTTAGAGAAATATAGTAGAATCATATTTTGTAAGATAATTGTTATTATAATTTCCTTGTAGTAATTCTTTGCTACATTTGATTAATATGAGATATTATATATGAGTCAATTTAATTTTTTTAAGAGGAAGGATTGAATATTGAGTTAGAAAGATGAAGGGTCCCCTTTGGAAGTATTACAACAACAATCCAACCTGTTAATTAGCTAAGCATGTTATTTATTTCATTTATGTGTTGTGTATTTTATTTCTAAATTATGTGATTCTAAGCTTTTCATATAATTTTTTCAAGGAAGATTTAAAATATAAAATAGTGTAAGCATTTAATTCATGGTTTTTTTATGAGTGTTCAATCTCAACATTTCATTTCTTGCCTAATTTACAACATCCTAGATTACAATTAATAGAATGCTAAATTAGAGGTAAAAGTGTGCACATATAATGACATCATATTATCAAGTTAACATCCTTAGGTTGAAATTTAAATGAAGTAGAATATATAGGTCTTTGATAACTCTTCTTGTTCATTTAGATCAAGATAAGTATATTAGATTATGAATCTATTGCTATCCAAGTACTGTGAATGAAAAACTAAAATGACAGAGAGAGTAAGAATGAACCTTGGTGGGATTAAAGATGCATAGATTGCAAAATTTTATTCTATGATGCTTAAATATTGATTCAAAAGTTTTGATAATAGATTCAAATGGCTCGATTATGTTTTCAAAACCTATGTGCTAAAAAAATAAGTTGCAAATAGAATTGACTGGCTTGACTATGTTTGTAGACTTATATGCTAAAAGAGGAGAATTATGAACAAAGTCAACTGGTTCAACTATGTAAATAAATATGGAAATAAAGAATAGGACTATACTAATTTGATTGAACAAGTCCCCTATATTTAGATAAGACATGCACAAATATAATAGAGTCATTTTGAAGTGACTGTGTTAAACCTACACACATACTATTAGGACTATACCAATAGGTTTGATATAGTATTGCAAAAATAGAAATATATAATATGATGAAAAAATGAAAGTGTGAAAGAAAACATTCAAGGTTTTGATTCATGACAGGTTCACTAGAATGTATTTAAAGAGAAATGCAACTGATCTATTAATAAATCTTATCTCAAAAAAAATAAATCTTACACTTTTAATTGTTGATACATTATATATTAAGGGTCATGACCAACATAGATATACTAGACCTAACCAAGGGATATATTACCATAATAACATCACTAGAGAGGGTTATAAATCCTCTAATCAAGTAACATTATGCCATAATGCTAACTAGGTCCTATGTTTTAATATTTACAAAGTAAATGCAAAGAAAATTAAAATCTAATCTAGTGCTCACCAAAGCTCATGGCACAAAGTGGGGGTAATAAACATAAAAAGTAAACATGCATAGGATAATCATAATTAAGCTATGTATAGGTAAAAACCTAATGCATAGAGAGATAAATATATTTAAAATCCATTACTTATGCTACTTGTTGGCCATTTTGGCCTATATACCAAGCTTGCCTGGGTATAATGTAGAGTTTTGAAGGTCAAACATAGATTAGACCAGCTGAGCAGAGTTCCTATTGGATGAAATGATTAAATGCCTTAAATAAATGAACTAAATTTTTGATGGAATGAGTGGTCTAAATATCACTTACATCTTACAAAGCTTTTGAAACAATTTAAGTTCACTTAAAGTGTAATTTGTCAATTTATAGAGGATAAGTCTACAGAGAAAAAGAATAGGTTACCAAGTAGGTTAATCATGATTGAGATATCCAAGATCATGAGTGAGTTTACAAATGCTTTAGGAAAGTTCAAAAGATCAAGCAAAGTTCTTGCACAAGATCCAAAAGACTAGACTGTCAACAGAATGTCACGTAAAACCGGACTGATCAACTTGTTTGTGCATTTTATAAGTGAGCTCAGAAGGCCTCATGTGACCAAAAGAACATGCATGTTTGAATTTATTCATGCCTATAACATGCTCTTTAAGTTTCATATCTTGATGATATTTATATATCAATATCTAAGTCCTCAAAGTTGATCATATAAAGCAGGATGTTCACACGAGTGTCAAATTTAGGCCTCAACAAATAACCATTTAAGTTCAAAATGATCAGTGACAAGCCTAAAAACATCATGTAAAAGAACATAGGTTAGATCACTTGAAAATTTTATAAACACACTTAGAAATCTCCTAGGACTAGTGGATCAAATGGGTTCATCCCTTTTGGTATCAAGAACATCCCTTACAAAATTAGTACCTCTATTACCTTTTTGTAACCTCCAGATTCAAGCTTTCAAAGTTATTTAAGAGAGTGAGAGAAATTCATACAAATGTCAAATTTAATATTGAGCAAAAAATACATTTTGATCTAAATTTGATGGCCATGTGAAAATAAATGATAGTCTTGCAGATGTCAAATGATAGTCGTACATATGTCAAATTTAAAACCCAATAAATAGCCATTTGTTTTCAAAACCAAAGCATATCTAATGGTTGACATTCATTCATACTGAGAGAGATTAATGGGGAAAGATGTGCCAAAGGGTCAATGAGATTGAGAATATACTACATGGCATAAGTTCATGAAGCATCAGACTAACGACATGATCCTGAAAGTGAAAATGGGACTGTCAATTGGCACCAGTTTAGATTGAGTTGACAAATCAAATACCAGATCTAAGGGTCACATTAATTCATACATCTAAATCTGATGGTGTGAGAAAATGTCAGTGAGTCAATGATTTGAGTCATGGTAAATATCCATTAAATAAAGGTGAGCCCAATAATTTTGATAGAAGTTGATGAGGCCATCCTCTACTTAGGCATGGAAAATATTCAAGGATAAGGCTTAAAAATAGACTCAAGTTGAACCATAGTAGGACTAGCATCACTATTAAAGCTCCACAAGGAAAAGAAAGGTTTTCTAGACCTAATATAGGCAAAGGGTTGACAACTTTAAAGATGGAATAGGACCATGCAGAGTTACGACAACTTTGGAATATAGGAAAACTAATTAGGTAGATTGGTTTTCATCTACAATAGACTAGTGTTTAGAATATATAGCTGGGGCAAATACATGAATTAATGGAAAAAATTCTCATCCTTAAACGTATCCATGCTCTCAAGAAATAACCACTCAAGAAGTAGACATGAGCATGGCCCTAAACATAAATACCTTACCCTGGCAATAAAGGACATTGATACATAAGAGCTTGGGAGGGTTCATGCAATAATAAGGATGGCTCCCTACAACTTGATCATACCAAAAAAAGATAGAATGACTTTAATTCAAGAGTAAAATTGAGGAGGATTGTAGTTGTGGTTGTTTTGAATAGGATTAGGTTCATTAATGACCCCTTAAGTCCTATTTTCTCTCTCCTACCTTCTTTTTTCTATATATACTAGATTTGAGCTCAAGATTAGGATCCTTCAACTGGATGTAGCGAAGCTCTATCAAAATCACTTTTTAACACTCTCTTAAATAAATGTAAGATAATTTCCATATTTTAGTTGAATTCTAAGTGTGCTTTATTAAAATTTAAAGTGAAAAGTGTATGTTCCTATTCATCATATTTTATTCTTCATGTACCTTTCTTCAATTTTGTGGGTTTTCTTATAGGTTGTGAAGTGTTAGCTAGTGATTTCCTTCTTGAAGTGTCATAAGTTCATAGTGTCTTATATAGACCTATCTCTTCCTTTCCTTCAAGTTACAAGTCTCTTTTCAGCCTCCATATAAAATAATCATGCTTACAACCTTGTTATAGAATTTGACCAGTCTTTGTCTTGATTAAATTCATTAGTAGTCATAGAAGTGTCCAAGTTGAAAGTGGGTCGTTAAACATTTGGTGCATCACCACATTTAGTATATATTTTCATTTATGTATTTCTCTCCCTTTTCATCCCAATAGCATAGGCTTAGTAAAAGGGACTATATTATTACATTTGAGGAGATAGCCTCATAAAAAATCCTAGAGGTTTGGTCCAAACTTAGGTAACCCATAACCTAGGACCATCCCCATGTTAGACCAGATTTGAGAGTAGAAATTAAACACTTATAATTTCATCTAGGGTGAAATATGAGTCCTAAATAGTTCTAGCACACATGGTGGGACCAATTGAAGAAGAAGCTAAAGATTTGGTGCTATCTCTAGCTAACATGTGTAGCAGACACTCAACAAGAGCACTTGATGACTCCAAACATATCTAGTTCATAAAATCCAATACCCTACCTAAATGACAAGAAGAACAAGATCAAATACAAGGGGTATCAACTTCCATTTTAGTGAGCTTCTAGTGCCCTCAAGAAGAAGGAGGATAAGAGCATCATTGTCCCCTGTTAGAAGGCACAATGTAAGCCAGTCACCCCATAGGGTGTAGTCCACATCATCATTCGATAGGTTCTATTCTAGGTGAGGACTATTTTTTGTTCCATCCATAATTTTGCCTAAGAATCAAGCTTTTTTACCCTTTAATGGGGGTATCCATATTAACCTTCAACAATATAATGACATCCCTACTGCCTCTTTGAATAGTCTACCTTACTTTACAGGAGAAAAATCCACCACCCCTATAGAGCACATTACTAACATTGAAAATTTTTATTTAGTACATCATATTACACAATATAATGTAGCCATAAGACTATTAGCCACATATTTTAAAGGTAAAGTCATGCAATGGTATAGGGGTCTAGCTCTTACATCAATCAATACTTGGGATGAGTTTGGTGAGTGCCTATGTAAACATTTTGAAGATAGAAGTGACCGTGTTTCACTTGTGAAACAAATCACCTCAATTAAGATGGAACCTTGAGAGTTTATGGTTGATTTTAACTCTAGATTTCAAAAATTTTGGGATAGTATTCCCATCATCATTAATCCCACACCCAATTATGATTTCCTTTACTATTTGAGAACATTGAATTTATACATTACAGTTATGATTGAATCTATGGGTGGAAAACCCTACTTGGAGCTTATAAGATTGCTATAAGGGTAGAAAACTATTTGATACAAGTAGGGAAACTTATGCCAAGACCTCTCATAGCTAATTTTTAATGAGCTTCAACCAACCCCACCTACCATTGTTCCATTTCTCACTTCGAATAACCAAGCCCAACTTGATGATGACCAAGTGGATAAATTTGCAAGGGTTGAGAGCTTATTAAAGGCAAAAAATAATGAGTTAATATCTCTAAAAAGACAATAATAGACTTCATATAGGCCATACCATGACACCTTCCAAATATAATACCTTGCTCAATCCTATAATAAATGCTCTTGTCCATCAAATAATCAAGCTTAAGGCCAAATTACTCAAGGTAGATCTTATAACAGCTACAAACCTACCATTGTAAGTATAGCTTAAGAGCCTTAGTCCTTACATAAAATAACCTTGTACAAGAAGGTAAATGGAAATTAGGAGGGTAGTCTAATGATATGACACTAACTACAAGTGGAGAGACATATCAATAGCTTAGTTGGAAACGTGCCCATTCATTCCAAGGTCATGACATAATGCCTCCACCACAAGGCCCTCTAATGAATCAAGGTAATGTGCCTGCCATAACATCATTAGAAGCTCAAATTCAAGAGTAAGGAAGCATGGGTAATGTACCAGATGATGTGAACTATAAATTTGACTCAAGAGAGGTGTTAGTATCTTGTTAATGACAAAATAAAATCAAATTAAAAAACCAACACACTAGTTAACATACATCTCTAGGCCTACTTACTTGGTTGAGCTTAGTTAACAATTATAGAATGGAAACACAACTAAAACATGAAAGAGAATAAATATTTCACTTCCCTTGAATCCTCTAAATTAACTTGTAGTAGTGGATTTCTCCACTTGTGCTCATGAAGTCTTCATCAAAGGATGCTTGGCTATCTGCTCTTCTCCTTGGCACCTTGTGGCTTTGGCTTGGCTTGGCTTGGCTCAATATTTGGACATTATAACACTAATTTGAATGAAGCTTTAAAATCAATTTAGAATTATAAATTTGGCATGTGAGAGATTTTTGGAATCAATTTGACATGTTAACTTTGCACAAGTTAAGCCTAAAAATTCATGTGGTAAGGCCTCTTATTTATAGATTTTGGAAAATGGATAGAATCAACCTAAACCATCTATCTCAAGATTGAGTTGTGTGGCTAAGGATTAATTCACTTATGTAATTAAAAATCCATAAATAGGCTCATCAATATTTGGGATAGATGGGAATTTAAGAGGCATGGGAGGCATTGATGAGGCATGGGAGGGGTTAACCTTGATATTTTATGCATTTATGGCTTAGGGATGTCTTCCCAAGAAATGATGTCACTTGATGATGTAGATATTTAATATTCATTTTTAAAATAAGTATTCAACAAGTTTCCATGAAATTATTAATTAGTCTCTAATTTGGTTTAATTATCTCTTAAGCATGATTAAGCACTTTGTGCACAAATTACTCAAATTGATTAAAATGCCTTGTTATTGGTCTAAAATTTGATCAGATTAAAATTAGAATATGATGTTAGATGTGTTGAATCAGTTATCACATTTATGATGTTGACAACACCAAATAACAAAGTAATGTGTCTTATGAAAGAGATTTGATATAAAATAGCAATCTAGAGCACCCAGGTGCAAAATTGTCATTTTGACTTGAAATGATCTGATCAAAGTTAGCTAGCCCATAAATTGTATTGCCCCATTTAATGATACTCTAGCCAAAATCAGCACTTGAATATATCAATTTCAACTCATTTAAAGCATTTTAGTGTTTTTAATCCAAATTGTGCACTTTGGTGGAAATTGGTCAAAAGCCTAGTTGGAGGTTATCAGTGGCCAATTTTAGGTGTCTATAGCTGACACCATGTGCATAAAATTTTAGGAAGGGGAGCATATGTCTAAACATGTAGTATTAAATATGGGGTAGACTACACCAAGTCTAGATGGACTAGTTTTAGCTCATACAAGATATAAGAGGAGGATCTTGGATGATAACTTGGGGTAGCCTAAGGCTTCTTCAACATCTTCACAAGTTAGAAAATAGCCTACCACTTTAGATGTAGCTATTAAAACTACTAAAACCCAAAAATCACCTCAAAAACATGGGTAGTAGCATAATTATCCTTTTGTTCTTCATGTTACATAAGTGCCAAGTGATGCTTCTACTTCTAAGGTATAATCTAAAGGTACTAATTTTCCTTTCAATATTATGGATCATATGAAAAAGGATAATGTCATTATGTCTATGTATGATACTCTATCTTTTCTAGGATAGAAAGATGTTCTTTAGTAAGATCTTACCAAGCCTTATCATGTGAATGAAATAGCTGAAAGGGTGAACACTATTTTACAAATAGTAGTTAGCCTAGTCTTAATCAGCCTAGTCAAGTTCCTAATCAAAGTCAAGTTCATAATTTTGTTCATCCCCCTAAAGTTGTAAACCCCACTCAATTCTATTTGTCAATCATAATAGGGACTCTTTAGTATAATTGTATGATAGATTCAGGAGCTTCAACCTCAGTTATGCCCAAAGCCATAGCAGATAAGCCTGAGCTTAAGTATGTGCCTAATGAAAAGGGTGTTTTCTAATTGGATGGTTCCCCCACTAAAATGGTAGGCATAGTGAAAGACCTTAAGATCACATTGGTAGATTGCCCATTTATGTCATCACTTAGTATGTAATGGTTATGGACCTACCCACATATTTTTTCTTATGCGTATCTAGGGACTTTACTTCAAACATTGGAGGCTATTTATCCTCTGATTGGTCATATATGGTTTTTCAAGACTAGATATGGGACTAAGGTAATTATTAGGTCTGATCCTATCTCTAGGTTCCATCTAGAGCCCTATATGCCTAACCTTAATTCAACTATACCATATTTGAAGAGGATGAAAATGTTAGTGAATAAGAGCCTCATTGTCATGTTGAAAGCATTTTAGACCTATACCTAGATGAATGGGCATCTGACAGTCATGGATTTGATCCCTTTAGCAATCTTGAAGAAGTAGATTTGGGGGTATATTATATGCATGAGGAGGGTGCTACTGTATATTTTTTAAACAACACTACCCATCGAGAGGAATATGGTCTATGAACTTTATTATTTGATGGCTCAATGTCAAAAATGGTAGTGAATAAGAGCCTCATTATCATGTTGAAAGCATTTTAGACCTATACCTAGATGAATGGGCATCTGACAGTCATGGATTTGATCCCTTTAGTAATTTTGAAGAAGTAGATTTAGGGGTATATTATATGCATGAGGAGGGTGTTACTGTATATTTTTTAAATAACACTACCCATCGAGAGGAATATGATCTATGAACTTTATTATTTGATGGCTCAATGCCAAAAAGTGGTAGTGGAGCTAGGGCCTTACTAGTTTCACCCTCAAACTAGAAGTACTATTCAACTGCAAGACTATAATTTAGTTTTACTTCAAACACAATTGAATCTGAATCCCTTTTACATGGTATTCAAGAGGCAAGAAGAAGAGGTGTCAAACTTCTTCAAGTCAAGGGCGATAGTGAGCTAGTTATGGAACAAGTGAGAGGCACAACTGCTATCAAGATCCATCATTTGAAAGCCTACAAACATCATGTATGGGACCTGATAGAAGACTTCTTACATTTAATATAAAATCCATACCAAGAGAAGTAAACTAACATGGAGATAGGCTTCTAAACATTAGAGCTTAGTATGAAGTTGTAGAAAGAGTTAAAGGCAATCAGAGCCAAAGAAAGGTCAAGGTCATATGCAGGCCATCTATACTTGATAATGAGGTAAGTTGGTAGGTGTTTGAAAATGATGACAAAATTATATGTTTTATGATGCAAGATTCAAAATTCTACCATAAAAATTAAAATAAGTTCCAACATCATTATGATGACCGGATAGTATAATTGAGATCCAATAGGTTGCCTAAGGGGATTGTGACATTGGAAAACATCTCCAATGAAGATGATCAAGTGAGAAAAGGTAAGGCATGTATCGTAGCCAAAGAACATTATGAAAGGATAAATATCTTCAAGGGAAAATTGTTGAAGCTAGGAAATATTAACATAGTAGAAGACAGAGCTACATTTGTTGCTTTATGCCAAGAGTTCTTTGATGTATTTGCATGGGAATACAAGGATTTGAGAAGTTTTAATCCCAAACTTGAAAAACATACCATTGAACTAGAGGACAATTCAAAACCAATCAGACAAAGACAAATACCTATCAATCCAAAAGTGGAGGAGTTCATGAGAAGGGATATTTTCAAGTTTATTGAATCAAAGATAATATTCCCCATCAAACATTACTCATGGGTGGCAAACCTTGTGCCAATGAGGAAGAATAATGGGGAAATAAGGTTGTTTGTTGACTTTAGGGATCTCAATAAATATCCCAAAAGGACCATTATCCATTACCCTCCATGGATAAAATTATTCAAAAGGTGGTAGGTTCTTAGAGATTCTCATTAATTGATGGCTACTCTAGCTATAATACAATCATGCTCAAAGAACAAGATAGGAATAAGACTACCTTCACCACCAAGTGGGGTACTTATGCATATATGAATATGGCCTTCAGACTATCCAATGCTGGAGTAACTTTCTAGAGGGAAATGGATGTTTCCTTTGAAGGTTTGATCATTGACATGGTACTCATCTACCTATATCACATCACTATTTTTTCAAAGGACCCAACTAATCATGTTGCTCACTTAAGGTTAGTATTTGAAAGATGCAGAGATTTTGGTATATCATTGAACCCAAAAAATGTATATTTGGTGTGTATGAGGGTAAATTATTGGGTCATGTAGTATCCAAGGATGGTCTTTCCATAGACCTTGAAAGAGTTGAGTCCATATTATCCTTACCCCTATCCAAGCACAAAAAGTGCCTACAAAGATTTTTGGGAAAGATTAATTTCATAATAAGGTTTATCCCAGGCTTTGAAGAGCTGGTCAAGCCTCTTACTCATATGTTAAGAAAGTGCAAGTAATTTACATGGACCAAAGAAGGTAAAAGAATATTTGAGGCCATAAAAGAGGCCATTTCTCATGCCCCTATGCTTCTTAACCCTAATTTTAATAAGGAATTCTACTTGTATGCCTTCTCTACATTGGATGCAATCTTTGCCATGTTAATACAACATAATGAACAAGGTCTGAAACAATTGATTAATTTATTTAGTTAGACCTTAGATGAGTATGAGGAGAGGTATATATTTATAGATAATCATGTGCTTATAGTAGTGAGAGGTTTGAATAAGTTTAGGCACATGATCTCTAATTTTAAGATCAATAGTCATGATGGTGCACCCAAGTATCAAAAAGTTTATACTCAACAAAGATCTCAATGAGAAAAGAGATGGATGGGTCATAAACTACATGGAGTATGACCTTAAGGTTAGAGTTATAAGCTTTTAAGGGGTAGGGGCTATGTGATCAACTTGAAACAGAGGTAAAACAAGATAAAGATCAAGTGTTGGTGGTCCATGATGGCCAACATGTAGCTGTAAATAACACACTTTTCAATTGGACACATGATATAATCAGATTTATTAAGGCCAATGTCCTATGGGGATAGATAGATAAAAAAGAAGACACTTCAAGTTGAAAATTATACCTTATGTCCTAATAAATGGAGTGATTTTCAAGAGAGACATATGAGGCATTCTTTTGAGATGTGTGGAGTCATGCCAGATAGATAAGCTACTCGAGCAGTTCCATAATGGTCTAGCTGGTGGGTCCTTTACTTCCAAAACCATAACATCTAAAATCATTAGAGAAGGCTAATTTTGGCCCACAATGTTTAGGTATGCTCACTCTTGGGTAAGGAAGTGACCAAAATGTGTAATGTTTATTGGCAAGTAGAAGCTAGCTGCCTTTCCCTTGCTACCCATATAGGTAAAACAACCCTTCATGTAATAGGGATTAGATTTTATAGGGATGATACACCCTCCTTCAAGTAAAGGACATAATTGGATCATTACAACCACATACTACTTTACAAGGTGGGTTGAAGTAGTTTCTTTCAAGTAAGCTAACAAAGTTTCTATTTTGGACTTTTATGATAGCCTTGTGACAAGGTTTGGTGTGCCTTCCACAATCATTTTTGATAATGCATTGGCTTTCATAAATAATAGGGTATGTGAATGGTCTATTTCACTTGGAATTTATCTTAAAGTATCCTCTAACTATTATCTGTAGGGTAATGGACTAGCAGAATCCACCAACAAGAATTTGTTAAGGATTATCAAAAGAACTATGGAGGATAGCCAGAGGGAGTGGCATGTTAGGATGAATACTACTCTATGGGTAGATATAGTGACACCTAAGATAACTAATATACACTCCCAATACTTTTTGGTCTATGGTAAAGAGGCCAAACTTCCTATATCTCTTGAGCTTCTTTCATTAGAACTTGCACATCAACTCAGTTTTCTAGAGGGTGATGTTATGCAGGTAAGGATAAATGAGCTATGATAGCTAAAAGAGACGAGGAACACTGCTATGCACATTATTTGGTCTAATTAGCACTAGGTTAAGAAGTCATTTAAAAATATATCCTCCTCTAGAATATTTTAGCAAGGTGATATAGTCCTCAAATGGGATTAGGATCATGCAAAACTAGGAAAGCATTCCAAATTTGACAATCTTTAGAGTGGGCCTTATATTGACATAAACTACAAGGAAAACAATTATTTCAAGATCTATAGACTAAATGGAAATAACATTCCCATCCCTATAAATGGGAGGTATCTCAAGTTCTATTATTAATATTATATCATGATTTTTTTACATAGGTAGATAGGTTTATCTTTCCTCTAAGTGCCCTTACACATTATTTTGTTTGTTGTTATTTTATCTAGTTCAGGCAATTATTCATCCCTTTTATTGACTTTTTGTTGTTCATGTGTGTCTCATTACACTAAGATGTTTCAAGGAGATATGAAGAGTCTTTTGGTAAGTAATGCTTCATTGTATAATCATCATGAATGATCTTGATCAAATTCTAGGTTTCATGACTAGCAGGTTGGTCAAGCCAATAGAATCACCAAAAAATGTTGGCCATTTTAGACCATATACCAAGATTGCATGGGTGTAGTGTAGTGTTCTAAAGGTCAAGAATGGATTGGAATAGTTGAGCAGATTTCTTATTTAATGAAATGATCAAATGCCTTGAACATATGTACATAGTTTTGAATGGAATAAGTGGTATAAAGATCACTTATAGCTTATAAAGCTTTTGAAACACTTTAAGTTCACTTAAAGTGTAATTTGTAAATTTATAGAGGACAAGTATACAAATAAAAAGAATAGGTTCCCAAGTAGTTTCATGGTACTTGAGTAGTCTAAGATCATGAGTGAGTCTGCATGTTCTTTAAATAAGTTCAAAAGATCAACCAAAGTTCTTAAACAAGCTCTAAAGGACTAGACCATCTTTAGAATGTCATGCAAAAATAGATTAATCAGTTTGTTTGTGCATTTTATAAGTGTGATCAGAAGACCTTGCATGACTAAAAGAGTATGCATGATTGAATTTATTTTTGCTTGGAACATGCTCTGCAAGTTTTATATCTTGATGAGCTTGCTTTCTCAAGATCTAAGTCCCCAAAGTTGGTCACGTAGATCAGGATTTTTGTTCAAGTGTAAAATTCAAGCCTAAAAAAATAGCTATTTAAGTTTAAAATGATCAATGATAAGCCCATGAACATCATGTAAAATCACATAGGTCAGCTCACTTTAACATTTTATAAATTCACTTAGAAAGCTTCTAGGACTAGTGGATTAAATGGGTTCATCCCTTTTGGTATCAAGAACATCCCCTAAAAAATTAGTGCCTCCATGACGTTTTTGCTTCCCGATCCAAACTTTCAAAGTTAGTCAAAAGAGTGAGAAATGTTTACATAGATGTCAAATTTTAGCTTGAGAAAAAAATCCATTGTGATCTAAATTTGATGATTTCATGAATGTCAATGACAGTATCATGGATGTTAAATGATGATCACACAGACGTCAAATTTAAGTCTTGATAAATAGCCATTTATTTTCAAAACCAAATGGATCTAATGATTGGAATTCATTCGTACTAAGGAAGATTGATAGAGTGAGATGAGTTAAAGGGTTAATGATCTTGAGAAGCCACCATGTAGCAGAAACACGTGAAGTAACAAACTAACAATGGTATCCTAAGAGCAAATATAGGACTTCCAATTGGCACTAGCTCAAATTGAGTTGACAAGTCAAAGACCAAATCTAAGGGGTCACGTTAACTCATACATACAAATATGATGGTGAGAGAAAAGGTTAGTAAGTCAATGATATGAATCATGGTCAATAGCTAATTAAATAAAGGTGATCCCAAGACTTTTGATAAAATTCAATGAGTCCATCTTCTACTCAAGCATGGAAAACATACAAGGACAAGGTTTAAACATAGACCCAAGCTGAACTAGAGTGGGACCAAGCATTGCCATTAAATCTCCAAAAGGATAAAAAAGGTTTTTCAAACCTAATATAGCTAAATACTCAAAAACTTAAATGATAGAATATGACCATGCAAAGCTATGACAAATTTTGAATATAAGAAAACCAATTAGGTAGATTATTTTTCATCTACAGTAGACTAGTGTTTAAAATATATAGTTTGGGAAGATACATGCATTAATGGAAAAAATTCTCATCCTTAAATGTAGCCATGCTCTTGAAAAACAGTTTCCTAAAAAGTATACATGAGCATGGCCCTGAACACAAATACCTTGCCTTGGTAATAAAGGACATTGATATAGAAGAACTTGAGAGGGTTCATGCAACAACATGGATGGATCCTTACAACTTATCTTGATCATTCCAAAAAAATGATAGAGCAAATTTAATGTAGGAGTAGGCTCGAGGAAGATTGTGGCTATGGTTATTTCGAATAGGATTGGGTTTAGTAATGACCCATTCAGTGCCATTTTCTCTCTCCCACCTTTCTTTTATATATATAGGCTTTGAGCTCAAGATTAGGATCCCTCAGCTAGAGATAGCGAAGATCTATCAAAATCACTTTGTAACACTCTCTTGAATCAATATAAAATAGTTTCCAAATTCTAGTTGAATGATAAGTATGCTTTATTAATGCTTAATGTGTAGAGTGTATATTTTTATTCATCATCTATGTATTATTTATGTACCCTACTTCAATTATATGGGTTTTCTTGTAGGTTGTGTGAAGTGTTAGGTAATTATTTCCTTTTTGAAGTGTCATAAGTTCATAGTGTCTTATATATACCTATCTCTTCTTGTCCTTTAAGTTACAAGTCTATTTTTAGCCTTCATACAAAATACTCATGCTTGAAACCTTATTATAAAATTTGACCAGTCCTTATCTTGATTAAATTCATTAGTAGTCATAAAAGTGTCCAAGCTTAAAATGGGTCTTTGAACATTTGGTGCATCACCACATTTAGTATAGATTTTCATTTATGTATTTCTCTCCCTTTTCATCTCAATAGCATAGGCTTAGTAAAAGGGACCATATTGTTAAATATGAGGATCTAGTCTCATAAAAGATCCCAGAGGTTTGATCTAAACTTAGGTAACCCATAGCCTAGGACCATCCTTTTATTGGACCAAATTTAAGATTAGAACTTGAACACTTCTACTTTCAACTAGGGTACAATCTGAGTCCTTAACACTACTTGTATCTACTAAAATAGATGAGTAAAGCTATAGATATTTACCTTAAAGATGAATCCATTGAGACTCAATCTCTCCCTTGGCCAAAGGTGATTTATAAGATATTTTTGTGGTTTGTAAGGATTACTAAGAAAGGCCAAAACATCGAAGACTTTTCCTCAAGATAAGATTCTTCTCCAAATATAAACCCTAAGTAATAACTCATCAAGTAGAATGGCAGAAGAACAAATTATAAAGAAGTAAAAAATGAATAATTAAATCTTGTCTCTCTAAGAAATGGTGAAATGAATGTGTAAATATAACTTAATGTAACCTTAAACCTATATAAAAGTTTAGCTGTTAGGGTTAGCCTAATTGACTGTGTATCATTAATTGATAAAAACATGTTAGGTCTCAGTTTAGGTTAACCAAAAATGACCTAGACCCATAACATTCTTTTAAAAATTTAAATATAGGGTTGGCCCAAGCCAAAAATATAATGTAAACTATCAAAAAGGGTTTTATGTTTAGGAAGGTGATAATGAAGGTGCTATAATGCTTGGAGGAGTGTGCAAGAGAGGAGGAAAGGCTTAGGGAAGTGCATAGGAGAAGGTTATGTAGATAAAAAGTGGTG
This sequence comes from Torreya grandis, assembly GCA_037957365.1. Classification (NCBI taxonomy): domain Eukaryota; kingdom Viridiplantae; phylum Streptophyta; class Pinopsida; order Cupressales; family Taxaceae; genus Torreya; species Torreya grandis. The sequence continues at coordinate 974,745 of JARHVA010005661.1, forward strand.
GTATATGGGACAATAATCCTTTAAATCACTAACGTTCTACCCAGCCCTTTACCAGTGCACCCTTTAAGGCTTGCACTTAGAGAGATTGAGACTTGATGGGTTTCTAAAAGAGAGAAAACATCAATAATTGATAAAGTTTGAAAATATTATGTTTATAAACCTTGCATATATAAAAAAGGAATATCAATCCTAACTAAGAGATCAAGCGAAGTGATTAATCACAACTTGGATATCAAGATATAGATTAAACCGAGGACTAAGAGATAACTATCCCAAAGGATAGAAAAAACTATAAATTATCCCCATAATATCTAAGAGATAAATATGTAATATATCATAATATATAAAGTAAGATAAATAAAATATGCACACATAAATGGGTGAGATTAATAAAATAAATCACCTAGGTGAACATGAGTTAAGGTAAACAACCTACTCTAATAGTTATAGATGTTAAAATTTTATTTTACGCCAATGTCTTTTTGATAATCTAGTAAGGATGTAAACAACAGGTGTGATATTTCTTCACTAAGCTGGTTGGAAGAGCTGGGTAAGGTCACCCATGGAGAGGTGAAATATACATGGATGATATTCCACACCTCAGTCATATCTCATCAAATATTATAGATTTTAAACCAATGCATGTGGTACCTTTAACTTTTCCTTAGTAAAACAAAAATATTCTTTTCCATAATGATGAAATTGAAATAAAATGTGATTCTCATGTGCTTGTATCTCATGATTTGAAAGTGTGAGGTTCATTCTAAAGTGTCATAAGCAATATTAATTTATTATATTATTAAATATATATTTTGGTTTGAAGGATTGTGTTGGTGTAGGTAATTATGTGCACCTAAATGTTTTTTACACCTACTCTACTTACCCAATTGATTTTTCCTTCCCAATTAGAATCAATGTAGCCTACTAACTATGTAGAAGAACTAATTGATTAATGATTTCCATGTGTATGAGTAGCTATGATATAAAAAATATTTTGCTTATCATATTTCTAATGAATCTCATGAGTTCTTTCATAAAATGATAAACACAATCAATGAAAAAGAAGATCTCAAGGTGGCTATGAGTCAAGTAGATAAGGCAACTAACTATAGACATCCAATTCCTAACACCATTTGTGTTGAAATTATCAGTCTTACTCTAATTGCACTCAAATGCACACTTTAGGTCAAAATCACTAAAACACCCTAAATGGTTTGAACTTATTATTTACAAGTGCCGATCTAGGCCAAAGTATCCCTAAATAGGGCAATACATTTTATGTGATCCCTAACTTTCATCAATTCATTTTGAGTCAAAATGATGATTTTACCTTTTTGTACTCTAGATCACTCTTTTCTTCAAAATCATTAGAATATCTCATGTACCTTTATTATGTTGTGTTGGCAATGTCTTAAATGGGAATACAGTTTTAACTCATCTAACATCGCCTTCCAATTCTTCTCAAGTCAAATTACAACTGAATAATATGAATTTCTAATCATTTTGATTAATTAAGGTCCATTTTCAAAGAATTGCATAAATGCTGATTAATCTTGTTTAAGGATAATTAATCCAAATCAAGAGCTTAAGTGGATTTTCCATGGAGATTATTGAATATTTATTTTTATAGATTGATTTCTATTAACTGCATCATCAAGTAACATCATTTCTTGGAAAGGCATCCCTAGGCCATAAATGCATAAAATATCTGAATTATGGCTTCCCATGCCTCATTAATGCCCCTTATTCCAAAATCATTATGAAGGAATTTATTGATTTTATCCTCCAAAATTTAATGGATTCTTGGACACACATCTTTATCTCAAAATGGATAGTCATAATTCATTTTGATCATTCTCAAAAATATATAAATAGAGAGGCCATGAACATCATTTTTAAGCTCAAGTATTGTAGTGTTATAATTCTAATATATCTTCATAACTCATTTGTGTTTTGATTATTGTATTATTCATATTTGGATTAGCTTCATTTGATAGGTAATTAGATAATTTCAACATCACAAGCCTAGGTTTTATGGAGTGTTCTTAAGACATTGAAGGGGTTTTACACCATTGTTGATGAAGACAAGGATGCTCAGTCAAGGAGAGAACACATTTTTGAGCCATTTTTGAGCCACTTTTGAGCAATGGAGTCACTTGAAAAGGTAATGATTTACATTCTTTCATTTATGTCCTATTGTTATTAGCAAAACCCTGCATGAATATATTAGCTTGATTTAATTAGATCTCTATGCATTTTTCTTTGGTTTCTTGGACTAATACTTGACTAATCATTTCTTGTAATCCACTCTAAAATAACTATATGACTATAAAAAATGTTAAATGATCCATTATCTATACATGTTGGGATTTTTCTAGTGCTTACAATAGTCTTGCACCACTAACACATCCCAAAAGAATAAGTCTAAACCCACTATACTAACCTATCACTCAAGCATGTCCAAATTGCTCACCTGATGTAGATATAGAGAGATAGAGGCACATTGGGTTGGAAGACAAAGTTAGTAAAAAGATAGTCTCCTTTAGTGAACATGTAAATCATTATTAAGAATACTTAATAGGTAAATAGATTAATCAAATGAAATTACTCATGTGTGTAACATTGTTAACCATTAAAGGATATTTACATAACATACACATATTTCATTTACCATAATGACTCACACCACATCAACATGCAAAGCTCTTAAAATCATAATAGCTTACAAAATGTAAGCTTTAAAATAATAATTTAGTAATTAGAAACTAAACTATAACATAATACATAACCACTAACTTGTCAACAACCAAGCTAAAACATGAGGCAAGTGGGGTTTTAATATATAAAATACTTTCCAAGATGTCATTTACAACTCATATCCAAAATGTTTCAAAAAAAATTTCAATAAAATTGCTCATTATTTGTGTAAATATTATTTATTTGGCACAAAATTTCATTTTTATCCTTGTACTCTATATTATGTGCCCATAAATGCACATATTTATGCACTTCCTATCTTTATTATTAGACATCCTCCACTTAACGTACCTCAAAGCTTGATAAAACTAAATTTTCATTATGTGCTCACAAAAATTCCTATTTATATGCTTCCTATCTTTATAGTTACATATCCTATGCTTAACATGCTTTTATAAATCTCAATAATAATATCTATGCATTATATGCTCCTTGATTGCAACTAAAGTCTATATTATGTTGTTCTTATGTGCATTTTTTAACTACGGTGCAATATTAGACTTAGTCCATAACTCTCAATCCATTCTCTTATCTTTGCACACACTAGTATATACACATGTACCTTTATATATATATATATATATATTTACATGTTAATTTACTATTCTTAAACCTATATGCATGACATAACTTAACCAAAATAATAATCCTTGTACAAATGTTCCATTGTTGTAGTGATACCCACATGGATATATACTTTATAAATATATGGGGGTAAACATCTCCCCTCACTAACTATATTTTCCTTCCTTAGATAAGTCAACCCATCCTATTGAATTTCCAAAAAAATTGACATGTTTTGCCACATCTCAACCTCAAAATTATCCCAACACATGATTGTGACTCAAACTGTAACAATTTTGGCTATCATCTCACCTAAAAAGGTCCCAATTTCTATTACATTCATGCTACATTTATTTTATTTATGGTGTGATCATTGGAACTAAAAAAGGTGGTTGGTATATGCTTCTCATGCAACACCTAATTCATCAATTTTATTCATTTGTAGGATCTTAAAATTATTGGCTAGTTCTTTTTGCTTTTTCTCTATATTTTAATTTATTTCTTCAACTTCTTTGATTATCCTTTACCTCTAAAATTTATGCTTCATGGTGAACACCTTAGCCTCATGTTCTTTTTTGCTTACATCTTCTTGGAGTCATGTGCAAATGAATTGTATGGTATATTCAAAATTATTACAAAAAAACTCAAATGTATTTGCCTTACCCTATAACATGATCATTACCTTCTGTAAGGACTTAATATTTTACCTCAATTCATCATGTTCTTCAAGATCTTGTCGTAGGGTTATTTTCTATGCACTATTTTTGCATACAAACTTTCTTACTAAAATATCTAGATGATCAATTGGTTCTGTGTTACTTTTAAATGTGTCCATGAGAAACATAGGACTTTATTTATCAATCTTATGGTAGAGGTTTATTGCCTTAGGCTCTAGCATAATGACTTACCTTTCAACGGTCATAATTTATTTATCTTTCTATTTCATTTGTTTCCTAGTGGATTTTGCATCTACATTTTTCAGAATAATTTTATGCATCACTTTTGTCACCATTATAATTAGTACCAAACACAATTTTTATCCGTCAAGTGGTATAGGTCTATCATCACTATGTTAGTCTCTCCTTCTTTGGCGGTGGATTTTTTAGGGTTGAGGTATTTAAAAGGAAACTCAACGTTTTATCTTCTTCATAAGCCTCATATATCTAGGAAATCTACCTTCTAGAGGTTAACAAGGCATTTTATTCTTTAACTACGTCTCATAGATATGATTCTACCTTATCCTTCATGTTGTTCATTTTTTCATCATCTTATTGAGCATTTTATTTTTCACCTATGCTCATGGAGGGCTTATACTCCTCATACTCTACTTCCTCAGATTATACTTTGATTGTATATGTTAGACACTGGGGTACCTTCATATTGTTTAATAATATTTCTCATGTTATTCCTCATGGGTATAATCCTCACATGTGTCATCAGTTTGTGGCCCTTCTTTTCACTCTTTATTTTCTACAGGTGTTTCCTTAAGCGCTTGTCCTTCTCTTTCCAACCTTTATTCCTCATACATTATTTCCTCTATAGATTTTTAAACCCTGTGGCCTTCTCCTTTATAATTTTATTTTGGCACCTTGATTATGAGCTTACATCATTTAGTTGGGAGATATTTTTGTATATGAGTGATATTTACATTGTGATTTTACCTACTATAACTTTAGTCGTTATAAATATACTTACATTTATTTTCTTTGTTTTTATTTTAATAGGAAGTGGTGTAGGTTAGAAATATCAATATAAATGAATAGAAGATTCCTTAGGTGAAGGAGGTGGAGAATGTTGTGTATGGTAATCATTTATTTATTCATTTCAAACCTACGCTTCCTCATTTCATCCATAAGTATTCATTGAAGGGGATGCTATAGTTGTGCAAGCTTAGGCCTCAAGATTGACTTGCACATTACCTTTGGTTTCATTATGCATGCTACCTTCCTACTCTTTTGCCTTGACCTCTACATTCTAGTCAACCTCACTCCATACCTTAGGCTCATCATTAACATGTTCTTCCTTTGTTAAGGGTGGTTGGAAATCCTGGATGTTTTTATTTCTTTTATTTATTATCTAGGGCTCACCAAAGAATCATTGTTCATCATCCTCATCTACACATGTACCCTTCTTCATTTTATCATGAAACACAACATTTTATTTCTTATTATTATTATTTTATTCACGTAATTATGCTCTCACTCATGTGAAAAAATATTATAACTTCTTCCTTTCACTTTTCTATTTATAGGTTTAAGGTCATATGTCAAATTGCATTGATTTCCCTTAACCATTTATATAAACATTTTTTAAATTACAACATCATCATATTCTAAATCCTCATCCTTAGATGCATTATCTTTGTTAATATACTTAAATATATACATCATAATGAGGTTGGATTCATTAATCCTCACAACATCTATATTATATCATGGTATCCATTCTATGTTGTTCCCTCCTATTTCTATATACTTGATCATAGCTCGAAAATGTAGTTTGAGCCAACCAGTCATTTTATAGACTTTCAACCTCACCTTCATCAAGAGTGATGAGTCATCTCATGAAACTCATCATAACCTATGTAGACTTTGGAAATATCCTTCTATATTCTTCACCCATCTCTAATTACCATAAAAATCTAATCATAATATTTATCCATCTTGATTGTATAGCCCATAGAAAAAGAGATTCACTCCAAATTGATGAAGTTAATGGTGATTATTCAATCACTTTAAAATCCAAATCTCATTGCACATCAATAAGATGAATATGGGCCTCCTTCATGCACATGTTTGACTATGATTTGGTGTGAAATGTATAATGCTTATTTCTTTAACAAGTCTAATGTGCCACTATCATTAGATTATTAGTAATTAGACAAGAATTTGCATGCATGGCAAGGTCTTCAAGATTTTTAATGGGCATCTCTTTCGATACTTAATCTCTCTTGTTGATTCCTCCACTTATCCCAATTTCCATATTCATGTTTTTCCTCCATTTTTCAATTGAGTTTCTCATACTCTTTCTTATAAAATACAAATTTCCTTCATACATGCATGGCAATAAAAACTCGACTAGTTTGTCTAGTTTCTCAAAGAAAGGTAGCTCCAATAGTTGCAAGAACCCATTGTTTATGGTTTAGTGACAATGGTGGTTGAGTTTTTCATCAAATGTGTGAAAACCTACAAATTTTCTCAAATTATATGTGCCTTAGATATGAAAAGCCTCTCTCTTGGTTTGGCTTTGCACTTGGTTCTTCAAATTCTAAAATGGCATATAATGATTTATGGGTTACCCCAAGGGTCATAAATATAGCCTTTAATGGTGTTATTTCTACCTTAATGATATTAAGTTCTAAGTCCCATCTATCATGTTCAAATTTTCATACCTGTAACTATATTTTCTATCATGGTGATGCCATTTTTTATCTTTATTTCATCTGACGTGACCTAAGACATTTCCATTTTATTTCATTATTGGGATTTATGTACCCCTTCCCCCTTAAAAATTGATTTGTCTTGTATACTTTACATATATGAATGCTTGGTCCCATATTGAAACATAGGATTATGCCTTGGTAAAAGAAATCAATAAATTTAAAACCTATATTTTCAAGAGTCACGTTCATGCCATTTTTTCCAACCCTATGGTTAAATTCTTGTTAAATAAGACTAAGTCAGGAGAAAAAAGAGGAAAGTGGGTATATATTATTCAAGAATTTGATTTGGAGGTCATACCCACAAATATAATTCAAGAAAAAGTTAAATTCTAGATGATTGTAGAAGAAAATATCATAATAAAACCAAAAGAAGTGGTATTTGATGCTTGATACCAAAACATGATTCTCACAACTCAAATCAAGAATGTGAGAACTAAATGGTATGCTGATATTATTTAATATCTTCTCTAAGAAATCTTCTCTCCAAATTTTAATTCTACTTAGTGTAGAGACCTAAAATTTAAATTAACACATTACTTAGTCACTAATTGTGTGTTTTATAAGAGTAACTAAGAATAAGTGTATTTTAGATTCCTAGATAATGTAGATACATAATTGGTCATGTAGTAACTTCATATTTGTTTGGGAGGTGGTCATTATTAAGTAGATACCACAACACATAAGATTATTAGAGAGGGTTATTATTGGCTTAATTTTTTTGAACAAACTAATAAATAAGTGAAGATATGTCACACCTATCAAATATTAGTTAGTAGAGAAAAGGAAGAAATAATTCCACTCTAGTAATATTGATAGAAAAGAAACCATTTACATACTAGTGATGAGACATAGTGGAATTGTCCCAATTCATCACTCATGCACAATTTTTTCCTAATGAAATATATTATTACACTAAGTGGACTAAAGATAAGGTCACTAAACATATCATGGTAGAGGAGGTGATTATTTTTTTGGATGAGACAATACTGACAAGATTCAGTGCCCCTATGTTTTTGGTATATGAAAATGGACCTACCTTCAAATCAATAGAATTTAAAGAATAGGCATATATTCCTAGCATAATATTTAAATATTTAGTCAACTAGTATTCATAAGGGAATGGGGTCAAAAAATCAATAAACAAAATCTTATTGATGTGATAAATAAAACAATAAGACTCCCAAAGGATGGCACAAATTTTTGAAATATGCATTGTGGAAAAATATAAAAAATATTAAAAATTATTTGAAGACATCTCCATACATGATAGTATATGGTAAGCCAATACCATCAATTAATTTTATTCTACCTACTTATCAATTTATATAATAATAGAGAGGATAATCAGAAGTGGTGCACAATGTATTAGATAATATATTCAAGGAGGATTTGATTAAGAGTTTGAAATCTTTAGTAGACATCAAGATGTGGTAAAAATAAGTATTGATAAGAAAGCCATTAAAAAAGATTTCAAAACTATAGATGTGGTGTTGGTGTGGAATAAATCCCATGAAACTAAGGGCTACATGACAAATTTTTGCCTTTATTACGAGAACCTTATCAGGTTTTAGAAAAATTATGAGATAATACCTTTGGATTAAAAAACTTAAAAGGTAGTTTTTTTTCACTACCATTAAATAGGAAACACCTAAAACATTATTTTTAGGATGATCCTTTTAACACCTCTCAATTTCCCTAGTAAGTTTTTCTTGTTTTTGTTTTATTTTATATTTTGGTTTCATTATTTTATTCTTTCATTATTTTATTTATGATATATTTGTGTTTTAGTGTGGGTTTTTATTTAATAAGTGGTTTTCCATCCACATTCAGTTGGATATGATCCTTCTGAGATCACCATTTTTAGAAAACTTAACACTATAAATGAAACACTCAAATTGGAAAACACTTTCAAATAAGTGTTATACAAACAAGGATTAAAGTCAAGAAATTGAATTATAAGTGATCAAACTAGAGAAAATAATAATAATTTAATCTTAGATGATTATCATGAAAGGTCATTCTTTCCTTGATATCCAATATATTTCAAGAAAATAGAAAAGATAATAAACAAGTTAAGGAATCTAATTGGCTAAGGAAAATCTAAAAGCTAGTCCAATCCATGTTTTTAAAAGTGATTATAAACATATTAAGAGGATATTATTTGATATAAATATTTTAATAAAAAATACATAAAGAGGTGACTCATGTAAACTCTACCAAAGCTATGAATGCCTATTGGTAGTAAAGCAGGGTCTAGAATAAATCATATTTATCTTTGTCAAGGCTATGGGCATATGGATGGTAGTAAAGCTATGCCAAAGTAAATAAATAACATGTGAAATTAATAATGATTATACCTATATTACTTAAGACATAACTTATGCATACAACCTAAGTCAAAAGGTCTCATAATCTTGACTAGAAATTGAAAAAGACCTATTTTATCAAGAATAATACCCATTCAAGGAATGATTGGATAATAAATGGCATTTAATTTAATTTTATCTTATTTTTATTCATATTTTATTTTGATTCACTCTTACTAAATCATGAAACCAAAGATCATATATTATGTAAATACTCAAGTGTATTTCCCTAATGAGTATCCATTTGTTATCACCGACCAACAAACCTAGGTTCTTTGGAATTAAAGTTGGAGCCATTAATTTTAAGCCCTTAAAATAAAAAGAACTATCCTATGCCTTAAAAGTATAAGTTTAATTCATAAACCTATCTTTATAAAAATCCTAAGGTAATTAATCCTAAAATTTCAAGCTTTTCCTTTAAATAACTCCCATTTTCCCTTTTGAAAATTGGTTTAAAATAATGTTGTTCATATCTAAATTTAAGATTATCTCCAATTTTTGATTTATTATTTAATCTTAGGTTTATGTTTTAAATTATCAACTTTATTATTAATGTAACATATATTTTAATGCTTCTAATACTTTACCTTTAGCTCTTCAAGAGAGTCTCAACTCTAATACATGCTCTAAGATTCCACAATTATGCTTCTTAATACCTTTGTGAAATACTAGAATTCCTAGTAGAAATCTCTTATCTAATGACCTCCATGAGAAATTCTTAATGTTTATCAAAAATATTGATCTACATAGAGAACACATGATCACAATGTGTATCCATCTCGCGAACTTGGACTTATGTGAATCATTAGAATTATAAAATTGTGTTTCATTTCCCCTCTATGAAATAGTAAAGATGCCATGCATGATTGTTTAAACTTTAGAATGTCATCCTTTTTTATTTACTCTTATAGAAAATTTAAATCCTTTACATTTTTTTTAATTGATTGATGTTTAATTGGGTTCAAAAATGGTAATTAAAGTGGAATAACCTGAATCTAATTATTTTCAAGTAATAAGGTGATCTTGCTAAACATGCATTAAAAAGAGAACTCATATTTTATTTCAAATTAAAGTTTAGTTATATGATTCACCACTTTGAATTGTGTAAAGAATAATAATTGAATATACAGGTGGAATTTGACTAATACAGAGACATTTGGATTGGGGAATTGATTTTATTATTTTTAGAAATGTTGACAAGAAAGGCTTTGGTAGTTTTAAGAAGGGAATTAGGTGAAATTGTATTTATCCTAGAAAATTTTATCGAAACCAAATAGAATTATTTGCATTATATCTTCAAGAACTACAAGGACCAAGATGACAAGGATGAATAATGAGAATTCAAGTGAAGAATCAATAGTTTATATCTGCATAGAGTAGTAAAAAATCTAGAGTTATTCCCATGTAGGAAAAAAATTAGAGATATTTAAAATTATTTTTAAGTGAAGGATGGAAATATATACTCCTCCAATGCAAATTCAATTTCAAATACCATAAGATTTGCATTATGTAGATATTCAGATTACCTGAGCAATTTTGAGTCACAACACAAAATAAAATTTCAAATGGAAAAAACACATTAATATATGATGTATTGATTAATTGGAGTAAAAAATTGAATTTATGGAGGAAAAATAAATACACATCATATTTGGTACCCATTTTCAAAGTTATTATTAGGAAAACTATGGTTTTTTGAATAGGTTATTTGGGAGGAACTAGTTTGACTATGTAGATATCACTTGTGTTCCATTAAATAATTTTATAGAGGAAGGAAACCAAGACAATTGGTGTGAGTTTATCTAATTTTATCTTATCAATTCCTTTAAAATTTCAAAGAATTTAAAAAACTAACAAGGCTTCATATTTGATTGATGCATATGCTACACACTACAATTTAGTGTTAATATATTCAACACTTGTCCCCCCTAAAACAACTAATCCATATTGTCTATTGTATATTATATAGTTGTGTGCATCCCTCCATTTACCCATTAATTTATAATGAGTTTATTTTGGTTGCTTATGAGGCCATCTATGATTTAAAAAACCCTAGGATTTCCTCTTTAATAAGGAAAACCATTTTAACTTTTAAAAATTGGTTAAATTTAAAGATAATATAGTACTCATAAAAAAATAAGTCAAGATCCCCCATCAAATTCTGTTGGAGGCCCCATGAGGCCATACCACCAAAATTGGAGGAAAAAAACTGAGTATGAACATAGGAACTAGGAGAATTTTAACATGTTCATCACAAAGGAACTAGAGATTTAATTAAAATAAAAGGAAAATAAAATTAAGTTACCATATTTAAGAGAAAGAGATAAGGAAAATAACTAATGGACATAAAACCTTTAAGTTTTGGTATATTTTTTGAATATGAGAATTCATATCATCCTTTCTATGATAATTTAAAGACTATGAAAAGTACAAGAGGGTTGTAGATCTAGAAGATGAATTGAAATAAATTAAATATAGTTTAGAGGACTTGATTATGATAAAGATGATTATTTGGAATTTGTTTTTATAATATTGAGTATACATTGGTTAAATTATTTTCCATATATATATATATATATATATATATATATATATATATATATCTGCAATACCAATTTTCCTAGGTGAAGGTGGTACAAAACATTTTGAAAGGAAATAAGATTAAGTTGTTAGAAGTGGATGAAATGGTAGATTATATTAAAGATGTCTAGAAAAGAATAATTGTGGACTCTTTATATTTTTTAGGGTTTACCAAATTTTAATTGGAAGTGGTCTTATAGTTTGTGAACCATCACTTGAGAAGTTTGTATTTAATCATGAACAAGTCTATGGCATTCATTATTACATTGGAAACCTTCATTGATAAATATATGGATTTGTTTTCTTTGTTTTTAATTCCTACCTTGAAAGATGAAGAAGGAAAGTGGGTTTCCAAAGACATGTTAAAAATTATGATTGAAAAAGTCTTTAACACACCTAAAGTAGAAAACATAAGCTAGAAAAAAATCCAAGTTAATCTCATATAATGTTACATTAACTATCTTGATAAGAAAGTGGAACATGCTCACATGATTTTATGATATGCAATGCATGTTGCATTAGAGATAAATTTGGACCTTTTTGAATAAGAAAATAAACTTGGAAAATTTGGTTGGTAGATGTTACATATGTGGAAGAATGTTACCAAGGTTGTAGTTTCCTATTAACTAGAAATTTACTATTGCAGGAATCCCAAGTTGTTGTTGTTGTTGTTATTTTTCAATATCTTGAATACCTAAATAGTGATTGATAGTTAATAATTTCAAATGCCTTATACTTAAATGACTATGGTTATTTAAGCCTTTGGCTAATTTTGGTAAAAAGGATTGGATTTATCATTATGTTAGGACAATGTTAAATTCAAATACTAGCAAATTATCTCTGATATTTAATTTTCCTTTAATCTTGTAGTAAATTTTTTTTGAAAGAGGAAGTATAAATAAGTAGAAAAATTAGATGCAAAAAAATGGCATTTTAGTTTAAAATTTTTGGACTCTTTGTTAGTTAAGATAAGATATTAGTTTATCTCATTTATACACATTGAATCTAGGCTATTGTACTATCTATTGCCAAATGTGTGATTAATCCTAGTGAAAGTAGTTTTGTTGGATAATGATAATCTAAACTCAATTCATTTGACTGATAATGAAAAAAATATTTCAAATTTTTAGAGATTGTGTAATTATTTGGGCTTATGTTATTTAACCATTCAATATTTACAATTTAAATTTGCACTATATTTTATGAATTCAGGCCTTCATTATTTTTGTAAAAGATTAGTTTATTTTTCAAGAATCATTTAAATAATTATAATATGGTACATTTTATATTACTGAAAATTTTGATTCTAAAATTAGAAGCTATATTAATTATTTTATTGGTTACATAAATAAGTTTTAATTATTGTTATAAAATAATGAAGCTAATTTTTTAATTTATTTAAAATACCTTTGTTTAGATGTAAATAAATAGGATATAATAAAAATAATGGTACGATAATCTTAGTCATAAAATTTAAAAAGCAAACATGTCTTAGAATTCCTAAGGTAACACACACACACACACACACACACACACACACACACACACACACACACACACACACACACACACACACACACACACACACACACTAATATCCTCTTAAAGAAGGCCTAAAACAAGAGGCTGTCCATCAAACCCCTTAAACTATGTCCATCTCAAAACACCAAAAAATAGATTTATTATTGCAAAAAAAATATTGTAATTTTGTGCACATGGATCATTGGTTCAAATTAGGTACTTATTTGTGCTTTTTATTATGTTTTTATTTATCCTTTAATCTTGTTGTGGCCATGTTCCTCTTTATTTAACTTTTTTTCTCTCCTTTATGTTTTCCCATGTTTAGGGAACTTCATTGTATTTTGTTTTGTTGCTTTTGTGTAACAACCCCAATGGGATCTAACTAGAAAAATAATTTTTTTTATAAACACATAAAATAGTAATATATTACACCACAAAAATCTAAATAATGATCAAATAAAACACTCTAAGTGTGATAGTTGTAAATAAGCACGTGACATGTAATAGTCACTTATCACTATCAACATCATAATACAACATAGGAAGTAATTTTAAATAGATAGCCATTGCTAGAAAAATAAAAGGCACTGATGTCAATACAAAATAAATAGGTAATTACAACTCTTCATGATAATGTTTTCAATAATATAAATAATATAATTTAATATACAAAAATAATATATATGACTCCTCAGATCATAGTTCCCAAACTCTAGTATTTGTGGCAAACTCAGTGTCATCTTAATAATAATACTATTATGGGGAGGGAGAGCATCATTTGAGAACTTTTCCACACCAACCATGGACCAACGATCTTCCACACTAATCCCATCAGGGAATGTCCCTCCCCTCACAGATGAGTAGATAGTGATGATGTGAAAATTTAGAGAGATAAGAAAGTACCCATGTGTTATATGATTTATAAAATTAAACATGTAGTGTATCGAAAAAAACTATTTCTATTGTAAGATATCGCACAAACATATAAATCATACTCATGAGATGATAATGTCTCACTAAACATACTTTGGCCAAAGTTTTAATAATAATAAATAATAGTGATCTAGAGATCAATAAAATTCATACACACCACTTGAGGGTAAGTGCACAAAGTTGGGGGACAAAAAGTGGCCTACTTGTGGACATGATTTTCCTAAAATTTCAAAAATCTGAACTTTTGTAGATAATTTTAGATATCTACACTTCAAATTTGAAGATGGTGTAAGAACATAAAATGTAGCATTTTGAGTCTAGTTTATAAAACACTATTTTTTTTAATAAAATGGTTTAGTATAACTAGGTCAAACATTTAAAATTTAAAGAACTCTAGTTTTTTTTTAAAAATAGAGTAGATGGACGATCATGTGGTGCACCATTTAATATTCTTTGAAATCCTTTAGAAAATTTAGAATTTAGATAAGATATTCTATTTTGTGACCTATATTTTTTAAATGAATACTTTTTTGATGAATTTTTAAAGTAAATATATCTTAAAAACTGATAAAAAAATGGATAGCCATTCGTGTGACATGCCTAACTACCTAAAAAAAATGAAAACCAATTTTTTTTTTAATTGTGTAGAATTAGGCGTAGTTTGTGACCATATAACTTGTTTTTCACTTGGATCAACAAAATACATGAACAAGTATAGACATGTATGTTTGCGGCATGTAGTGTCCTAAAAAAGGTATAGTTAGAAATCAACATAGTTTGAAACCTTAAATTAGTCCAAAAATTATAAAAATCATATTTTTAGAAAGAGGAGAGCGTGTTCATTGTGATGGTATTATGTTTTTGAATTTTTAAATTGAAATTCAAAGTATATTTGGCAATTAATTTTTTTTTGTATTTTTTTAATCATAACTCTCAAATTCAGCTATAGATTGATAGGTCCAAGCCTTAGGCTCAGGTATCCAATCCATTCCCAAATCAAAAGGTGTGAGATTTGGATTCAAATTAAAATAGGGTTATCACGTTAATAACACTATGGTGGTATTAACATGATCATGTTATTAACCACGTTAGTAATGTGATCACGTTAATAATGTGATGGCATTATATATCAATAACACCCAAAAACCCAAATTTGCTCTTTACCTCACATTTTAAATATGACCTTATATGTTTTTGAGCTCCCTAATAGTGGTGTTATTTCATGTGATATGAGAAAGTTCCCCAACCTTGGATAGTGAATTAAGGTGTCATGGTATCACATTAGACTTCAAAAATTTTGTAGGCATTTTAATTTGTTGACTTGACCACTTATAGTTACTTGGTTTTAAGGTGTAACTCATTATACATTTTACAATATAACTTATTTTATCATGCGATGTGATAAAATGCATTTTTTAAACCTATGGTCAAAACTTAGCCTTTGGAGTACCAATTTAGCTATGCATTTGAAGTAAATTGGGGTTATTTAAAGCCCCTTAAACCTAATTACATGAATATAAAATGTGATTTGGGGGTTGATCAGCTCCAATTTCATTAGCTTGATTGAAGCAAAGAAACATAATTTATTAATATACAATTTCTACATGTATATAATGTGGTTTTGAGCTCAATAAATTTGAACTCATCAGCTAATGAATGTAAATGTCAATCAGTTCCATTATGGAGGTAATTAGGGTCAAAATGAGCCACGTGAATGTATTTTAAAATATATATTTTATGTGATTTGGAGAGAAATTAACCCTAATGTCATGTCATATATAACTGACCAAAGAGTTGATTAATTTAATCTAAGAGGAATTTGAGGCTAATTTTAACCTGTTTAAGAGCAAGATATGATTTGGGGAAAAATTAAGTTTTATTATATCATGAATTAATCTAATTAGTCAAATTGTGGAACTAAGGGCATGATTTGGGCAAAATTGAGCCCCTAAACCAAATTTATGGCTCAATAAATTGTATAACATGTGTGCAACATGTATGGCTTAACTAACCCTACTTTTATAAAACATGTAAACATGAAGGTTATTGTCATAAATAGGTAAACAAGTAGCTTAAATTTTCTTTAATTACCTTAGTAATTGGACCCTATATTTGATATCTTAAACCCTAAACCTTGTACCATTTAAATTAAACCTTAAACCATGTACCATTTACCTTAAACACTAAGCCATAAGCCCTAAACCCCAAATAATTTAAATTGTAGACCCTAAACCAATAAATTTAGCCCCAATTAACATCCTTTATATATAGTAATAATTAGGTTCACAGGGATGAGCTTGGTCAAAATTTCACCACTCATTACCACAACTGACTTAATTAGCTAAATCTGTGATGACTTGGAGGCTAATTGAGCCTAAAATCACATTCTTTACTCATAGATCTAAGTTTAAGGAGCTTAAGTTTTCCCCAATAACCATCACAATTGTACCTTATATACCCTAAAACCTATACCTAAGCCCTAATACCTAAAGTTCCTAATCCCTAAACTCTAAACCCTAAATATAAACTCTTTAAACCTTAAATCAATCATTTTAGCCCAAATTAACATCATTTAGACTAAGAATTAAGTTCACAGGGCTCTGTTTAGCCTAAATCACATGATAGATTTCCCTTTTTGATTAATTCACTCAATTTACATGATGACATGGGGTATAATGACAACCCAAAAACATATTCTATTATCATAAATAGGTCAAAGTGATTTAAATTGTCCTTAATTATCTTTATTATTGACCTTGTGTACCCTATACATTAAAACCTAAGCCCTAAACCATAAACACTAAACATTATACCCTAAATTATAAACCATAAAATTTACCTATTTACCAATAAATTGATTCCCAATTAACATCCTTTGTAGTAAGAATTAGGTTCACATGGCATATAGCGATTAAACATTATATATAGGTCCTTAAACCTAAACCCTATGCCCTAATCCCTAACCCCTAATACATAAATTATAATCCCTATGACCTAATGCCCAATACATGCCATAAACATACATGCCTTATGATATAACTAATTTTATCATGAGATGTCATAAAATGCATTTTTTAAACCTATGGCCAAAACTTAGCCTTTGGAGTACCAATCTAGCTATGCATATGAAGTATATTAGGGATATTTCAAGCCCTTTCAACCTAATTGCATGATTATAAAATGTGATTTTGGGGTTGATAATATCCAATTTAATTAGCTTGATTGAATCAAAGAAACATTATTTACTTATATGCAAGTTATACATATTTAGAATGTGGTTTTGAGCTCAGTAAATTTAAAGTCATCAGCTAATGAATGCAAATGTTGATTAGTTAAATGGAGGTAATTAGGGTCAAAATGAGCCACATGAACCTATTTTAATTGTAAATTATGTGATTTAGAGTGAGATTAACCCTAATGTCATGTCCTATATAATTAACCAAATAGTTCATTCATTTAATCAAGGAGGCATTTGAGGCCAATTTGAATCCCTTTAAGAGCAAAATATGATTTGGGGTAAAATTAAAAGTTTGATTCTATCATTAATTGATCTAATTAGTCAATTTGTGTAATTAGGGGCATAATTTGGGTAAAATTGAGCCCTTAAAACCAACTTTATGACTCAATCAATTCTTTAACATGTATGCAACATGTACATGGCTTAACTGACCCCTACTTTTATTAGAAATGTAAACATGAAGGTAATTATAATAAATAGGTGAACAAACAACTCGAATATTCTTTAATTACATTAGTGATTGGACCCTATATCTGATATCTTAGACCCTAAACCTTATACCATTTAACTTAAACCCTAAACCTTGTACCATTTAACTTTAACCCTAAGCCATAAGCCGTAAACCCCAAACCCTTTAAATTGTAGACCTTAAACCCTAAACCAATAAATTTAGCCCCAATTAACATCATATATATATATTAAGAATTAGGTTCACAAGGATGAACTTGGTCAAAATTGCATCACCACTCATTAAACCACAATTAACTTAATTGGCTCAATATGTGATGATATGGGGGCTAATTAAGCTCAAAATCACAATTTTTACTCATAGATAAATGTTCAAGGAGCTCAAATTTGACCCAATCACCTTCATGATGTTTCTATCAATTTTTGATAGCTATTCTAAAAGGAAGAAATAAAAGTATGAAGGTTAAGGATATGGGATTAAGTACCCATTATGATGCACACCATTCTAGACATTGTGAGAACTCCTCTTTGGCTATAGAGGAAGATACCCGTGTATAAGAAAACACTAAACAAAATTGCTGTTAGTAGAGATGTGTGGGCTGCCAAGGCACGTGTTTGTTCTAGGAAGCATAACACTTCCCTAGGATGACATTCCTCTATTTAGAGAGAGAGAGAGAGAGAGAGAGAGAGATGAGAGAGAGAGAGAGAGAGAGAGAGAGAGAGAGAGAGAGAGAGAGAGAGAGAGAGAGAGAGAGAGAGAGAGAGAGAGAGAGAGAGAGAGAGAGAGAGAGAGAGAGAGAGAGAGAGAGAGAGAGAGAATACTATTTACCATGCTTTAGGCATAAATGTGTTAGTGAACAAATGCAATGTAGATTAGAGAGAGAAGGGTTTAGAATACTATTTACCATGCTTTAGGCCTAAATGTGTTAGTGAATAAATGCAATGTAGATTAGGTAGTGGAATTATGCTTTGGTGAGGTTTTTGGGGAGGTTTTGGGGTTGATGGTATAAAAAATAGAGTGACCAATGTCAGTTTAGGTCACCGATGTCAATCTAGATGACTGATATCAGTTTGGGAAATGATATTGGTGGGGTTATGGAAAGATTTTCTAGGAAGGGAAAAGGAGTTGTAGTCTTGTAAAGGGGTCATGAGGAGTCATGAGGGGCTGAGTAAGACTTAGGAAGGGAAAGGTAGAGGTTGATATTCTGAGGTAGAGAAATGGAGGTGGGGGAGTGTTAAAACTTTTCCATAAAGGAAACTTGGGTTTTATAAGTAGTTAAATAGTATATTTGTAAAACCAATATAAAATGACTATTTAAAACATGCAAAAACATCAAAATGTACTTAGCTGGGTTGGATAGGTGAGTAGCTATGCTAGATAGATGGCTCTGATGAGGCTTGATGTACCAGTGCATGAACAAACAAGGCAAAGCATATGTTTTTGATCCATGATGCTCAAAACACTATACATTTTGTCAATTCTTGATCTAGAACAATTCTTGTAGAGTGATGATAAGCTTGGATGTAGATAGTGATGCTAGAATTCTCTGACAATAAAATCTCTATGCTAATGAATTATTTTTTGACCCTATGGCCAATTTGGAATTAGGCCTAAGTAACTAACATTGATGGGCCCACTAGTGTCGATCAAGGGATAACCAATGTTGGTTCCCAAAACTAGATAAAATAGGCTAAACTTACCCTTTCATCTTACTTCTTACTTCAACAAATAGGTTTTCCCATTGGAAAATAGTTAAAACATGAGGTTGAGAGGTAGTTAGGTAGTTAAGGAGTTATGAGGGGGGAAGAATAGGTCCTAGGTGGTTCGGATAGAATGACTAGGTCCTAGGGTGAGTCAAAGGGTAATAACTAGTCATAGGGTGAGGTGGCCAAGTGAGGTGGTCAAAAAAGATTTAATCAATTTAATTAAATAATTAAATTAATTAGATGTGCATAAAGGGTAAAGACATAGGTTAGGGAATTAAATAAGAAAGGGGCTAAGGGGTGATGTGACCTAGGTAATTATGTAAGGGACTAACACAATTCTAATGTCTATATTTGCTCCTTTTTGTCTTGTAACTTGTATGCACAAGCTATGAGACAAAAATAAAGGTTTGCTACCCCAAGGATGGGATGAGGTATCCCCCCTTAAAATGGGGAATGATGGTGGTAAAACCATAATCGATGATCATTTTAAAAGAAGATAGGTGGGTAAAGTTAGGTGAGAACTAGAAATATAGAGATAACATGACATGTGTGCACAATACTTCATGCCAAAGTTGGTCAAATGGTCAATAGGTCAGGAAGACACAAATAAAAATAATCAGTCCACAACATATATAAGTGATATTTGATTAGGTTAAAACTATCAAATGTGCATCTCTAATAGTTGATGTGTTCTAAGTATCCAAAAATGGAACTGCTCTTAAAAGACACAAAATAATTATAGGAAATAGAGACTAGTCAGGGTCATGATCTACAATGCTTATGAAAAATCTAACTTCAAATCCATCATCGTGCTATTTAGCTTAGTGACAATAATAATGTCGTCACAAAGGGTGTGTTTGGTTGGGGAGATATACGTGATCTTCAAGTCATTCATCATGGTTGTTGGAGATGTTAGTGAGCCCCATGGTTAGCTATCATGATTGGGAGATATGCATGATCTCCAATTGCCCCTAATGTAGTCCATTTTAAACTATGAAAGGGTCACATAATCTTAGTTAAGATAAAAGTTTGAGGTAGGGAGTGGTGGCAATTGGTCTCTCTATATAAGTGTGACTAACATTGGTGAGGTGGCTGACATCAGTGGCATAACCATCATCAGATACTAGACCAACATTAGTGGGTATCAACCAATGTCGATGGCCTAGGGCATAAAAATGATGATATCAATGACCAACCAAACCCAATAAAAAGGGTTTGGTGGTCCCCTCAAATATCATTTATCATTTGTTGATTACTAACACTAAGCTCTGAAGTTTAATGTGTGAAAATATCACTTTCATGTCATGTGTGAGATAGGTGGTGAGGTTTGAGTGGTGAAGAGGATTTTTAGAGTGCTTGAGAGTGAGTGGAGTGAGGTTAACACTTATAGGACACCATTATACCACATGGGTGGATTTGCTATCGAGATGGCTTCACCTATGATTAGAGACCCCATAGCTGAAGTGGCTACCCCAATGCCTACCATCCCAACCTGCCATCATCATGTGGATGAGGTAGGACCATTATACACCCAATTTGAAATTTAATTGTGATTTTGTAAATTTTTGAAATAGGGGCAAAAAAAGGTAGGGAAGAGGGGGAAAAAGAGTAGCTATAGGCTAAAATTGAGATTAGGGAGATTTAGTTAGGTTGAGGAGAGTTGAGGGTAATTTTAGGGTAGAAAAGGGGTGTGGGGGGTTTTGACAGTTTGACACTAGGGCCAAACCAATCACCAATATTGGTAGCTTTGACTAACATCAATCGACTTATAGAGGACTAGGCCCAGTCTAGGGGACTGATGCTGGTCAAGTAAGGACTAATTTCAGTCTCTATATAAGTAGGGAGGGGTCAGAGAGGGTCATTTAGGAGGTAACTAGGTAACCCAATGAGAAAAGGTTGGATATTAAGCACCATAAGTTGGATACTAGAGGGTTTATGATCATTCACAATGTAGTAAAAGGTTGGGCTTATAAAGAAACTAGTTAAGTGTTAGTCACTAGGTGAAAATGGCCAAGTTAACCTTAGGAGACCCCATGTCAATTGAGTGTTACCTTCATAACCTTGTGAAGTGTCTTAGGATGATGTAGTTTCCCTAAAGGGGAAACTAGGTTACAGGGAGGGTTGGTTGAGATGAATAGTTCTTAGTTTTAATGATGTACTCATTTATGGTTACAGGTGAGATAGGAGCTCACACTTCAAGATCAAATCCTGAATCTGCTATCGAGGATACAAGTGGATGTGAATCTTATTGAGTGGGAGCATATCATTACAATTAGCCTTAGAGGCTTTCAAAGATACAATTGAGTTTTGAGGGATGTGAGCTTGATGGTGGTGTTGATAGAGTAGTGGGATCTAACCACCAACACCTTCCATCTTCTCACAAGTGAGATGATAGTCCTACTAGAGGGCATATATCAAATATTGAGGCTACTAATACATGGTGCTAACTTATATGCATGAAATCAAGATTAGCATTATGTGCTCATGGGCACATTATTTGGATAGCATGTTGGGGAGATAGAATACCACTCTACTAGCTTCACATATGAGCCCCTATAGGAGGCTGATGATGATGAACACAGAATCATAATAATTCTTATGATTAGAGTGACTATTTATGAATTACTAGATGTAGATGGTAGTAGATTTATAATGGCTTTGACAGGTGTATTGGTTGACATGATAATGTAGACAATGGTATTTTTTTGGGGGATGCATTCCTCACATAGCTATATAGAGAGCTCTAGGGGATCAAATTGCAATAGTGGTATAACCTTTGCATGGGTCACCATATACACTATTGGGCTTATGATCATATTGTATTCACCTGACCATTAGGCCTTCCTGTCACCATCATAGTAGGCTATAAATTTGACTTTAGATTATGGAGAGAGTCCAAGGCCCATGCATGGACAGATGGCATATTGGAAATATTGTCATTGATGTCAAAGGTCTAGCATTATTGGTGATAAAGGCCCCATTGCATTTAATGTTGTTTATCTTGGCTAATATGAGTTAATATTTATTTAATATTAAGGAATATATTTTTGGTTGCATATAAGACAAAAGAAGGGCCCATGGAGAAGTCAAAGAGCCATGGGGTAAAGACAAAAGAAGGATGGGATGCATTTTCCCGTGAAGAGTCATCTTGGGGAATACCAAGAGTCACCAATTGAAGACAAAAGAGTAAGGACACAATTTCTCATGGAGGGACACTTTGAGGAATACAAAAAGTCACCAAATATAAGGACAAAAGTGGGAAGGATGTTTTTGGTCATGAAGGGTCACCACATGACTTTTCAAAATCTTGAATATGAAGGGTCATCCAAGTTTGTCACCATTTTCCATGAGAATTGAAGGGTCAAAAAGGGGGAAGGCCAAGGTCATTTGGAAAGCTATAAATAAAGGCTTGAGAAACCATTTGTAATATGGAAGATAGAGGTTGATTTGATATTGTAATATCTAGCTTAGAAGAGCAATTGTGAGAGATAAATATGATTTGTATTTGTTATATCTAGCTTAGAAGAGCAAAGGTGAGAGAGAGGAAAGAGATGTTGTATTGATCTATCATTTGTTGAGATAGCAACATTGAGAGATAGGTGTTTGGTATACACAAAGGGGTTGGTGCTCCTGTGGGTTGGTGCTCATGAATTTTTGCTGGGTTGGTGTTCGGCAAAGGGGTTGGTGCTCCTGTGGGTTGATGCTCATGAATAGTAGCTAGGTTGGTGATTGGAAAAGGAGTGTGGTGCTCCTATGGGTTAGTGCTCATGAATAGTAGCTGGGTTAGTGCTCAGACAAAGGAGTATGGTGCTCCTACAAGCTTGGCTTGTGAATGTTGTTTGGGTTTGTGCTCATTCATATACTTGAGATTATTCTCTCATGGTTTTTCCCACATTGGGTTTCCATGTTATATCTGGTGTCTCTCTCTTTATCTTGTGTGGTGTTTATTGTTTGAGTTTTATTGCATATCTTGAATGTTTGATTAAGTGGAATTTGGTTAAGGAAAAGTTTTATAAAATATATGATATACTGATTCACCCCCCCTCTCAGTATATCCTGTACTTAACAATTAGTATCAGATCAAGTTCTTTTTTGAAAAGTTTTACTGCTTGAAGGTAGATTGAAAAATCACGATGGCTAGGTCACAAGAAGGATTTTTTACAAATAGGGCACCTTTATTTGATGGAACAAATTATGCTTTTTGGAGCATGAGAATGAAGGTTTATTTGATGGCCCTTGGATTTGACATATGGAAAGCAGTGGTGGAGGAATGTGAAGAGCCACAAACATCTACAATTACTCCAACAAAAAAGAAGGCAAGTGAATGTAATGTTAAAGCTTTAAATGCTATTTTATGTGGTTTATGTGAATCTAAATTTGTTAAAGTTATGAAATGTAAATCTACTCATGAAACTTGGGTAAAACTTGAGAATATTTACAAAGGTGATGGAAAGGTTCAACAAGCTAAGTTGTAGACTTTTAGAAGGTAGTTTGAAAGTTTGGAGATGGAAGAAGAAGATATAACAAGTTATATTTTGCAAGTTGATCAAGTCATAAATTAGATTCAAGGTCTTGGAGAAATGTTGGATGAGTCAATGGTGGTGAAAAAGGTTTTGAGATCTCTACCAATGAGATATGATGCAAAGGTTTCAACAATTGAGGAGATGAAGAATTTAGCCAAGCTAACGAGATGGATGAACTTCATGGTATTCTCATGACATATGAGATGCGGACAGAACAAGATAAACCCTCAAAGAGAGAAGTGGCTTTCAAGACATCAAAGAAAGAGAAATCTAAGATTCAAGAATCAAGTGATATTTCTAGTGATGATGAAGATGACAACGAAGCACTTTTCATTTGCAAGCTGAAAAGAGGAACAGGTAAATATCAAGGAAAATTACCTTTTAAATGTTTTAATTATGGAAAGATTGGACATTTTTTAGCTAGATGCCCAGATAAGGTTAATGATGATGAAGAAGAAAAGCCTACATACAAGAAGAATTTCAAAGGCAAATCTAAGAAGGGATTCGAGAAGAAGAGCCTGTATTCTAAAGATCCTAGCTCAGGCGAAGATAGTGGAGTCAGCGATTCAAGAAGAAGAAGAGATTCTATTCATGGCTATACATGAGGATGATCAAGAAAAAGAAGAGGAAGAAGCTGAAGTGAATATGGAAGGAGAGCTCATTTGTACCTTAGAAGAGTTAAAAGCTATTCAAAAGAAGAATCAAAGATTAAATCACTGAGATTAAGAAAAATGAACAAGAGTCAAAGGAAATGATTGAAGATCTACAAGCACACTTTGAAGAAGCCAAGAAGAATGAAGAAGATCTCACAACACAGTTGGAAATAACAAGAAAATATTGTGAAAGGTATGTTATTGAAATTGCATCTTTAAAAGAAGATATTAAGAAAGCAGTCAATGATAAAGTAGTCAGTGATTCAAAATTTGAAGATAGCACTAACATGCTAAATAAGATATTGGAAAGTCAAAAATCAAATTCAGATAAGATAGGGATCAGATTTGAAAAGAAAAAGAGCTATGCTAAAGCTCTTACACAAGAGGAAACAAAAAGGGGAGAAGTGAAGAATACAGAGGACATTCCAAATTGAGAAGGCTGGAAGGAACAAAGCTACAAAAGGAAATCAAGTCAGAGATATACAAACATGTCTTATTTTTATGGATATTGTTTTTATTGTAATGGATATGGTCACAAGAAATTATAATGTAGAAAAAGAGATAACAATTTCAGAAATAAGGAGAAGGAAAGTCAAGTAGAGTCAAGTAGAATCCATAACTCTTTTGCTCCTCTATCGAGCTTTGATGAAGAGACCATAGTATGCTACAAGTGCAACAACTTCATACACATAGCTTGGTATTGTAGAAGCGTGTTCAAGTCAGTAAAAAAGGATCAAAGTTTCAAAGCACCATTCATCAAGAAGAAGGTTTAGACAAGTTCATGGCAAAAGAAACAACATGAAGATTCTATGATGGTTTAGACAACCCTGCATGTAAGAGGTAAAAATCAGCCATGGTTAAGTGATAGCGGATGTTCAAGGCATATGATAGGAAATAGAAGTAAGTTCATATCTCTAAAGAAGATCAATGGTGGTACAGTGAGATTCAGAGATAAAACCACTACCAGGATATCTAGAATAGGTACTTTGAGTTTGGATTATGGTAGAACTAAGACTAAGAATGTTTTATATGTAAAAGGTCTTAAGCATAATCTGTTGAGTGTTAGTCGAATATGTGATCAAGGATACACATTAAATTTTCATAAAGAAGGTTGTAAGATTAGAAAAAAAGATTCAAATGAGTTGATTGCACATGCTCAAAGGACAAGAAACAATGTATATGTATTGTCAGATATCTTCTCAAAGGCACAATCAAAGGATACATTCAAAGATTGATGAGAGGAGTTGTGATTAATTTCTATTACTTCCTACCATTGATGTTCAACATCAAGTGAGGGGGAGCTAAGTGTTAGCTCAAAGTAGGCCCTTTGCCATTGATGTCAAATGGGGAGAATAAAAAGTACAGGTATAGGTGCAAAAAATAGGTATAAGGAATAGGTACAGGTTGCTACAGTAAGGGGGAGTTACTGTATGTTTTGAAATGATAGTATGTGCAGGTGATAGGATGTGGTAGTTTCAAGATTGAGGTTGCCATCAATGACAAAGGGGGAAATTGATGGAAATATTGTCATTGATGTCAAAGGTCTAGCATTATCGGTGATAAAGGCCCCATTGCATTTAAAGTTGTTTATCTTGGCTAATATGAGTTAATATTTATTTAATATTAACAAATATATTTTTGGTTGCATATGAGACAAAAGAAGGGCCCATGGGGAAGTCAAAGAGCCACGGGGTAAAGACAAAAGAAGGATGGGATGCATTTTCCCATGAAGAGTCATCTTGAGGAATACCAAGAGTCACCAAGTGAAGACAAAAGAGTAAGGATGAAATTTCTCATGAAGGGACACTTTGAGGAATACGATAAGTCACCAAAGATAAGGACAAAAGTGGGAAGGACGTTTTTGGTCATGAAGGGTCACCACATGACTTTTCAAAGGCATGAATATGAAGGGTCATCCAAGTTTGGTGCCAATTTCCATGAGGATTGAAGGGTCACAAAGGGGGAAGGCCAAAGGTCATTTGGAAAGCTATAAATAAAGGCATGAGAAGCCATTTGTAATATGGAAGATAGAGGTTGATTTGATATTGTAATATCTAGCTTAGAAGAGCAGTTGTGAGAGATGAATATGATTTGTATTTGTTATATCTAGCTTAGAAGAGCAAAGGTGAGAGAGAGGAAAGAGATGTTGTATTGATCTATCATTTGTTGAGATAGCAACATTGAGAGTTAGGTGTGTGGTATACACAAAGGGGTTGGTACTCCTGTGGGTTGGTGCTCACGAATAGTAGGTAGGTTGGTGCTCAGCAAAGGGGTGTGGTGCTCCTATGGGTTGGTGCTCATGAATAGTAGCTGGGTTGGTGCTCAGCAAAGGGGTATGGTGTTCATGTAAGCTTGGCTTGTGAATATTGTTTGGGTTTGTGATCATTCATATACTGGAGATTGTTCTCCATGGTTTTTCCCACATTGGGTTTCCACATTATATCTGGTGTCTCTCTCTATCTTGTGTGGTGTTTATTGTTTGAGTTTTATTGCATATCTTGAATGTTTGATTAAGTGGAATTTGGTTAAGGAAAAGTTTTGTAAGATATATGATATACTGATTCACCCCCTCTCAATATATCCCATGCTTAACATGGCATAGTTAGAGATATTGAGTACTACAGGAGGATGTTGGATACCCTGATACCAATGGATATCATATGGAGACCACATCTGACACTTCCTCATTTTTTGTGGTAGAGGATATAATTAAGAGGCACCTAGAGAATGAGGAGGGTGTATGGTAGGAGAGCTAGGGAGGTGGAGAGGATACCAGTAGAATGTATTAGGCACCAGTATGGGATTTTATAAAGAGTACCTCCTAACATGCCATGGTATAGGAGGGATGACATAGAGATACCCTTACCACTACCATAAGAAATAGAGGGGCCTAACTTTAATGAGCTCTTGGCTAGAGGAGTTGATGATGTAGGTTGTATGGAACAATACAGAGCCTATTGGGTAGTATAGTATGCCTTGATCCCATGTAGACCACTTATTGATATGTATGCCATTGCTAAAGAGAGAGATGCTATAATCTAGGCTAGGGACATTACACAAGCATAGGTATAAATTATACATAGATAGGTGACAGTGTTATAGGGGTAGCTAACAATAGTTTTAGGGTAGGCTTAAGCCTTATAGACATAGCTAATGACATCACAGTCATAGGCTGTGACTCTAAGTGGTTAAGTGACATGGATAGAGGCATAAATGGATGCCATGATAGTAGAGAGAGATGCCTTAAGGGATAGATAGGAAACTGCACCTCCTCCACCACCATAGACACCATAGGCACCACCACAAGCACCTATCATTGGCATGATGGGACCACTATAGACATCATAGACACTTATATCAGGGAGTATGGGGCCTCAATAGATAGTGTCAGTTGAGAGATATAACACTACTCTAGTGAAGATTGATTATTATACATATTCCCTCAAGATGCATCTAGAGATCCCCATGGATTTTGATTATTTAGTACAAGAGTAGTCTCTTTCTTGTAACACAGCTTTAAGATCCCAGTGCTATAGATAGGTTGAAGGCATGGGTGACACTGCAGGGTCACAACCACATCCATGGTAGGATTAGTTAGCTAGTTTTGTATATTTTTGAGTTTAATATGATGTACACACCTATACTGACCTATGTGTTGAAGATGAGAGATGTATATTTTTGAGAGAGAGACATATATACTAATGCATACTTTTATATTCAACATGTATGGGATGGTACCATTATTATGACATGATTTTGATTTATATAATGATAATGGTATTATAGATGTTATATATTGATGCCATGCTATTATGATGTGAGATTTTAAATGTTGTAGTTATGGTTATGATGATGTTATTATGCTAGTAGGTTATTAGAGCATTTCCCATATTTGTGATGGTACATGCATAACTAAATGTTTAGATACATCTTAGCCTTTCTACATATATGTGATGATGTATACATAAGATGTATTATGTTGGTTTTTCATTTCAGTCATTTTCCATATATGTGATGGTATATGCTTTAAAATGAATGATGATATAACTTTCATGTATATGGGTATTCATAGAAAATATCGATGAAAAATGCTAATTATAATTTTCATAACACAAATTGGCATTTGTATTAAATGAACTATTGAAATATGGAGGGTTAGTATGGTTAGGTTGATTATCAGAAATAATTACTCTGATGCTTACTTATGATAATAAATATGGTTGATACGAAACATATAGTTTTAATTTTAGTGATCAAAACTTATACCAAAGAATTGAAAACAAGAAAGTTTTCACCTCAAGACACAATGTCTAAAAGCAGAAACTTACAAGTGAACAAGATGGGTAAGATGAAAGGCATGATGCTATTTCATTGATTTGGACCATAAGGCAACATTTTGAGGCATACAAACATAATCCCTTTTCATCTGCTACACTATTGACCATAGTTACATTGGATAAGTGATTCGTTCACTTTATGACAAGCGAGCTCTAAGTCTCTTGTTTCCATTTAATACGTAATAGAGATAGGGGAATAGGGTATTATGAGAAAAGGGGTAAATGGGTAATGAAACATTATAGTTGGATGATATGCCCTTTCTGTAGGTAACCCAAGAACTTTCATAGGCAAGTCTATAACATAAGTCTTGTTTTTTTTAATAGAGTGATCAATGTGGGAAGTCTATGTATGGGATGCTTATTATTTCTTGAGGTCATGTGAAGTTGATCGATATGAGAATCTTCTAAGTACATGCTTGCTATAAAATTTTTAACATAGCCATCCTTTGAGGGAGTGGTCTATGTTATATATATATTTTTTGTCTTTTCATAGCCATCCTTTAAGGGAGTAGTCTACATTTTTTATAGTGACCCAAGAGATAATGAATTTTGTTTATATCCCAATTTTTTTTTAGACGTTAGTCATGGACATGAATATAAAGGCTTAGGGGTGTCCCTTTACGAGGACAAAACTACCACACTTTAAAGTTTGACAAAAGTGTGAGAGGGAAAAGGGTGAAAGGAGGTGTACACATGCAAAAAGTGTGTTCAAGGGACGAGCTCATGTTAGACACAGAGTAATGTGACACTTGATTAGAAAAAGAATGGTAATAAATCCAATGCATTTAAAGGCTCAAGTTCTAGCTTACCTTTAAAAGAGGATAAGTGATAAGCCCCTGATCCATATTTGTGAGTTATGATATATGGTCCAAGCCAATTAGGAGTAAACTTGCCTTTTTTGCTTTTCTCCATGTTAGTCACATGTTGATTCTCATTCAAGATGAGATATTCAATATTAAAATCTTTTTCTTTTATATTATTTTTATAGGCATGCCTAATGCACTCTTGATATATTTGAAGATGGTTTAGAATAACAAGTCGACACTCATCAAGCAACTCAAGTTGGGCCAAGCATTATTAGTAAAAATCATCATTAGAGAGGATATCTTGTAAAGATATGTGAAGAGAAGGAATCTAGACTTCAAGAGGTAGGAATACCTTAGTTCCATAAACCAAAGAGAAAGGTATAAACTCATATGGGTTCAAATGCTAGTCTGATAGGCCCATAGAGTGAAGGGAACATGCCTGTGCCAATCCCTACTAGAGTCACTAACTACTTTCATGAGAATTTTGGTCAAAGATTTGTTAGAAGCTTTTGCCTACCTATTTGCTTATGGACAATAGGGAGATGATAAGCTTAGTTTGATTCCAAAGGCATCATAGAGCCTCTAGAAAAAAATTGTTCTTAAAGGATTTACCGTTATCCATAATGATCTTATGCAGAATACCATAACGGTAAATAATATGATGATTGATAATGTTGATAATTTTTTTGGCTTTTGTGGAGACAAGGGGAATTAATTCCATCCACTTAGTGAAATATTATATCACGTTGATGATAGAGTGATGATGGAGAGATGAATGTGGGTTAATTTCATTGATAAGATGTAAACCCCATTAAGAGAAGGGCCAAAAATATTGAGCCACTTGTAAAGCGTGACTTGGTACATGAAGAAGATTCATGTGCTATAAATATTTGATACAATTCCAAACATAATCACAATAATCTTTGTTAAGGGTTGGCCAATAATAGCCAAGTTAAAAAATGCATTTAGTGTTAGGTTGTGGAGCTAAAAGCTTCACCAAGATGCAAATAGGAGAAGTAATGGAAGATGCAGTGTTGCAGAATCAGTTCCAGGAGAAATGGCATCAGTCTAATCAGTTGACGTCAGTTAGATAGCAAGAGGAAACAACCAGTGTCGGTTACCAGTCAGCCGACATCGGTCTTGGAGGTGCCGACGTCGGCAGCTTGTGCGAGAACAGGCAGTTTGCATGATGAATCCGGGAGAGTCTATTTTGAGACTGTTAGTTTGCATGTTGAAGGCTAGTCGTAGTCTTGAGTTGCGAGTCTAATTATTGTAAGCATGAGATCTATATATAGACTCATGGGCTGTACTATAAATGTGTGCTAGAAAGCCAGAGAGCTTTTAGAGAGAGCTAGTGTAGCTCCTCCTAGTTCCAAAGGGGTGCTGAGTGTGTATGATCAGGGAGAGTTGTAAGGTCTGCAAGGTCAAGGAGCTGATCCACAAGGGTACTGGTTGAAGAATCATAAGGACTTGGTGAGGCAAGGACAAGGGTTCTTTAGGGGTGTAGAGATATCTACATGGTGAGTAAGGTCTAGTGATTTGCAGGTAGCAGAGAGCAGGGGATCTACTTGGAGTACGGTTGTGTACTTGGTGAACTGGCAGCGTGTTACTGACTGGTTGGAGAGGTGAACATCAATTATGTATTGGAGTTGATTGTTGGGACCAAGAGAGAGAGAGAAGAAGATCTTGAGGTGTGGCGAACCTTTGAGGTGGAGGAAGAAGTGGCATCTTCCTTATTGTATATTCTTCTATGTATATAATACAATTGTTTATTGTCTCTTAATTCCTGTGTTGTTTCATATTTCTAGTTACTTATTGATTCTGGTATAATTCCGTGTTTAGTTGCTAATACAAGAAGTAATCACATGTGTTCTAATTGGTAGAGTAAGATCCTGACTCAGTAGGGATTGGAGCATGTTTATTGTTCTGGGGTTTCCCTGACAAGTGGTATCAGAGCTTTTGGTTGGGTTACTAGCAAGTGGTTTCAGATCTGGTAGTGTTTGTTGATTACAGGTTGCTCACAGGGGTTTCTGATTGAGTGGGAGTATAGCAATGGCAGAAGGAAGTAAGCTATTAATGGAGAAACTGAATAGCACGAATGGTCTGATTGATGGAAAGAAAGAGCAGAGAAAAAGATATTGTTGGTTGGTTGCAGATCAGCATGAAGGAACTAAAGATGTAGATGTTGCAGGTGTTGTTGCACAGGATGTTTTGGAAGGTTTCTTGGATAAAGTTGAATCTTGGATAACAGATTATGTTGCCTCTTTCCATGCAGCCCTAGGGAGAGGAGCTGGTGAGCCTTGCCAAAGAATTGGCAAAGGGGAAGTGAAGCTGAAATTGCAGATGGACGACACACAGTGGTTGAAGGAAGTCATGCAGGTACCGGTCTTGGAGATGAGTCTAATTTCTTTAAGAAATTTGGGTGATGAGAGATATACTGCAACTCTCATAGTGGATACACTTGAATTAGATGGTGGTAAGAAAGTAGGTATCCTTTATCTATCTACTTATATTGCTGATTCACCTTCTGTTGCAGAGATGTGGCTTCATAGGCTTAGTCACATATGTAGAAGGAGAATGCATGTTCTGAAGCGAAAGACAGATTTTTTTGACAAGCTAAAGAACTAGAAAGCCTTGGTGTTCATGGAGGAGATGATGGACAGAGATCAGGTGAGAGAACTTAATTATTCTAAGTAGAGCAGGGTTGATTTGATTAGGATTTTGATCCATGGAGAGCTCGCCGGTAAAAAGTTATCACTCACAGGTGAACACAGGTACCGATATCAGTCACACAGTAACCGACGTCAGCAACAGGAAGACTGATGTTGGCCATGAGGTAACCGACGTCGGCTGAAAGGATATCGGCGTCAGCCAGGGAAACAACGTCGGTAGTCAGGGTCAGTGCAGGGAACCGACATCGGTCGGGAGCAAATTGGGAGATGGCTGAGATCGGTCACTGGAACGGATATTGGGTGGACAACAAGTCTCAAACGCTCATGTGGAGGTCAAGAAAGGGTAAGTGAACCTCATATTCGTTGTTCACCTTCTTTATATTGCTTACTGATGGTTAAGAACCAGGAAGATGGAAGAAGTAATGCAGGTAGAGTCCAGATACAGTGGGAGCTTGGCATGGATGAGGAGTATGAGTCTTTGGAGAAAAACCAAATAGGTACTTGTTGGTAGAGTTGTCAGCTGGAAGAAAGCACTGAGAGATGGATTCCCATTTTAGAGAAGAGAGTGGATGGATACAATAGACGAAAGGCCAAGGCATATGGTCTTGAGGAAGCTGCAGGACAGTGGTATAGGTTTGACAAGTGGATGACTAAGCATGGCTTCAGTCAATGTCAGTGTAACTATTGTGTTTATCTTACCAGGTAGATGATGGTCGCAACATCATCTTGTTGCTGTATGTGGGTGATTTACTAGTAGGTTTGTACATACAGGTATTTGCTGAGCTAAGGGTAAGGTTAGTTCAGAGGTGTGTCATGAAGAATTTGGAGCAGCAAAATTCTTTGGCATAAGAGACATGGAGATTTTATCTCCAGTGGGAGCTGATGTGAAGACGGTGTTGGCGAGTTTCATTACGTAGGATGCAGAATCGATAAGCACACCAATGGCTGGACAATTCAAGCTTAGCTTGAAATAGGGTTCGAAATCACATGAGGTCTAGTGTAGGCCTGAGTTTTCCCAAGCAGTGGGGGTTGTCAGAAAGTATGGAGCCAATTCGGGGAAGGAGTACTGGAGGGTAGTTCAGTGGGACTAGCAGCAGGGGTTCTTGTTATGCAGGGTCAAGTTCTTCACTACATGGATGTGTAGGTTCGGATATGGCAGGGTACTTGAATGACAGGGATAACATCATGGTTGTGTGGTGGTTGGTCTTTAGGATGGATCTTGAAGAGGGATACAAGCTAGGGAATAATTTAGACGGTGTACAGGTACAGGTATAGGTGCAGCTATTTATCTCCAAGTGGGAGATTGTTAGGTTGTGGAGCTAAAAGCTTCACTAGGATGCAAACATGAGAAGTAATGGAAGATGCAGTGTTGCAGAATCAGTTGCAGGAGAAATGGCATTGGTCTGATCAGCCGACGTCAGTCAGATAGCAAGAGGAAGCAACTGGCATCGGTTACCAGTCGGCTGACATCGGTCTTGGAGGTGTTGACGTTGGCAACCTGTGCGAAAACAGGCAGTTTGCATGACGAATCCGAGAGAGTCTATTTTGAGACTGTTGGTTTGCATGTTGAAGGCTAGTCGTAGTCTTGAGTTGCGAGTCTAATTATTGTAATTAGGTTAGTATAATTATTGTAAGCATGAGATCTATATATAGACTCATGGGCTGTATTGTAAATGTGTGCTAGAAAGCCAGAGAGCTTTTAGAGAGAGCTAGTGTAGCTCCTCCTAGTTCCAAAGGGGTGCTAAGTGTGTATGATCAGGGAGAGTTACAAGGTTTGCAAGGTCAAGGAGCTGATCCACAGGGGTACTGGTTGAAGAATCATAAGGACTTGGTGAGGCAAGGACAAGGGTTCTTTAGGGGTGTAGAGATATCTACATGGTGAGTAAGGTCTAGTGATTTGCAGGTAGCAGAGAGCAGGGGATCTACTTGGAGTACGGTTGTGTACTTGGTGAACTGGCAGCATGTTACTGACTGGTTGGAGAGGTGAACATCAATTCTGTATTGGAGTTGATTGTTGGGACCAAGAGAGAGAGGGAAGAAGATCTTGAGGTGTGGCGAACCTTTGAGGTGGAGGAAGAAGTGGCATCTTCCTTATTGTATATTCTTCTATGTATATAATACAATTGTGTATTGTCTCTTAATTCTTTTGTTGTTTCATATTTCTAGTTACTTATTGATTCTGGTATAATTCCGTGTTTAGTTGCTAATACAAGAAGTAATCACATGTGTTCTAATTGGTAGAGCAACATCCTGACTCAGTAGGGATTGGAGCATGTTTATTGTTCTGGGGTTTCCCTGACATTTAGCAATCAGATTCCCACTAAAGTGTCTACCATAAATTCCATCATGGACTCCCTTAATAGCATAAGGGACTTCAGCGCTAGTTAGACAATGAAGAAGGAGGCCATCAAAGCCTCTCTTATAGAGAAGACCCCATAGCATGGTGTAATGAACAATACTTTTAACAAAATCATGTCACCCATTGCTAGAAAGATTAGAGGGGACAACACCATAAGTGAGATAGTCCACTAACTATTTGTACCAGACATCATGAGAATCAGTATCTACATTACCAATAAAAAGGATGTTTGTTAAAATGTAAGAGGGCAATGTTCGATGATGGATGATAATCTAAATATTTATAGAAGATGACGAAGAGGGAATGTGTGTGGCAAGAGAGGCCATGGTATCAACAAACTTGTTTATTGAATGAGGAACACTTTGCAAGAGATAATGGTCAAAATAGGCCAACAGTGTGTCTACATAGTGTTTGTACCACTATAAGATGTCATTCTTACACTAATAAGAGCCATTAACTTTATTCACCACAAGCTAGGAGTCTTCATAGATGTGGACAGACTTGACCCCCAAGAAAAGGGCTACTTGAAGGCAAAGAACCAAGGCCTCATATTTTTTCCATGTTATTGGTGCACTTAAAATCTAGTTTAAAAGATAAAGGCATGGGTTCACCATTAAGAGGAATAAGGATGACCCATGCACTACCTCCAATTTTTTATTTGGACTCATTAAAAAATAACATCATATTATAGGTGGTGCCATTAGTGGAGAGTGTGATGATGAACTTGTTGAGAAATTTGATATTAGAAGGTTGCCTATCAGGAAGAGGAACATCAACCAACTAGTTTGCAATCATTTTCCCCTTGATTGATTTTTGATGAATGAAATCCAAATCATACTCAGTGAGAATCATAAGAAAATGATCTATGCATTGGTTTTGATAGGTCTTAGAGTGCATATATTTAATGGGAATGATGTTGGTGATGACATAGGTCTCATCATTAAGGAGATAAGACACGAAGATTAAATCAAGACAAAGTTTCTCAATGTGAGTGTACTAAATTTTAGAGTCTATAAGCATTCAATTATATAATAAATATCTTGGTCCTTGTGGTTGTCATCCCTATGCACAATAATAACACCAAAGGAGTGATCCATTGCTAAAATATAGAGATAGAATGGTTGAGACTATTTATGTGGAATGAGGATTGGTAGGGAAAGAAGATAACCTTTGAGGGAATCAAATGCTTTTTGACACTCTTCACTCCACTCAAAGAAAACATTATTTTTAAGAAGGTGATGAAATGGTCGACATCTATCTAATAATTGGGAGATAAAATACTGAATGGAGTACAATTCTCCTTGTAGACTATGAAGTTGCAAGAGGTTTTTGGGTGAAGGCATTTCTAGAATGGCTCAAACCTCAGTAGGATCAACCTCAATACCATGGAGAGAAATGATGAATCCTAATAGCTTATCAGATAGGACCCCAAATATGCACTTATTTGGGTTAAGATGAATGTTGTAGCATAAAAGATGTTTGAAGATGATCTCAAGGATCACCAAATGGTCTTTAAAATGCTTAAATTTTCCAAGAAAATCATCTATGTAGTCTTCCATGATGGTGTGAAGGAGGTCATGGAAAATATAGGTCATCACATGTTGGTAAGTAGCCCCAACATTTTTCAATTTGAAGGGCATAAAATGATGACAAAAGGTCCCCCATGGGGTAATAAAAGT
The DNA here is from genome assembly GCA_037957365.1 of Torreya grandis. Taxonomy (NCBI): domain Eukaryota; kingdom Viridiplantae; phylum Streptophyta; class Pinopsida; order Cupressales; family Taxaceae; genus Torreya; species Torreya grandis. Next base: position 1,011,350 of record JARHVA010005661.1, read on the forward strand.
GTTTTTATGCTGGTCTTTAGGAGTTATCAAGATTTTATTAGAACCCAAGAATCTATCCATGAGTGAGAGCATCTTGTGGCCAGTCATAAGATCCACCAGCTAGTCAATGTTAGGCAAAGGTAAATCATATTTTTGGCATGTAACGTTAAGATCAAAAAAATAAATGCAAAGATGAAGTCCCCCCATGGGCTTAGTGATAGAGATGATGTTATAGACTCACTGCAAGTAATCAATGGGTTGAATGAAGTTAACAGATAAGAGGCACTAAATCTCCTCTTTGATGAGAAGGGTAATGTGAGGATACATCTTACGAAGCTTTTGACTGATAGGTTTAGCTTAATTACTTTTGAAAATGTTATGGGTTATGATCATGGGGTCTATGCCAAGAATATCATTATATGACCAAGCAAAATATTTACTATGATTATTGAGGAAAGTGGCATAATCCTTTTATTTGATAAAATCTAAGGATCAATCAACTTTAAGAATATGAGGGTTATCTAGAGACTGTAAATTAATATCAATAGTTGATTTATTTAGCATATTTTGTGTCTCAAAGGGGAATGACTTCTAAATATAGGTGCCTTCATCTCCCATGTAGGTAAGAATAAAGTCATCATCCTAACATTAGACTGTGTCGATTATTGGACAGTTGTCATTGATCATGTCAAGATGAAGGAGGGGAAGGGACCTTATTTCCCCATTGTACTGATAGGTTAAGGGTCCCAAGTGAACAACATTCATGAAAAAAAAAGAAGGATGGATACCTCTGAATCTATGGGAGAAGGTGGGGGGATAGATGAAGGTGGAGGAGGCAAAGGCTCTTTAATGATCAAAACATGGGGAGCCTTAGTAAGCTTGGATGGCTCTTTGAAACCTACACCATACCATTTCTTTGCATTCTTAATGGCTTTATTGGTGTGCTTTTTGATGGGAGTATGAGATCCTTGCTCATACCTACCCAGACCAAACCCTTTCTAGGCACACATATATAGATAAGTGTTAGCAAAACTAGGTTTGCCTAGGAAGGAGAAGTCACATGTGAAGAGTTGGGTGAAAGTGAGAGGATTTCCCATGGTGAAAGCACTATCAATCCCCCCATACATTATATTTGTGTGAATATTGGGAGGATGATATGGTATGACCATCCTAATGTGGGGATCATACTAGGGATACATATTTAATATTCCATACTCTTGTGGAGTATGGAACATATCTAGCATGAGGAGATGATATTTATTGAGAGTGAGGTGATTGATGGCATCCTCTATAGGATATTTCTTAGCAATCTAAGTCATAGGTATCTATGAGCTTATTGAAGCCTCAAAAGTAGGAGGAGGAGGAGACACTTTTAATGGTATAAAGATTCCATTAGGCCTATATGTCATGTTACAGATCTTAAATAGAGGAGTATCAGTTGAGATGATGTGCACCTAACCCTCATACTCAAATTTAACATCATAGTACAAAGTTAAGGGCACACAAGTCATGGATCATATTCATGGATGTCTAAGTAGGATGTTGTATTGGAATTATCCCTCAACAACATAGAAGAGATTTGAAATAGTGTGAGGACCAACATGAATATGAATCATGATCATGCCTATTAGGGAAATTATGGTATCATTGAAGGAGTGAAGAACCATATCTGATGTGACATATAGTGATCAAGTATCTCCAATTGCTTGTAGGCATACATGTAGATGATATTAATACTAGTACCCACATCAACCATGACTCTCTTGACATGAGTTTGGTTGATATATGCTATGATGAAAAGAGTAGGGTCCTAGTCATCAGGATGATGAGTAGGAATCTCATAATTACTGAACAAAACTAGGGATATGGTATTAAGGGAGCCTAAAAAGCTAAGAGAGGTTGAGGATCATCAGGATAAACCTCAACTACTCAAAGGGCCTTAATCAAGGCCTGATGATGCTGAGATGAGCTTTAGATTAGCTCATATAGGGACATCTTCATAGGTGTTTGATGTAGTTTCTTAATCATGGAGTCCTAAACCACCTCTGAAGATGTTGGTTGTGTGACACCCAAGATAGAAATCTTAGGTTTTTTAGAGGGAACATCCTTTAAAAATGGATGAGCCCAATGTGTTATAACCTTCTCCTTACCTTTATCCTTTTGATCTATGATTGAGTAGCCACATGAATCAAGTTAATCTAGAATATAGGTGGTAAAGGTGGTGAAGGACTCTTATGTGCATCTTTAAGTTCATGTTTAGGTGAGGAAGCATGAAAAGTCATGGGTAAAACTTTTAGACTGATAAGGAGGCTTACGAGGGGCTACTTGAAAAGAGTGTCTATACTAAAGTGTTGTTGGATGAAAATTGTGAGAGCTTTGTAGCTCTCTGTATCATGTCTAGGTGATCAATGATATAAACAAACATGCGTGTCATCGAACCAAAATGGTTTTGGTCTGAGAGGATAATAAGGAAAAATCAAGGGAAGGGTTATGTGAGAAAATTGAAATTATTAGCACAAAAGAGAGGCATGAGAGCCTTTAAATGGGACTGAACTTGTTGTTGCAACTGGGGTCAACACCTTTTGTTTAGGAAGCGTTGGAGGGGTTTTGAATGGAACATTTTTGGGTGAAGGTGTGACCATAGGTTTCGTTGACACCTTTTTAGTGATAGGTGTCAAGATGCTAGAGGTTGAGGGACCACCATCAAGTAGAGGTAAGAGCACTAGTAACTTTGCCTTTTGGTTCCCTAAAGTGTGGGGTAATTTAACCAAAGTCAAGGGGTATGGCCCCAAAATTAAAGGTAAAGTTGATGGCATAGTGGGTTAATGAGGCTTAGGAGGCTTGATATTCTTCCTAGGTATAAGAGGGTTAAAATATAACTTTACTTATGAATGAGTTAGATGGGATACTGGGTAAATTCCTAAAGATCTAATTTGATTTAGTGTGGTAGACACTTGAGATGGTGGAGGTTCTAATGTTGGGGTTTGAGCCTCCTTTAGTGGAGGAGAAGAAGCTAAAAACTTGTCAAACACTTTGGAATAAATGGTTGTAAAAGGGTTAGTGGTTGAGGATTACTTTTATTGTGTAGGGAAAAAAACTTTGAGATGATCCTAAAATGCTGCATGATCTAGCTTCCTGGAGTCAAGTAAACTGAGATTTCCTACCAATCATGAGAAGGGTTTAGATAATGTTGGCATAGGCCTTACTATCACTTTCATAGAAGACTCAGGTGATTGTGAAAGAGGGACATTATTGGTAGTGGCCACCTCAGGAGAAAGATGGGTGAGAACCATAATGGGATCATCCTTAACCAAGGTAGGAGAAGATACATGATCATATGATGGTGGGGTAGGGACTGGTGAAGCTGGCTCCTCAAGTGGATAGAGCATTAGGATAATTTCATCCTCAATGTGTAGATAAGGGACTGATAAAGTGTGCTCTTCCATGGGTAAGAGAAGTGACAAAATAGTCTCAACATGAGTAGGTATAATTGATCCTTCAACTAACATGGGATTAGATGAAATAAGATCCTCTACACATGAATGAAGAGTTGATGGGGAACTACCTTCCATTAGTGGAGGAGACATAGGTGAATAAGGCTCATCAAGGGGGAAGAGAAAAGGTATGATACCTCTCTCAACATGTGGTCGAGGAAAGGGTAATGCATTTTCTTCAGGGGATAGAAGAATAGGAAAAATGTGCATGAGGAGAATGGGCACAATAGGCTCTTTGTGTAGAAGAAAGATAAGTAGAGAAGGGCCCTCTTCTCATGGAAGTGGAAGAGGCAAAATAGGTTCCTCAACCCAAGGGAGTGGGATAGGTATGAAAGGATCCTCTACTTGGTGAAGAGAAGTTAGATCAGGATGGACCAACCTTGAGGCAAAGACCACATTAATAGTGTGGATGCTACAATCATATGTATGATCGATCATTGCGTAAACATTATTTTAAGAAGAGGATTGCTCAAGGAATTGGATTCCTAAAGACATCCAAGTTATGGTTAGCAAGTGAATTAGGGTTATCCAAAACTAGATCACCCTTATCGAGCATGTCTTGAGTAATGTTATTAAAGGTCTTACAATTTTTAACATCATGGCCTTTCACTCGATGATAGCCACAAAACTAGTCCTCCTTATACTATGTGTGTATATGATGGGACGTACCAAATTGTATAGGGGGCTTGACCTAAGGAAGGGTAATAGATCCTTTCCTTAGTAGCTTATCTAACATGGAAGTGTGTGACTCCCCAATTAGAGTGTATTCTCTACATTTATACCATTGATATAATTATTTTATTGGGTTATGAGAAGTTGAAGGCTTGGATTGACCTACCTTTGTAGAAGATATTGAATTAATGACTACCACATTGGCTAAGTCTTTATAGTTTTGGTTAGAAGAAGAGGGTTTAGAAGAAGTGGAGTCACTAGGCTTAGAATTTTTGTTTTTGTTACACAACTTGACTCGATCTTCATATATTGTCTGAATCTCAAGCTTTCATGCCATTATAAAGGATTCATCGAATGTGCAAAAATTTTGAACTTGGAGGGTCGAGGAGATGTTGTTGGCACATGCTCTTGAAATGAGCTCAATGACCTTAAGCTAGGGTAATGAGAAGGAGAGTTTATTAATGATACCTCTCTAATGAGTAATGAAATCAACTATAGACTCATCCTCAAATTGTTAAATAGAGTGAAGGTCTATGATTGAGACCTTTTTAGAGATATTGATTGAGAAATGATCTAAAAATAGTTGAGTAAGATGGGTGAAGGAAAACAAGGAGTGCTATGTAATGGAGCTATACAAATCTAGAACAACACCCAAAAGGGACATGGGAAAAATATGAAGCAACAATGCATCATCATGTCCTATGAGGTAACAAGCATGTCTAAATGCTCATAAGTGATACTATGGATCTTCCTTGATTTTAATGTGAGTGAGCTTAGGAAACTCCCACTGATTGGGATAAAGAAAGATAGGTACTAAAGGATGGATGGGTTCAATGCATATTTGATCATATGAAATAACATTCTTTGAACCCGAAACATATGTCTCTAAGCAAGACATCTTATCCATCAATATATTGATTAGATATAGAGGGGGATTGGTTTGAGAGGCACTCCGCAAGATATATGGGGCTTGTAGGGAGCCCAAAACAACATATGACATAGGTTGTTATGACTAGATAGATGTAACATATGGGTAATGAATCATAGCTTGAGGGGCTAAGGAGAAGGGGGATTATCCCATAGGATTCAAAACAAAACCTTGGTTAATTTTTTCCACTGTGGGTTGGGTTATGGAAACATTGGTTAAGGGATAGGTGGTTACTCTTTTATTAGTTAGTCCAAGAGTAGCTAAGATTAACACAACTAAGTTTTGAAATGGGGTCTGACTTGGTTGAGTGGCGTGTAGTTGTGAGGTTAAGAAAACCCCAATAGAAGTTGGGTTTGACTACGTAGTTGGAGAAATTAAACTCTGAGCATTAGATATGTCTAGGTTACTCATCAAAGTGGTAGTTTGAGTAACCATAGGGGGAAGGGTGGAAATAACTAATGTTGTCTCCATTAAGGAAATGGGCATACCATAAATTAGATCACCATAAGATTTATGTGACTGACTCATGACAAGGTAATCATGGAGGGATTTAGTGTTATGATCAAGGAATTGAGCAAAATCTTGATCACCCTTAGGAACAATGGATGACTAACTAGGACTGACATAGCTAGGGGAACCTTCCATGCTAGGATCACATTCCATGAAAGGATTGGAAAGAGGAGGCAAAAGTAGAAGAGGTTGGTGACTTACGTGATCAAGAGAAGATTCATTTGATTTCATTTCAGGACCATGCAAAAGGGTAGAAATTTTATCAGACCTTGTATCTATGATAGGAAATCAGAAAAACCCAAGTTTGATTAAAATAAGAAAGTGATTTTAGCTTGTTGTTTGAGGTAAATTGAAAATAAAAAAATCCATAGAGATTGATATCAGTTGCCTAACCAAGGTCAATATGTAAGAAATATTCCAATGTCAGTACTATAACCAAGCTCAGTGGGATACTCAGGATGCCAATGTTAGTATCCTGATCAAGGTTAGTTACTGTGTAGCCCAAAAAGGTGGAAAATTCACTATTTAAATAACCTAGACACAAAATCTAAATGTAAAAGTGAATGCAACAGGCCTATGTGTCAAAAGAGAACACTTAGGGGGATTAGAACTAGAGGTTAATAATTCTAAAATGCTAAGAATACCTGGTTTTGATACAAAACATCCTTACCAACTCAAAATTATAGCAAGCAAAAAAAAGGCAAAAAAGATCATACAATGAATTAACGTTAATTCCTAAGAATTATTTAGTCTCTTGGTGGATTATGCCTTAACTAGATTGTATGAAGAGGAATTTGGATAATGAAGGTCATAAAAGCTGTCTAGTGATGGTTTCAAGTGTTTTGGCTAGGGATTCCTTAATATACCATTATGTATGGGAGGCCCAAATATGTGACTTATGATTTAGTCTGGCTAGATCACCGAATTGGCTTCATTTAATTGATGATGAAATCTGGGTAAATCCCACTTGAGGATTTGGGGAAAGTTTGAAATGTGTAAGTTGATATGTGGTTTGGAGGTGGCTGAGAAAGTGTGCTATGATTCATTAACCATCTAATTAGTTCTATGTGTGACTAATATGCAGTAAGTTGACCAATGATGTAGTAAGTTTTATACCCAAAAGCTGAAGTGTTTTTTTTGGATGTAAAACAGTGAGAAAAGGAAAAGAGTATGAATTTCACTAATTTTATGCACATTCAATGAGGTAAGAAAAAAGAATGTTCTTTTTAAATTTTCAAAAAGAGTATGATCTCATTTAGAGGAAATATAAGAAGAGGTGAGAGAGAAGAGAAAGTTCAGTTCATTCCATTAAGCTAAAAATGAAGGGTGTGGTATATTGCTTTTATGGAAAATAAAAGGAGATAATGCAATAATGATAAATTCACTATTGATGCACCTACATGAATGTTCTTTTAAAAGCAAAGAATAAACCCAAGATAAACTCTAGGGCCCCATTGGGCGTGCCAAAATATTTCTATCAATTTTTGCTATCTATTCTAAAAGGAAGAAACATAAGTATGAAAGTTAGGGATAAGTGATTAAGTAATAAAATTTACATGCACTATTCCAAATGTTGTGATAAATCATATTTGGATGTGGAGGAAGACACCTCTATATAAGAAAACACTAAACAAAATTATTGTTAGTAGAGATATGTATGGGCTGCCAAGCTACACGTTTGTTTCAAGAAGAGTAACACTTCCCTGGGATGATAGTTTTCTATTTAGAAATAGTGTTTAAAACAAACATAAATGAAAAAAGAGAGAGAGAGAGAGGGTTAGAATACTATTTACTATGCTTCAAGTTTGAATGTGTCAGTGAACAAATGCAATTTAGGTTGGGTAGTAAAATTATGCTTTGGTGAGGTTGTTAGGGAGGTTTTAGGGTTGATAGTATAAAAAACACAGTGACTGATGTTAGTTTAGGTCATCAATGTCAGTCTAGATAATTGATATCAATTGCGGTAATGATATTGGTGAGGTTATGGAAGGCTTTTTCAAGAAGGGAAAAGTAATTGTAGTCTTGTAAAGGGGTAATGAGGAGTCGTGAGGGGGTGATTAAGACTCAGGAAGGGCAAGGCAAAGGTTGATATGTTGAGGTAGATAGATGTAAGTGGTGGAGTGTTACAACTCCTCCATAATGGAAACTTAAGTTTTGTAAGTAGTTAAACAATATATTTTTAAAACTAATATAAAACAATTGTTTAAAACATGCAAAAACACTAAAATGTACTTAGTTGGGCTGGATAGGTGAGTAAATATGCCAGATAAATATATCTAATGAGGCTTGATGAATCAGTGCATGAAAAGATGAGGCAAATCATATTTTTTTGTCCATGGTGCTCAAAAGACTATGCAGTTTATCAATTCTTAATTTGAAATAATTCATGTAGAGTGACTGTGAGCCTAGATGTTGATAGTGATGCTTTGATAATAAAAGGTCTATGCCAATGAATGATTTTATAAACCTATGGCCAATCTGGAAGTAGGCCTAAGTAACTGATGTTGGTGGGCCTACCAACATCGATCAAGGGATAACTAATGTAGGTTCCCAAGACTAGGTAAAATAGGCTAAATTTAGCCTTTTAGCCTACTTCTTACTTGAACAAATGGGTTTTCTCATTGGAAAATAGTCATAACGTGAGGTTGAGAGGTGGTTAGGTAGTTAAGGAGTTATGAGGGGGGTGGGGGGGAAGAATAGGTCCTCAGTGGTTAGTATAGAATGACCAGGTCCTAGGGTGAGTCAGAGGGTGAGAATAGGTTATAGGGTGAGGTGACCAGGTGAGGTGACCAAAGGAGATTTAACCAATTTAATTAAACAATTAAATTAATTAGATGTTCCTAAAGGGTAAAGACATATGTTATGGAATTAAATAAGAAAGGGGCTGAGGGGTAATGTGACCTATTTAATCATGCAAGGTATTAGCGTAATTCTAGTGTTTACAAATGATTATACCTTATATACCCTAAACCCTATACCCTAAGTCCTAATCCTTAAAGTTCATAATCTCTAAACTCTAAACCATAAATATAAACTATTAAAACCTTAAAACAATCATTTTAGCCCAAATTAACATCATTTAGACTAAGAATTAATTTTATAGGGATCAATTTGGCCTAAATCACATGATTGATTACCCCATTTGACTAACTCACTCAATCTGGATTATGGCATGGGGTATAATGACAACCTAAAGACACAGTCTATAGTCACAAATGGGTCTAAGTGATTCAAATTATCCTCAATTATCTTTACAATTGACCTTATGTACCCTAACACATATATATATTAAAACCTAATCCCTAAACCATACACCCTAAACACTATACCCTAAATTGTAAACCATATACTTTCCCTATTTACTAATAGGTTTAGTCCCAATTAACATCCTTTGTAGTAAGAATTAGGTTCACATGGCATATAATGATTAGACATTAAATACAGGTCCTTAAACCTAAACCCTATGCCCTAATCCCTAAAACATAAATTGTAAGCCTTATGCTCTAATGCCCACTACATTCCTCAAATATACATGCCTTATGATATAACTGATTTTATCATGAGATGTCAAAAAATGGATTTTTTAAACCTATGGCCAAAACTTAGCCTTTGGAGTACCAATCTAGCTATGCATCTAAAGTAAATTGGGTCTATTTTGATCCCCTTCAACCTAATTACATGACTATAAAATGTGATTTTGGGGTTGATCGGCTCTAATTTACCCCAATCACCTTCACAATTGTACCTTATATACCCTAAAACCTATACCCAAGCCTTAATGCTTAAATTTCCTAATCCCTAAACTCTAAACCATAAATATAAACTATTTCAAACCTAAACCAATCATTTTAGCCCAAATTAACATTATTTAGACTAAGAATTATCTTTGCGATTGACCCTGTGTACTCTAAACCTAAGCCCTAAACCATAAACCCTAAACATTATACCCTAAATTAGAAACCATAAACTTTACCTATTTACCAATTGATTTAGTGTCAATTAACATCATTTGTAGTAAAAATTAGGTTCACATGGCATAGAGCAATTAGACCTTATATACTCCCTTAAACATAAACCCTACATACCTAATCCCTAATCCCTAAAGTGTAAAACATAAATTGTAATCCCTAATCCCTAATCCTTAAACCCTATGTACTAATGCCTTAATCCCTAATCCATTATCCCTAATCTATATTAAGTATAACATGATCATGTTATTTAATAACATGATCATGTTATTCTTAATATAGACAAAACTTGGCTCTTAATTTATATATTTAACCCTAATTGAGTATTAAGAATAATGTGATCACATTATTAAATAACATGATCATGTTATTCTTAATACACATAAAACTCTCTTGTCAATATGTATGTTGAAGCAGAACCTAGTATCAAAAATAACATGATCATGTTATTTAATAACACGAGCATGTTATTTAATAACATGATAATTTTATTGAATAACATGATCATGTTATTATTATTATAGTCTAAGCTCATTTTCAACATCTATTTTTAATCCAAATCAAGAATTCTATCCCCATAAACATTCTCTATGTACTTTTATGAGACCTATGGTAGCTATGTACTTTTGACCCCACCTTTGAAAAGTTATTAATTATCCTTGAAGGGTGATGGATCACATTCTAAGAAAAGGAAGATGTCAAAGGAAAAAACACCAAAGGAATTAGAAGATTTTAGAGAGAAAAACAAGATATGAATGCAAAAACTTTGTGGTAGACAAGGTATAAACCCTAATCTGGATGAACCAAATGCCATATATAATGAGCCAATTGACAATAATAAATTAAACAATGATGAAATTGATGATATTGAATTGAATAATGATAAAATTGACCATAATGAAATGAATAATAGTGAAATTGAAAATAATAAATTAGATAATGTTGGAAGTTTACATTCAAAGTTCCAAGTTTTTGATTTTGTTGATGATGAGTCTATGTATGATGCTTCACCCCCCATGAATGAACAAAATTTGATGGAAACAAACAATGATCAAATTAACCATCAATAAAATTTCATGGAAACATATGATGAATAAATAAACAATGAATAAAATGTCATCCCACCTCTAAACAATGAAAGTAATAATGATTTTGAAATACCCTCTCAACAAATTCTACCATTAACAACACCTTTAATAATTGTGTGTAAAAAAGACAAGTACTTAATTGAAGTCGATGAAAATATTTTAGAACCAATGCATAAAAAAATGTCTGATCACCCTTCAAGAAGATTGGTTCAACAAATTTGGGATACTTTATTTCATAATTTGGATTATGATAATCAAATATGTCAATTATTTGTTTCATTGATAAAATTGATTAAGATGAGACCTATAATGTACACATTAGGACTAAGAACATCTAACATGGATGATGAAAACAATGAAATTATTGAAAATATACATGATCTATATCATATTGTAGGCACAAAATTATGCACCCAAGATTGTAATGTTGCCTAGTTTATACTTAAAACTTCTGTAACAAGTGACCACATCAGGAAAAAATGAATGGTTTCAAAAATAAGATGAGCACTTAATATAAATAGAAAAACATTAATGAAAGCAATTGAAAGATGTGAAATATTTAATTAACATATTATCAAGTATTTTTGGGTATTCTATGGTAGAATTCCATGAAATGACAATGCTATAGCTGATACTATGAAAGAGTTACTTGCTCAATTTTGGAAAGACAATACAAGAGTTTCACCCAATACAAGAAATTTAGTGAAAATAAGAGTTGGTTCTCATAACCATGAAATGCATCCAAAACATTTGTTGGATATGAATCAAACACAATTTTACTCTAAATTTTTGGAAAAACATCCACAAATTTCTATTTGTCAAAGATAGTTTGAAATGGCCAAAATTTTTTATGTGAAAATAAATCACACACGCACCACTTATTGTTTTAGGCAACATGTTGAATTTTCAATGCACTATGATGTTTTTCACCATATTCATTGTACTTTGCATACTCAAAACATTTTTTAGGAGTGTGGCATTGAATTTCCACTAAAATCAACCATGGAATTGATTCCAACTATATTTTAAAAGAGAACAGATGGATAATTATTTTATAAAAAATCAAGTTTAAATGGAAATTACAACATTTATGGCGGATTGTCAAAATTTAAAAAATGTATCTATGAATAGATTAAAAGTCCAATTGGATAGAAATTAGTTGGTTTAATAAAATATAAATTAGTGACTTATCAAGTAAAATATGGCAAAGAATCTAAAAGGTGTGAGCTTGTTATAAAAAAGATACCTATTTTTAAAATTTTGGTCAAATTTAAAGAGAAAATTGTTTATGAGTATCAAAGGCACACACATAGGGCTAGATGGTTGGATGAACATTTTAAGATAAGAAATGATACATTACCACTTGGTTTGATTATTTTAGTAGTTGAATTTGCTAAAAATTACACATTCAAATCCTAAATGGTAGTTCAATTATAGTATTACAAGTCATCATAAGTTTCCATATTCATGCATATAGATTTCATGCATGCACCTGATAGTATAAAGCAACAATGGAAAATATTATGGGAGTACCATTTCTATGTCAATGATGACCGATCACATTGTTTAGAGTATGTGTAAGGTTATTTTTAGAATTTCTATGAATAGTTGAGTCAGAGGAACATAACTTTAAATCAACATTATATTTGTTTAGGAAATTGCACATCACAATTAAAAAATGCATAGATTTTTTATTGGTTGATTAGGATACACATTACCACTATTGTAGAACACATTTGGAGTTTCACTAAGGCTAGCCATGGAAAAGGGGAACATGATGGTGCTGAAGCATGTGTAAAAAGAGCTATTGTAAGGAAGGAGTTGAAATTTGAAGAGGGTGTTCATTTGATAAATGTAAAAATCGTGGATGAATGGGGTAGTGAGAACATGTGGTGCTAAACCAAATTCTAATATTCATAGATATTTATAGTTAATGGAGGAAGAATAATTTGAAAAGTATGAAGATTGTATGACTCTAATGGGTTCAAGTGACATCGACTCATTTCATATCTCAAATGCAAGCTCTTGTACTATTCATACGAGAAACTTGGCATGTTTCTATTTTGCATTCATGGACTCTATTTGGAATGAGTGTGAGTCACAAGAGTGGGTGCATGATTGGAGTTCTAAACATCTAATTCCAATAAACACATACCAGGTTCCAATAACATTATAACTTAAAAATATGACATCATTAGATGATTTTGACCACGTATCTAATCTAATATAGCTAGTAGAATATTTTTCATTATGTATAATTTATTCTCATTATATATCTTTGTATTGTCACTAAAAATAGTTTTTTGTGATACATGGCATGTTTTTGTAGTTATTGTAGATGAGGATAATAAAAAGGGCACTGATTAATACTTGGGTCTATGTGTAGAGAGAAATAAAAAATTGACTTCCCTAGTTATAGATGGAGAAAACATTGACTATCCATTGGGTCAGTGGTAGTCATTAAAAATTGGTTTCAATGATATCCTATAAAATATTCAGATCAATGGTTGTTTGAAGAGTTTGAAATACATAGGAAGATAATGCACTATTAAAATTTGATTCTTGTAATGAATGTTCAATTATAAAAATATCATGGGAGGCCATTAAAAAGGAAACCATGAAAAGTTTGGGAGTCAAACCATGAAGCTATTCTTGATACTATCAAGGTTAGAGCATATCCTAGTGGTTTGTTAGATTGAAATACATAGGTATGTTGACTTTTCAAATGTATATGTAATCAATTTTACTAAATATTTTTTATTTTCTAGGTAATACATACAAATTTTATTTTTAATTACTTACTAACCAATTTTTGTAGGTTAATGGTGCTAGATAAGCTTCCACCTTCATGTGGTTAGCATTGTCAGTAGATAATTATATGTTCTTAAAGTTAAGATAATATCACATTGGATGTGATTGAATTGAGATATTCTCAAATGGAGGACTTGGAGGTAGAAATGGTAGTTGGAGCTCAAGATTTTTTTGTTCAATGCCAAAAAGTTGCATCTTTGGACCCCTCATTCCAATTTGTCCAATGGATTACACTCAAAGGTTCCACCTAAGTGCTCTAGGGTATGATTAGAGGGATTAAAGAGGTAGGGGAGGGATCTAATGGTTCATGTAAATGACCTACAAGTTTAATTTTTTGTGTGTTTAAACTTAGGTTAAAAAATTACATTTTTTTAATATTGGGAAGCACATTCTTAAGGCCATAATGGGTGGTAGGTTTGATGATTGGACCAGATGGAAGGCCAATAGCCTAGTCATATATGTTATTTACCCCCTTTGATGTGTTTTAAATTCCAATTTTTGGTTAAGAAAAATAAAACTATAGTTTTGTAACCATAACTTAAACTTTGACAATATTTGTTGTTAGTGTTTCTGTGCTCTAGAACAGTAGTGAAAATGAACTTCTAGGTAGATTTGAACTTTATGGAAGTGTGATAACATGTAATTTACCTATATAGATGTGATAAAATTAATATATTATTAGGTGGAGGTACCAGAGGTAGAAATGGTTGTTAGAGCTCAATAAGTTGCTTGTTCAATGCTAAAGTGTTGCATTTTTGGACCCCTCACTACAACCTATCCAATGGATTTCTCTCAAAATTTCCACCTAAGTGATTTAGGGTGAAATTATAGGGATTAAATAGGTAGGGGAAGGATCTAATATTTCATATAAATGACTTACATGTTTCATTTTATGTGTGTTTAAACTTAGGCTAAAAAAATGCATTTTTCTTGTATTGGGAAGGGCATTCGTGAGGCTAGAATGGGTGGTGGGTTTATCAATCAAGCCTAATGGGAGGAAAAAAACCTAGTACTATATGGCATCCTCACCCTCTAACATGTTGGTAGTGTCTTTTTTAGTCAAGAAGCATCAAAACAAAAGTTATGCAACCATAACTTAAACTTTGACAATATTTATTGTTAGTGTTATTGCATTCTAGAACAGTAGTGAAAATGCACTTCTAGGTGTATTTGAACATTATTGTAGTGTGATAACATGTAATTTGACTATTTGGATGTGATATAAGTGATATATTCTTAGGTAGAGGTCTTAAATGTATAAATGACAATTGGAGCTCAAGAAATTGCTTGTTTAATGCTAACAAGTTGTATTTTTGGACCCCTCATTGCAACTTGTCCAATGGATTTCTCTCGAAGGTTCCACTTGAGTGATTTGGGGTGTGATTAGAGGGATTAAAAAGGTATGGGAGAGATTTTATGTTCACATAAATTTTTTATAGGTTTTATTTTATGCATGTTTGAACTTAGGCTAAAAAATTGCTTTTCTCTTGTATTAAGAAGGGCATTCTTGAGGCCAAAATGGGTGGTGAGTTTGTCAATCGATCCAGATGGGAGGCCAAAAATATATTAATAGATGTTATCCTCCACCATTAGACATTTTGGAAGTATCATTTTTTGGTCAGGAAGCATCAAACCAATAGTTTTGCTAGGCTTTCAGCCTATATAAATTCTAAGTAAATATGAAGTAAAGGTTTCATGAGTAAAACAACTCTAAAACTAAAAAACTAAAAAAATAAGCTATAAAAATTTGTGAGTATATGGGGAATGGATAAATTAACTTATAGGTATAGTTAAAACTAGGTGAAGGTGAAATATAAGGTAACTTATAGGTATAGTTATCCAAGTGAGAAAATTGTAGAGATTTATGAATGGTTTTATGTCTTTGGATTATACAAGTTTGACCCTGATTGGGTATGGGTTTTAAGTGTAGTAAAATTATGTTAATGATCAATTGAAAAATTTTAAATGGGTGATGACAAATTCAAAATAGATAAGAGTGTCATTAGTCATTTCCAATACACAAAATCAAATAAAAAGTTTAATTTAAAAAAATATAGGAGATCTGAGATTTATAGCATTAAAAAGAACAATTTTTAATCCTCATTTGTGTAAAACATTAAATATAAGATCTGTTAGATAATAATTTGGAAGATCAAAAAAACACTATATAATAACATTTTAAATTAAACCTAAATATAAATTATATAGATTACCATGATAGGCATACAATATAGGCACATGTGTGCAATGTCAATAATACATAGATTGCCATGATAAGCATACAAAAAATTACATCTACCAACATAGTATCTAATGTTGGGTGAATGTCATATACACATATACAATGCCAAAAATTCATAAAATTTCATATAAGCATACATAAAATCACATCTCATGTAAGACATCCTATTCATCAAATAACTTCCCTCTCTTTGCCTTCCTCGAAGAAGACTCTCCTTGGGATGCCCTGCTAGTAGATGGAGACCCCTCTAATACCTTGGATTGCTCCAAGGTTTGATTACAAGTACTATTCTCATAGATCACTTGAAGTTGAACCTATTCAATACAAGTATTATTAAAAAATCAATATAAAATACATTCAACCAATTATTAATAAATTAATTTTAAACTATAATGAAAAATTATTTAAACATGCACTTACTACAAGCTTGGAGTCCTGCTCAATCTATTTTTGATGCTCAAATAAGTTAGTGGCAGACTCAACTGTTATAATAGGAATATGAAATATGGGAGAAACATGAGAAGTTTCCATACTAATAATTTGATTGGGACTATCAGATGTCATAAGACAACCCTGCATACACAATAAATTCACATAAGTTATATTTGCTCCAAATATGTAGTAAAATCATTAAAACAAGTCTATATTACAATTCAAAATTACAAGTTAATAAATACCTATGTCAGCACCTATGTAGATGATATTATATCAGTAATGCTTATGTATGTCTTAGCTCATAGTGATGGAGGAATGTCTACTTGAGCCATCAACTATTCATATAAACTAGGTCTCACTTACTTTTCTATAAAGTATCAAAGATATATATGGAAAGTATTTTTCAATGTAAACTAAAATATATATGGCAATGTATTTCAATGTGCATATCATGAAAATATAATGTAAACCAAGAGTCATGGAAGTGTAACGTCCATACAATTGGAAACGACCAAGAATAGTAAGTAGTTTGCATGTTGGAGGTAATATAATAATTGTAATACATGTAGGAAGTGTGAGTGGAAGAGTAGGAGGTGGAAAGAATAGTAGGACTTTTAGAAGGAA
Source organism: Torreya grandis (assembly GCA_037957365.1). Lineage (NCBI taxonomy): Eukaryota > Viridiplantae > Streptophyta > Pinopsida > Cupressales > Taxaceae > Torreya > Torreya grandis. The sequence goes on from JARHVA010005661.1 coordinate 1,028,101, forward strand.
GAGTTAGGGAGAGAAAATGAATAAGAGACATATCAAGAACTCTGCCCTTGCTTGTAAATATTATTTAGATAGAGTAAAATGTAAATATGTGTCTAGTGGTTTATGATCAACCCTGTGGTGTTCATATCTCTAGTGAGAGAAGATTCAAGTTAGTAATCTACAGGTTCAAAGTGGTGAAACCCAAGTTTCAATACTCTATGTTTAGGCACAGTCAAAATGAGGAGAACATAGTCAGTTTAAAGTGTCATTATAAATGATTAAAATATGAGTAAGGGATAAAGGATAGATATGAAATTAATGTAAACAAATTTAAAGTCTCAATACTATTGAGAAAATGTAAAATACATGGGAAGACTACATACAACCCAATTAGTAATAATTTTGAGTTTGCATAGTTATAAAGAAAGACCATATAGAGTTCTTGGAATTAGAGTTGAGGATTTAAGGTATTGTGAATGTTGCGGGATATTATTTTCCATGTGTTTTTTACTTTGAATTTATTTCAAATGAAGGTCTTAAAGGTTTATTCTATCCTATTTATTGACATAGTCATGTTGGAGGGGTACAAAAATTCTATAAAACTACATGTTGGGAGTGATTTAGTATTGAGAAAGGAAAAGTAATAGTTTGAGAAGATGAATGGGGTAAGGATAGAGTTATTTAAAGCCTTATAATCTTTGATAATGGTCAAAATGTCATTCTATCTCATTTATTATCCTCTCAGGTAGGTGCAGGATTGAGACAACACAAGTTAGGGTTTGAAACTATAAAATGAGATAACAAGTGATTTAATAAATGAAAATTCATTAAAATTTATGGATAGGTGTATTTATATAGGAATAAGATGATTTTTAAGGTTTAAAGTTTATTTGAGTCCATATGTTATGATTTCATAGTTAGTAGCCTTGAATTAGCCCTAGGAGACCTAACTAGTCCTTAGGGGTGTTGAGTAAGGTGTTATCCAAATAGAGTTAAATTATGAAAGTTTGTGTGGAGTTATGTGATGTAAAGGGGTATATGAATGTGGTTTTTTTTGGTTGGAAGCTTTGAAACTTACTCAGAGTAAGGATTTTCTCCTCAAAAAGGGTCTAATAGAAGGAAGGTGTTAAAGAGGAAAGAAGAGTTAAGTGAAGAGTTCAAACTTAGGGGTTGTGTGGAATGGTTGGATACATGAAATGAGATGTAATTGAGTAGGTATATGATATCATGAGTATTGTGGAAGGACAAAATCAATGTAGCTTTTTCAAACTTATGAAAACACATAAGAAGATTGTAAAGAACATAACAAAGATAAAGAGAGAACATGAAAATAGAGTATGAAATAAGACGCTTGATGTTAAATGGAAATATTGTAGAGGTAGTTGATTAGTAAAATGAATTCAAGTAGATAACGATAAATAAGTGAATACAAGGAGGCTTAAGAGCCATTGAGTAGGAAAGAGTGAACAAGAAAGACCTGGTAAATGCAAAGTGATCAAAGAGATAAAGAAGTTAAAGACATAAGATAAAGAAGGACAATAAAAGATCAGATCTAGGTATTTGGTAGAGGTAAGTGTTTGTTTCCATCCATATCAGAGAAGCTTTTTATAACCTATGCATCAAGATCTTTGATAGATAAATTTAACTTAAACTTACAAGGCAAATATACATATACTAAATGTATAAAGAGCATAAGATTAACTCAAAATTTTACCTCTATATAAGTAAAAGGTGTCATCCTAACAAAGACAAATGTAGTAGTGGATGAGCCATCAGTTGGATCTAAAAATGTCAACAATGGCTACGTTAAATCAAATTCTATAAATGTTGACTGTGATGATGAAGGCACTATCAACTCTTGGGACATAAAAAATGAAAAATATATGATTCAATTTCTATGTAAATTAATTTTTAGCAAAATTAAATTTACAAATATAACTTAAAATTAACATGACATTTATATAAAATATACCTACATCTATTTAGTGGTTAATGTTTGCACACCAAATGTGCATGTCAAAAACTCATCAATCATAAGAATATTATCCAATCCCTCTTAACAACCAGTGACATTGTCATCAAAAGGTCTAGTGTACATAGATCCATAATAACTATAAGGGTGGTGTTGGGTATGCACACTAGGGGGTGTATTTATAGCATTGGTCTATGAGAGCCTACTCGTATGTTGAATGAGTGTATCAATGAATGAACTAAGAGCATGCAAAGTATCAATCTCTATGACCTGCTAAAATACATAGGGTATCTCAGGCTCAAGTGGTTTTTGGATACATATCCTTGTAGGAAAATTAGGTGCATGACATGCAACTGGTCAATCTTATGTGGAGACTTTCCCTCAACCCTAAAACTCACTATAATCAAAATAGTTTAGAATCTCATTGAGGAGAAAATCATAATAGAGTTTCCTCAAAAATACAATGGGACATCATGGTTGTTACACGGTGGATAATCAAACACCATCCACCATTGGTCCCATAAATTGGTAATGATTAAATTATGTTGGCAATGATGGATTAGAAAACAATTAATAGTTACTGAAAATGGTGCATTGGTGGCTGGGTCAATGAATAAGGCACAAATGGAGGCTTTTGATATTTCTTTATTCTTGACCTCAAATGACAAAAATTTGTTAGGAAAATAAGCCTTATAACTATCTTGATATGAAACTCATCTGTCAAGTTGACTCTTTATAGAGTCAATTTGACCTAATAATGTCTCTAAATAAGTGGATAGATAGGTGCGGTGGGTGTTGGTGGAAGTGGGATCCCCCATTCTCCTAATTAATTTTTTGATTTAAATTTTTTCCCCATAATGTTGTCAACTAGATTCTTTTGACTGTCTGGAAGATTTTTTGGAAATATAAGAGGGTTAGGTGGAGGGATAGGAGGAGGAACAATAGGGTTATATGGAGTTTTAGGAGGAGGAACAAGAGGGTTCTATGGAGGGTTAGCAGGATGGCTTGTTCAAAACAAACAAATTACCACTAAAAAAACTAAAAATTAGGGTTGAAGAATGAAAATAACTAAATTTTAGGGTTAAAAGGTACAGATTTTTAGCACTCACCTCCTCTACATAGATGCATCATTGATTAGTAGCTTCTTGGGACAAATTTTGGCAAGGTTTTATCTCTTTCACCCAAAATGTGATTGTGGAATGTGAGGTTAACAAAGGAAGATCGAATACAAAATGAGAAAATTTGCATTTGCATTTGGGTTTTGGTTTTTATTTTTTTTGGTTATATAGATAATGTGATCACATTATTGAAAACAATAATAACATGATCACATTAATAATGTGATCACGTTATTATTCTAAATAGTGTGATCACACTATTGAATAACACAATCATGTTATGACTCGGTAATTATTAATACATTATATAAATAAAATGAATGCATTACTAAAAATGTCCATGGAATTATCCTTCCAATCTATGCACTTACCCTTGATCGGATTGCTTTCATCTAGTATTATGATGCTAGTAAGCTAGTGAAGTTTGTTTCACTCCTTAATCAATATCAACAATGTGAACTTTGTCAATTAATAATTTAACCACAAGATTCATACTATTTACATCCTACTATCAATCATATCACTTAACATGCTAAACATAGGATTAATCAAATCATACATTTATTTCATCAAATGTATGAATGAATCTTACATTATTATCTATTCCATACTAAAAATAATGACTATAATTTATACCCCTCGAATAAAATTCACATTTAACTACAAATTTAAACTACCATAATTAGTCTCCAAACATGCTACACCCTATGATAACCCTTATTACCATAGTATAGTATTATAAGATAACTACTAGTTTTCTAGAATCAATCATATAAAATAGCCTTAAATACATGGCATATAAGTTTCTTTTCAAGCAACTAAATATAAAAAAATAAGTCATAGTTTACACAAAACATAAAATTATATCCTATCATTTGTTACACTCTTAAATTTGTATCCATGCATACATAAATTCCCAATAACTATCACAATTCATAGTAATAACTAACACACACACATTTAATCAATCAAATGTAGGTCTGAGTCTAGACATAATAATTACAGTATGTACCATTTGGGTATAACATATTTTTATATTGTAGTAATTTATGACATCCCATACTATCATAGTTCATTGTTTATTAACACAACTACACAATTATGAACAACCAGTCCTATAATTCTAAAAAACAAGTGACCCATACTCATAAATAATAATCCAACAAGTATGGGTTTATACCACCTGGGTATACCCTTCATTAATAATACATAATATAATCTTTGTAAGTACATATTAAATACATACTATACTCTATGAAAAGAAAAATATCATAGTCCATTAATTTCCAAGACTACAATTCTCCATTTCAACAACCAATCATAATAAAGCTAGTCATAAACAACTTTAAAAATACTAACTAAATATCTTTTTTTTATAACTCTGACTCACATAGAACAATTACCCATATTACATGATAACCTGTGCATTTAAACATGTTGTATGCATATATTCATGGTATACCTATATCAGGGATTTATAATTCATTTAACAGTCCTAAACATATACCATATTTATGTGCACACATCTCATTGATACGTACGTACATACATACATACATACATACATACATATACATACATACATACATACATACATATATATATATATATATATATATATATATATATATATATATATAAATCTTTAGCAATGAACGTTATGTAAAAATACTATTCTAACATAAACTTAAGAATGCATATCTTCTATTTTAAGAATACTATCATCTATGCTTGATGACCCTACTCAGGAAATGCATCAAGGTGTTATCCATCCATCTATATTATATATAATACTAGGTCATTAAAATCCCATTCAAAAGTATAAATATATCATAACTAGTATAGCCAAAATTAAGGATATGTATGTATTCTCTAAGTGTATGACAGGATACACACAATTGTATAAGTTACTCTATTTTTTAGACTATCTAAGATTAGAAAATTAAGTACATTGTTATAAATTTCATGTATATAGTGCGAATAATTCAAATTAATCAAAAGAGTGTCTGATGAAACCATCTCACAATTGATTACCACTATATCTGAATAATATTCAATGCACAACTAGTACTCATAGATATTTCCCAAGACATAATTCATGCCTATCAAATAATATAAACACATTTTAAAGAATCATCATTTATTTAATCCCTGATTTCAACTGAGTCGACTAGATGAAATCAACTATTTCAGATCTTGTTTCTTTCATCATTTTTTTAACATTAACACATATAAATATGGTATTAACTAAGAGTTCCAAATACCTTGCATTTAATAATGTAATGCACAACTACAATTTTTCATAAATACTCTATGCTCTATTTTAGTAAATACACAGTAATAGTTTTTCCACCAATCTGTAGGATAAAAGTATTATAAATGGCTATGCATTTGCCTATGGTGTTTAAGTCTTGTACCCATATCTATAATTCTATTGTTTACTTATATGTATAACAACTAAATTTGTATATAATTTTATATTTATGTAGCCCATATATTAGCTATACACAGTGAAATATGACTTGGTATATAATTATTATGTCTTTTATTTCTTTTACATATGGTGCATATGCATGCAAATTTGTAAAAGGAAAGGTTTTGAATAATTCTACTATATTTTTAAATTTACGTAGTCCACTAATATCTAAGTTGACAGTCCTATTCCGTGCTCAACCATTCTAATCCTTAAAAATATCTACTTGTTTTATCAATGACTCTCTAATACCTTTTGAATAAAGAAATTGATATACACAAAATACCTTTTCAATAGAATCAAAATTGTGTTCTATCATTTTGCCTAAATATACATACATATTTCCTAAGACAAATCATTTCTCTCTATATACTATATAGGTGCTTATACCTATGTCTCTTAAATTAGTTTATTTCCATCCGTATCGACATATAAATATATTCTTATTGGTATCCTCTCTATACAAGCATCTATGTTATATCCTATGGGTCCCGTTATAACTTTCCATTTTTTCAATGTATCATGTTTGTAAATCATGAGTTTATACAATATGAGTTGAGCCTAAGATCTCAATCCATAATCAAATTTATTATTTATATCTATAGGGTCAAATCATTCCCAAAATTCAATAATAAAAGAATGATAATTACATGACCAACCTTTAAAAAAATTCTAGTAAATTCAAACCATAATTTATTCATTCCTTTCTTCTCTATCTCTCATTCCACTCTCCTTTGCTCTATCATTGTGCCATTGCCTCCTCTCTCCTTCTCTTAATATAATCTCATTCTTAAAAATTGGATTTCCATGCAAACACTCACATTTTGTTGTGTTTCAATTTAATATTAATTACCATAACTTAAATTGAGTTTTCTTTAATTTCTTAAATCATCCATATTACTATGAACAAACAACTCTCTCTCTATCTAAAAATTCTCCCCTACATGAAACTCCCAAATTTTCCAAAGTAGTTTTCCATAATTACCACTTGAGTCATAGTTAAAAAAACTCTAATATCTCAAGTATTATATGGTTAACATTGACATAATCATTAAAAAATCTTATTTATACATGCATGATCATTGACCCCATACATTATCTTTACAAAAGTCCCTTTTTTATAATGATTTGTATGCTAAGTTAATTAACAACATGTCCACAAACATTATCTTTAATAATGATATCTATAACTCAAAATTCTATATAAGACTAATGCCACTTGCATTTCAATCCTCTAGTTAAGGTTAATTGCATAGGATAACAATGTAACTATTGGCATTAACTCTAAAAATTTTAACAAAATTATGATTTTGAATAACAATGTGACTATGGAGAAATCAATAACTAACTTTTGACCACAAAGAGAATCCTATTGAACATTATAATATTTCGTCACACATAGAGATGTTATAATAATGCTAATGTTGTCATTATCTAATCATAGATTTATAATAACGCCTTGAATCTTTGTTATACATAAAGACATCAAATCAAGACAATGATATATACCTAATATTATTTAAACTATTCACTATGTTAGACAACTAATTTAGTGTAAGTATCGATAACATAATCATAAAACAACATTGTATGATTAAATTTATGCAATATAATCATACATGAGATTACACAATTAGATCATCATAAGCTTCAACCAAAAGATGATCATAGTGGAAGTATATTATCACTCAGAATAATCTAAATATCTAAATTAAACAAATATTTAAATAAGTTATTCTACTGTGGTGTGTGTTGGATTACTAGCAGTTCCTCTATCATTCCCTAATCATCCCTTCTATGCCATCCTCTCTAATGATGCTCTCTTTCTATCATACTCTTTTTGAGAAGAATCAATCCTACATCCACCTCATAACAAGTAGGTAGTTAATCCAAGTCATCATATACATCCATAATGTATAAAATAATAAAGTATGGTTATCACATAATTAATCCATCATGTAAACTAATCAACATATAACTATCTCATAACCAATATATGTCATAAATTTAAAATCAAAGCAATAAAAATAAAATAATAACCACAATAATCCATGAATTCAAAGGTTATAATACTTAGGGTGGAATCAAAATGTAATATCCTTCCCCACTAATATTTGTCATCATTCTAATGACAATTATTCAACCATTAGTTTCGAATAACAAATAGAGTTTCACAAAATAAAAATGTATCTAGTATTAATTAATGCAAAAAAATGTGCAAAAATCTTATATAACTCATCATAGTCCTCCCAAGTAGCACTCATCATAGTCCTCCCAAGTAGCATTATCCTCAAAGTATTGGTCCCATAAGACCTTGCACTATGACACTTCTCTATTACACAAATGAAGTCTACGAGTGTCAATTACTCTGATTGGTTATACTCTAACCACCTTAGGATCCAAAAACCTCAGTGAAAATTTAATTTAATTCCTCAAACGCACATGGGATCATCACAAAATCCAAAAAAAATGGCCAAAGAGAGTTCTATAAAACCTTCTAACCCCTCTGCACATCTATCTAACCTAGAGAGTATTTTTCTCATTTTAGAGAAAAGTATTTATGGAACTTGGTAAGAATAATGTATATAAGTTAATACTATAGATATTTTATATAGCCCCTAATAAGTATAACATGTTAATACTTCCACTACTCCATAGAGCTCCTAACAAGTATGATAATGAATAGGAACTAGAAATACTACATTTTCAATGTATACAAAATTAAGGAATAATTGTTCCATTGTATACACACATATGGCTATATAACTAAATTTCATAAGTTCATCTATCAAATCCTAGTTTCGATAAGTCCATCTCTCAGATCCATACTCAGTAACTATCGAGTCAATGTGAGGCTAAGTAGGATACACTTCTATCGCTTAATACTCATGTTCCTAATTCACCACTCCTCCCTTAGGTCTCCATGACCTAATGATCTCCAAAATGTGTACAAGGTTATATGAATTACAATTCTATACTAACAGATCATAGAAAGTAATATTATATGCTAAATAATTCTAGATATACCAACATACATACAAGAAAAATCATTCAATAGTTTTGTAATTGTATTAAGTTTCCACTAGCCAAACATAACTAGTATCATATTTTCATAGATTAACCTATAGTGTTATATTCATAGTTGAGAGGAAATAATGTTAAAATTATTGTAACATACACATGTCAAGGATCACACCATCCTTACAACATTATTAAAAAAACAAGTGAGACAATGTCTGCTTGCTTGGATGACTAACACACAACAAGTTAAAAACTTATCTCAACCATTTTAGACTAACAAGATGTTTCACACATCCTATAACCTACTCACTTATAGTGAAGGTACATAAATATCTTTTCAAAATAACATGCTTTAAAAAGTGAATAATATCATTCTAATTCAAAGGTATATAAGAACATAACTATTATAATAAACTAGAATTAATATAAATTCAATTTTTGCCTCTACTCATGGTCAAATTTCACAAGTTAGGTAAATTAGTGACTCTAAAAGTCACAAGTGCATAGTAGAGAACTAACATCTTTGCAACAAACTCTTAAATACCCTCACATGGTAAAAAAACATTGCAACTCAAATTACCAAATCACTACCCACTTACCAACGTTGTATGAGTAGTATTATAATCTACTTCCACCACTAGAATGAAAATTCTATCCATATATATGTATTAATACATTCCATTTATATAAATTCTCTATCAACAAGAAGTAGAAACACTATTCCTTTAACTCCAAGAAATATGGTCCAAAACAACATTTTAGCAACAAGTTTCAATATCATGAAAATAAGAATCCTCTTAGGGATTATAATGATGTTAAGGATAGTGAGGGAGTGACAACTAAACTTTATGGCCACTATGATATATGACACTTCTTCCTAATCCACATAAATATAAGGGCGTGCATCCATAAACAAACTCCTAACACAAAGGAATTCTCAACCAAGACATCAACTCTCGACTACAAGAAAAATTACCATCGCATTAGGTGGTACCTAACTTAAAATGGTCTTATAAAATTTCCCATTCCTAGGATTAGTGTAAATAAGTCACAAAAACTAAATTACATATACTAAAGTGAGAAGCATCCCATGCTCTTAAATACTCATGACATAGAACATAAATGGTAAAGGTGAATTGATTACCAAGAAAGATGTAATAATACTTGAGGTGTCTGATCTAAGTGATCAAAATATGACATGAATATCTTGTTCACCACTTATGAATTAAGCTATATACCTTCTTACCAATCATGGATTATAACCATCACCCTCAAATCACTCGATAAACCAACCCTTTATCAACTCTAAAAGGGTACAAATGCTCTTAAGCATACACACTCAATATACCATACATATTCATAATTATCCTTTCTGATCACATAAGCATACAAAAATGCTAATGGAATGATTAGGTCCTAGAGTTCAATCCATAGCTATGATACCACATGCAACAAACCTATTGGGATCTAACTAGAAAATTAATTTTTTTCATAAACATATAAACTAAAAATAGATTACACCATGATAATCTAAGTAGTGATCAAACAAACACTCTAAGTGTGATAATTATAATTAAGCATGTGACATGTAACAATCACTGATCACTATCAAAATCATAACACTATATAGGAAGTAATTTCAAATAAAAAACCATTGCTAGAAAATTATAAAGCCACTTCTATCAATCCAAATTAAATATGTAATTAAAACTCTTCTTGATAATGTTTCTAATAATATAAAAAATATAATTCAATGTAAAAAAATAAGATACATGGCTCCCCGAAGCATAATTCTCAAACTCTAGTATCTGTGGTAACCTCTGTGTCATCTCAATAGTATTACTACTATGGGGAGGGATAGCATCATATGAGCACTTTTCCACACCAACCATGGACCAACTATCCCCTGCACTAATCCCATCAGCGAATGACTCTCCCTTCATGGATGAGTAGATAGTGACAGTGTGGAAATCTAGAGAGACAAGAAAGTACCAATGTGTTTTATGATTTATAAAACTAAACATGTAGTGTATCATATAAAACTCTTTCTATTTCAAGTTATCACACAAACATGTAAATCATACTGATGAAATGATAATGTCTCACTAAACATACTTTGGCCAAATTTTTAATAATAATAAATAATATCTATCTATAGATCAATCAAATTCATACACACCACTCGATCAAATTGACTTGATCTAGTATTGTGATGCTAGTAAGCCAGTGAAGTCTATCTCACTCCTTACTTAGTATTAATAATTTAACCACAATATTCATACTATTTAAATCCTACTATCAATCATATCACTTAACATGCTAAATATAGAAGTAATCAAAGCATACATTTATTATGTTAAACATATGAATGAATCCTACATTATTATCTATCCCATACTAGAAATAATGACCACAATTTATACCACATGAGTAAAATACACATTTAACTACATATTTCAACTACCACAATTAGTTTTCAAACATGTTACACCCTGTGATAACCCATATTGCCATAGTCTAGTATTCCAAGCCAACTATTAGTTTTTCAAAATTAGTCATATAAAGTAGTCTTAAATACATGGAACATAAGCTTATATTCAAGCAACTAGATATAACAAAGCAAGTCATAGTTTTTATGAAACATAATATTTTATCTTAGCATTCATAACACTCTCAAATTTGTATGCACGCATACATAAAGTATTACTAACTTTCACAAATCATGCTATTCATAGTAATAACCAACACACATATTTAATCAGTCAAACATGGGTATGAGTCTAGACATAAAAATTATAGTATGTACCATCTGGGTATAACATACATTTATATTTTAGTACTCTATGACATCCCATACTATCATAGTTCATTGTTTATGAACACAACTACATAATTATGAATAACCAGCCCTGTAATTCTAAGAAACAGGTGATCCATACTCATATATAATAATCCAGTAAGTATGGGTTTATACCACTCAGGTATACCCTACGTTAAGACTACATAATCTAATCTCTGTAAGTATATATTAAATTTATAATATATTCTATGACAAACCAAATATCATAGTATATTAATTTTCAAGAATAAAACTCTCCATTTTAACATCCAATCATAATAAATCTAGTCATTAAAAATTTTAAAGGTACTACCTAAATATTTTTTTTATAACTCTGACTCATATAGAAAAATTACCCATCTTCCATGATAATTTGTTGTGCATTTAAACAAGTTATATGAATATATTCATGGTATGCCTAGATCAAGAATTTATAATTCATTTAACAATCCTAAATGTATATCACATTTATATGCATACATCTCATTCATACATATATATACTATATATGTATATATACACATTTTAATCTTTAACAATGAACATTATGTAAAAAAAATGTTCTGGCATTAACTTAAGAATGCCTATCTTCTATTCTAAGAATATTGTCATCTATGCTTGATGAACCTACTTAGGAATAACATTAAGGTTTTATCTATCCATCTATACTATATATAATAGTAGGTCATTAAAATCCCATTCATAAATATGAATATATCATAACTAGTATAGCCATAGCTAAGGATATGTATGTATTCTCTAAGTGTATGACAAGATACATACAACTGTATAAGTTACTCTAGTTTTTAGATTATCTTAAGATTAATGAATTAAGTACATTGTTATAAATTTCATGTGTACAATGATAAAAAGTTAAATTAATCAAAAGAGTATCTAATGAAACCATCTCACATCTGATTATCACTATATCTCAAGAATAGTCAATGCACAACTAATACTCATTGTTATTTCCCAAGACATAATTCATGCCTATCAAATATATAACTGGCTTTAAAATAATCATCATTTATTTAATCCCCTAGTTCGATTCAGTTGACTAGATGAAATCAACTATTTTAGGTCTTGTTTATTTCATCATTTTTTTAACATTGACACATATAAATATGACATTTACTCAGAGTTTCAAATAGCCCACATATAATAATGTAACACACAGCTATGGTTTTTCATAAATACTCTATGATCTATTTTAGCAAATACATAGCTGTGGCTTTTCTACCAGTCCACAGGCTAAAAATATTACAAATGGCTATGCATTTGCCTATGGTGTTTAAGTCTTTTGCCCATATCTATAAATCCATGGTTTACTTATATGTATAACAACTAAATATGTATATAATTTTATATTTATACATGTCTATTGGGTATACATAGTCCAATATGACTTGGTATATAATTATTGTGTCTTCTATTTCTATTACATAGGGTGGATATGCATATATGCATGTAGATTCATAAAAGGAAAGGTTTTGAATAATTTTCATCTATTTTAAAATTTACACAGTTCATTAATATCTAAGTTGATAGTCCTATTTAGTGCTCAACCATTCCAATTATAAAGAATATCTACTTATTTTATCATTGACTGTCTAATAAATTTTTAATAAACAATTTTATATAAATAAAATACCTTTTAAATAACATCTTCTATCATTTTTCCTAAATATACATACATATTTCCTAATATATCTATCATTTCCTCTCCATATACGATACAAGTGCATATTCTTATGTCTGTTAAATGAGTCTATTTTCCGTTGAGTCCACATATAAATATATTCTTATTGACATCCTCTCTGTACAAGCATCCATTTTTTATCCTATGGATTACTTTATAACTTTTTTTTTCAATGTATCAGATTTGTAAATCATGAGTTTATACAATACGAGTTGATCTTGAGATCTCAATACATAATCAAATTTATTTCTAATACCTACAGGGTCAAATCATTCCCAAAATTCAATAACAAAATAATGATAATTACACAACTAACCTTTAAATCACTTCTGGCAAATTTGAACCAAAATTTCTTTGTTCCTTTCTGCTCTATCTCTCATCCCACTCTCTTTTGCTTTGTCACCATGCCATTGCCTCCTCTCTCCTCTTAATATAATCTCACTATTAAAAATTGGATTTCCATGAAAACATTCGCATTATTTTTCATTTTAATTTAAGATTAATTACCATAACTTAACTTGAGTTTTCTTTAATTTCTTAAATTATGCATGTTACTGTGAACTGAAAACTCTCTCTCTCTCTCTCTCTCTCTCTCTCTCTCTCTCTCTCTCTCTCTCTCTCTCTCTCTCTCTCTCTCTCTCTCTCTCTCTATCTAAAAATTCTCCCCTACATGAAACTCCAAAATTTGCTAAAGTAGCTTACCATAATTACCACATTAGTCATAACCAAAACAACTCTAATATTTCAAGTATTCTATAGTTAACATTGACATGATCATTAAGAAATCTTATTCAAACATGCATGATCATTGACCCCATACATTATCTTTGTAAAAGTCCCTTTTTTAATAATGATTTGTATGCTAAAATAATTAACATGTCGACAAACATTATCATTAATAATGATATCTATAACTCAAAATTATATATAAGAATAATGCCACTTGTATTTCAATCCTCTAGCTAAGGTTAATTTCATAGGATAGAAATGCAACTATTGACATTAACTACAAAAAGGTTAACAACATTATGATTTTGAATAACAATGTGACTATGGAGAAATCAATAACTAGTTTTCAAATACAAAGAGAATCTTATTGAACATTATAATATTTTATCACACACAGAGATGTTATAATAATGCTAACATTATCATAGATTTATACTAATGCCTTGACTATTTCTTATACATAAAGACATCAAATTAAGACAATGATATTTATTGAATATTATCTAAACCAGTCATTGTGTTAGACAACCAATTTAGTGTAAGTATTGACAACATGATCATAAAATAAGA
>JARHVA010005661.1:1047500-1102500 GCA_037957365.1 Torreya grandis
TGATGGCCAAGCCTCACTAAACATTGTTTCTACAAATTGGTGGATATTGCCACATGTCCCTCTTGAAGCTTGTTGAGAGCCTCCAAGTATCAATATCTGTAGTCTCTTCCCTTAGCTTCACTATTTCGAGCAAACTCCATGGTCGGCCCGGGGATGAGTGACTAAGTGAATTGAAATGTGCTGAGTGTCTGCATCCACGTGACTAACAAATGTATTTGGACTGCACCACGTGTCCCTTGCAAAATTTAGTGGAAGCTGACAAGTGTCAATCTCTACAATTTCTCCTTCCTACTTCTTATTTTCATAAAGACTATGGTGGACCCCCAGTGAGCTGCTAAAGAAAGTAGAACATGCCATGTGTCATCATCCACCTGAATCTCCAAAGATGAGTGAAAGCTGCCACCTATTCATTTATAACTCTGTAGAGAGTGATACGTGACTGCGTCTGCATTTTGAACAAGTTTCTAAGCTCATCCTAAGCATTTTTTGAGCATAGTGGAGACCACCATGTGTTATCATCTGCATGAATCTAAAATAAGTCTCGAGTTTTTTCAAAGGCTGCTAAAGTGTAGTGGAGACTGTCATGTGTCATCTTTCACAGGGCTCTCAAAGGATATGTCATCTTTCGAGTCTCATTTCACTTTGCTTCTAAGAGCCACGAAAGCCACCACGTGTCCTTTGTAAGTTAAGTGGAACACGTCCAGTGGCATCATCTGCATGAATCCAAATGAGTTATGCATAGTTCTATAGTGTCTCTAAAATGCAACGAAAGTTGACATGTGTCATCTTTTATAGAATTCTTAAGAGGCAAGTGGAAGCTGCCACCTTTTCCATTGTAAATCCATAGAGAGTGACAAGTGTCTGCACCCACGATTATGAGTTTCTAATAAGTTTCAAAGCCTATATCAATAAACATTTCTTAGAGTCCTGTGGAAGTTGCCACGTGTCTTCACTTATTTAGTAGCAGAATGTGTCATGCGTCAATTGCTAAAGATTAGTAGAAAGTGACTAAGGAACAGAGCATTAGATTGAATCTAGTGATAGGACCGAAACTCCCCAAAGCTTTGACACAACTTGTCAGATTTAAGAGCACACATGATTACCAATGTATAAGCAACTAAACATGCAGAAATACCAGAAGAACAAATAACTATCAATGAGAAAGCACACAGAATATGAGAGGCAACACACAATTGTATTCAACTCATTACAAAGGAATTTACAACAAAGAGGTGGCACTCTTTCTTCCACTTCGTGGGCTTACAGTAAACTTCCCTCCAGAGTAATCTTCTCTCATAGGTCACAACACACAGCTAACACAAGCTATTTTTCACCTCATTGCACATCTGTACAATCGAGTACACAACCGTACTCCAAGTAGATCTCTCCATGATCCTACTGATGTATTGCCGTCACCTTGGATCTAGCTACCCCGCTGATCTCCTTTCTGACCCTCGCATCCACACATCCCTGCATATCAAACCTGATCTTACTTATCCATACATGGGGAATCCTACTTGATTCCACCATGGGAATAACTCTCCAAGCTTCACATAGCTCTTCTCCAAATTCTCCACTTAAAAATACAGCCCATGAGTCTATTATATAGATCTCATGCATACACTTATTAGACTTGTGGCTCAAGGCTTCGAACAAGCCTTTAACATGCAAACTCCACGTTCACTTAACTGACTATTCGTCAACAGCAGTTCAGACTACTACAGGTGACCAACGTTGGTCCCTGCCCTCCTGGAGGTGACCGACGCCGGCTGATCACCTACCGATGCCAGTTTCCCTTCTGCATCCCCTGATCGACATCAGTGTGGCCTGCCGATGTCGGTGTGGCCTACTGACGCCAGTGACTGCAAATGCCAGAAACCCTCCTATTTGCCTTAAGGTGTAGCTTTTAGCTCCATACCCTAACAATCTCCCACTTGGAGATAAAGAGCTGCACCTGTACCCAAAACCAGTACTCTATCCAATCTGTATCCTGACTTGTATTCCTCTTCAAGCTCCCACTTGAAGACAACCCACCACACTCCTTGTGGTGTTAATCTTGTGCCTAATTTCTTCATTCTCATCGTACCATCTTCTGCCTTGCTATACTCCCACTCAAACAACAACCCCTGTGAGTAACCTGTAATCAACAAACACTTAACAGATTTGGGACATCTGTTAGTCAAGCTCGCTCTGAGAACGTCCAACCTCGCTCTGATACCAATTGATAGGACCGAAACTCCCCAAAGCTCTGACACAACTTGTCAGATTTAAGAGCACACATGATTACCAATGTATAAGCAACTAAACATGCAGAAATACCAGAAGAACAAATAACTATCAATGAGAAAGCACACAGAATATGAGAGGTAACACACAATTGTATTCAACTCATTACAAAAGAATTTACAACAAAGAGGTGGCACTCTTTCTTCCACTTCGTGGGCTTACAGTAAACTTCCCTCCAGAGTAATCTTCTCTCATAGGTCACAACACACAGCTAACACAAGTTGTTTTTCACCTCATTGGACATCTGTACAATCGAGTACACAACCATACTCCAAGTAGATCTCTCCATGATCCTGCTGATGTATTGCTATCACCTTGGATCTAGCTACCCCGCTGATCTCCTTTCTGACCCTCGCATCCACACATCCCTGCATATCAAACCTAATCTTACTTATCCATACATGGGGAATCCTACTTGATTCCACCATGGGAAGAACTCTCCAAGCTTCACATAGCTCTTCTCCAAATTCTCCACTTAACAATATAGCCCATGAGTCTATTATATAGATCTCATGCATACACTGATTAGACTTGCGGCTCAAGGCTTCAAACAAGCCTTTAACATGCAAACTCTGCGTTCACTTAACTGACTATTCGTCAACAGCGGTTCAGACCACTACAGGTGACCGACGTCGATCCCTGCCCTCCTGGAGGTGACCGACGCTGGCTGATCACCTGTCGATGCCGGTTTCCCTTCTACGTCCCCTGACCAACGTCGGTGTGGCCTATCGACACCGGTGACTGCAAATGCCAGAAACCCTCCTGTTTGCCTTATGGTGTAGCTTTTAGCTCCACACCCTAACAATCTCCCACTTGGAGATAAAGAGCTGCACCTGTACCCAAAACCAGTACTCTATCCAATCTGTATCCTGACTTGTATTCCTCTTCAAGCTCCCACTTAAAGACAACCCACCACACTCCTTGTGGTGTTAATCCTGTGCCTGATTTCTTCATTCTCATCATACCATCTTCTACCTTGCTATACTCCCACTCAAACAGCAACCCCTGTGAGTAACCTGTAATCAACAAACACTTAACAGATCTGGGACATCTGTTAGTCAAGCTCACTCTGAGAACGTCCAACCTCGCTCTGATACCAATTGATAGGACCAAAACTCCCCAAAGCTCTGACACAACTTGTCAGATTTAAGAGCACACATGATTACCAATGTATAAGCAACTAAACATGTGGAAATACCAGAAGAACAAATAACTATCAATGAGAAAGCACACAAAATATGAGAGGCAACACACAATTGTATTCAACTCATTACAAAGGAATTTACAACAAAGAGGTGGCACTCTTTCTTCCACTTCGTGGGCTTACAGTAAAATTCCCTCCAGAGTAATCTTCTCTCATAGGTCACAACACATAGCTAACACAAGCTGTTGTTCACCTCATTGCACATCTGTACAATCGAGTACACAATCGTACTCCAAGTAGATCTCTCCATGATCCTGCTGATGTATTGCTGTCACCTTGGATCTAGCTACCCCGTTGATCTCCTTTCTGACCCTTGCATCCACACATCCCTGCATATCAAACCTGATCTTACTTATCCATACATGGGGAATCCTACTTGATTCCACCATGGGAAGAACTCTCCAAGCTTCACATAGCTATTCTCCAAATTCTCCACTTAACAATACAGCACATGAGTCTATTATATAGATCTCATGCATACACTGATTAGACTTGCGGCTCAAGGCTTCAAACAAGCCTTTAACATGCAAACTCTGCGTTCACTTAACTGACTGTTCATCAACAGTAGTTCAGACCGCTACAGGTGACCGATGTCAGTCCCTGCCCTCCTGGAGGTGACCGACGCCGGCCGATCACCTGCCGATGCCGGTTTCCCTTCTGCATCCCCTGACCGACGTCGGTGTGGCCTGCCGATGTCGGCAACTGCAAACGCCAGAAACCCTCCTGTTTGCCTTAAGGTGTAGCTTTTAGCTCCACACCCTAACATCTAGGACCTGATTCAAATAACCAAAAAAGGAAGAATGATGAAAAGGATCAGATCACCAGGTGGACATTGAAAGATGTAAAATTTTAATAACGTGACTTGTTTCCCTGCATTGATAAAATCAAATGGGTAAAATGCCCCTAAGTTCCATCCTATCTTCTTAATAGATTCCAACGCAACATGATGTGTTACTATTCCCGAGTCCTTCTTGAAGTGGCTATATAAGGGATTCTCTTCTATTGTAAATTATCTCTTTTTTTGACAATCAGAATGAAACTCTGCCCAAATTGAGAGGCACTTCTGAGACTTTGAGCTCAGTTTGTTTATCATATTTTGTTATTGGAATAAGAAAGCAAATGGTTTTTTTAGACTTTGTGCTATAATATCTTTGTTGTTGAGGAAATTATTTTTATGTCTTTTTCTTCAATATATCTTCTATTCCTTTAATTCAATATGTAGAATTAGTGACAATAGTCAAAAAGGTGTCCTGAAGAGTCGACTTTGGAGAGACTTTGTGCCCCCATAATTGGCTTTTAGTGTGTTTTCTTTTCATTTCTGTGTAAAGGACTTTGGGAAGACTTTGTGTGTGCCCTCATTATCCTTCGTATCTTACTCTTGAGTAATTCAGGTGGAGACTTTGTGCTGCATCTCAATTTGCTGGTTATTACATCTTTTGCTACATTTTGTTGTTACTACCTCAAGTATTCTTTTGGCTTGTTGAATAGTACTTCTAAAAGAAGAGGAGTGCTTTTTGTCATTTTCCTTGAGTTTTTCCTGTGATCTGCATACATCATCTCTAAAGAAAGAGAGATGGATGGTTTGTCCTACCCTTGAGTATTATTTTTTGTTTATATATATATAGCATATAGGGAACCTCCCCTTGATGAGAGGAGAGATTAGTCCCCTTTTGATGTGGTAAATCTACTCATTTGGATGACTAATCTTCTTACTTTGGTTGATCAGACCTATTTTGTTTATCAGTACGCTGATCGAAAAAATATTCAACCAACAATTTTTGGTGACTCCAATGGGGATATAATATACATTATCCATTTATAATCTATCCATTCACCTCCACACTAACTGGAAATGAATGCACAGTTTAAAGCCTCAACCTTTAACTAAAGCAAGGTCAATTCTTTTCCATTTTTGTTTCACAATCTGGCAGATTCAATGTATACATGAAGCCAAAGGGATAAAAATATCGTTGACCTTGTATTTGAGTTGGTACAATGAAGTGATTTTGATCAGTTTCCTTCACCATCTCATCTCCAATGAACCAAGAGTTTTCCTACTACTAAAGGCAAATCTCTATTTCCAGGTGAATTATCTACTTTTGTTGATAAAGCTTTGCCTATAGTTACCCCTCTGAGATTTATTATCCCTCCTTTTCATAATCCTATAATGGCAGTTCAAGGTCCCTGGGGTAATGCTTTTGGTCCTCTCAATCTTACTCCACCTCTACATGAGCTTTCACGTAGTTCAAGGAAGAACTTCCCTAAGTTCTATGGTGATGGGAAAGTTCATTCTGATGAACACATTGCAGCTTTCAGCATAGCTTGTGCAGTAATCAGAGTAGAATTTGAAGATGTACCAGTCAGGCTTTTTGTAGAGACATTACAAGGTGCTACTACATATTGGTTTTATCATCTATAGGTTCAGTCAGTGATTGATTGGAATACTCTCAAAGCTACATTTGAAGCTAGATTCAAACCTATGAAAGATGCACATACACTTCTGGCTTAACTTACACAGATGAAAAAAGAGCCTCATGAGCCTATGAGAGATTTCATAGCCAAATTTAAAAAACTAAGATATAGAATCTCTGTAATTGCTCAACCTACAGCTAAGAATCTCAAATACTTTTTCATTAATTCTCAGTTACTTGAAGTTAGTTTTCTCTTAAGACGTGCTAGTCAAATAGATCTTGCTGTAGCCCAAATTTTGGCTACTGAAGTAGAAGATGATCTCATCTTAGCAAGGAAGATAAGAAGAGATCTAAATAGAAATAGAGCTTCATCATATTCTGAATATGCATCTACATCCACCACAAATCCAATGGTGAAAAAATTAGCAAATGAGTTGCTTGCTTTCAAAAAGAAAATGGCTCAAGGAATGTCTTTTGCTCCTTCATACAAAAGGACATTCCCAAATCAATCTTATCAGGGCAATGCTGCCAAGAATCAAGGAAAATAGAATCACCTTCCTTCTCACAAGGGAAACTTGCCCTAAAAACTCCTCCAACCAATTCAGCAATGGGATATCTTGAAGCAGAATCAAAATTCTCTTTCCAGCCTAAATTAAATCAAGAAAATGACGCTGATCTCCTTGAAGGCAATCAAGAAGAATCAGCTGGTGACTCCCACATTAGTTTCCTAAACTTCCAGGATGAACCTAAAAGCAAAGGAGAAGCTTTTGATGGATCATATACAGTGTTTACCAGGTCCAAAAACCAATCAGTCTAGCAGGCTGATAAAAATAAGACATAAGAGCAACCATAACCATCAGTCATGATTGCTAAGCATGGAACCATTCTGCCTTTTTAGTCAAAAGATCCGATAATCACCTAAAAGGCAAATACATCAATTTCACCTTCCCTTTCTACTTTAAATTCGCAAACTAGCCCACCTCCTATCCCTCCTAAAATTCATAAAGTTGAAGTACCTTTCTCTGTACCTAGCTCAATTTAGCCATTTGACATAATCGATCATGTCAAAAAGACAAAAATACAAATGTCTGAATTTAAATATTTGTAGTCTAATCTTGATCAATTGAATAAGCTGGTTCAATATGTTAAGAACCAAACCATCCATGCAAGACAAAAGGCTAAAAAGGTAACTCCTGATTCTTCAAAGAACATGCCTATTCCAAAGAATGTGGTTATTACTCCTCCAGCTGCTCTTGGAAAAATAGAACCTTTCTATGTTTCCCTGTTAATTAATGGCCACAAGCTGAGTAACTGTATTATAGACTGAAGCGCATCTAATAATATCATGCCATCTAAAGTAGTTGAGTCTCTTGGTCTCATACTAACCAAGACATTTGGAAGATGTTTCTCCATGGAGAATAAACAAGTACCATTGCTGGGGCAAATCAAAGATGCCCAATTTGCATTTGTAGCCTTTCTAGACAAGAGAATCAAGATGACTGTCTTAGTGGCTGACGTCCCACCATCCTATGGCATTTTGCTCAGACAAAATTTTTTCAAGGATGTGGGAAGAGAACTAAGCATGGATCTATTTGAGGCAAGGATCCCTATACAAGGTGTAATGAAGAGGTTACTCCCTGAAAAGGAAGCAAAGTATGTAGTCACCCAAACATAAGCCCCTAAAGCTCAAATCCTTTTTGAATCTGTAGGCATGGGTAACTATTTTCTGTCTATAGATGAAATGCATGAAACACCTAAAAATATCAACTCAAAAATTAGTTCAACAAGAACAACAAAAAAACTAGTAGGCTACAGTACAGACCAAGAAAGATCTTCTATTTCTGATAAAGAAAAGTCTAAAGAAAAATTAGTATCAGATGAGATATGGACTTCAAAATTTGATGGTAGCTGTTCCTCTATCGGTTCAAGAGCTAGGATTGTTTTGATGTCTCCTCAAGGTGATATGTTCCCTTCATCTTACAAATTATAGTTTAGCAACACTAACAATACAGTTGAATATGAATCTCTGTTGCTTGGCATGAAGGCTGCTCAAGAAAAATGCATCAAGTTTCTTCATGCTAAAGGGGGTGCTAAATTAGTAGTTTGTTAAGTGAGAAACTTATACCAAACTAAGAATGAAAGATTACACCACTACCGTTACTTGGTTTGGGACCAAATTAAAAGCTTTGATGCTTTCAACATTTCTGCGATACCTAGAGAGTCTAATGATAGAGCTGATGCACTTGCTATTTCAGGAACTCTCTTAGTTCCTCATTCAGATTTTAAAGAAGATAGGTATACCATTGAGCTAGTTTATAGACCAAATGTTCCTGACAATGCTGATCATTGGCAAGTATTCAATGATGATCATCAAATCATTGCCTTCCTAGAACGAAAAGATAATTTTGAACAACTATGTTTTTAAGGCATTAAACCTCAAAAGAATGAATCTGTGTCTGAATCCAACCTAGCTATAAATAAAGAATTTTTACAGCTAAAAGAAAAAAAATTCCCAAAGGCCTGGTTTCTCTTGAAAAGCTATTTGACAAACATGATAGATTCATTAAATAACAACAAATAGACTCGAGTTTCTCTCAAGAACTCGATCAAGTGAATCTGTCTACTGAAGAAAATTTCAAGATGATCAATATTGGTAAATGTTGCACCCCTAAAGAAAGATTCGAGTTCACTTCTTTACTTTGTCAATACATGAATGTCTTAGCATATTCTTATGAAGACTTGAAGTCTCTCAGACTAGATGAAATCTGCCATAACATTCCTCTCAAGGCTGACTCAATGCCATACAAGCAGAAATCTAGACAATATAATCCAAAAATATCAGGTACTATTCTATCTGAGATACAAAAGATGTTAAATGCTAGAATCATCTTTCCAATCCATCATTCTACATGGATTGCAAATATAGTGCCTTTAAAAAAGAAGAATTATGAAATTCACATTTGTGTAGATTTTATAAATCTGAATCAAGCATCTTTGAAGGATAATTATCCTTTGCCAATTATGGATCAAGTGCTTCAAATAGTGACAGGTGCAGAGATGTTATCAATGTTGGATGGCTTTTTAGGTTATAATCAAGTTAAAGTTGGTGAAGCAAACCGACACAAGACTACATTCACCATGCCTTGGGGAACATTTACATATAGGAGAATGCCTTTTGGTCTAACAAATGCTGGTGCTACCTTTCATAGAGATATGGATATGGATTTCAAAGATGAGATTGGTAAATTCATAGTGGTATACCTTGAAAATTTGACTATCTTTTCAAAGCATCGATCTGATCATGTACGCCACTTACAACAAGTGTTGGAGCGCTGCCACTAGAATGGTATTTCCTTAAATCCTAAAAAGTTTATTTTTAGAGTAATAAAAGGGAAACTCCTTGGACACATTGTGTCCAAAGAAGGCATAAAGATTGACTCGAATAGAGTCAAGTCTACTCAAGAGCTTAATTTGCCTACAAGTAAGAAATTTGTTCATTCTTTCCTCGAAAAGGTGAATTTCTTATGGAGATTCATCCCCAAATTTGTTGAGAAGACTAGACACATTGTGAACATGATGAAAGGGAAGACCATCTTCAACTGGACTAAAGATGGTAAATCAGCATTTCAAGATATCAAAACTGCCATTGCTCACGCCTCTACATTGGTTAACCCTGATTAAAACAAAGATTTCATCATATATAGCTATGCATCTGAACACACACTTTCATCAATTCTTGTTCAATAGGACAAGGAAGGTATGGAATCTCCTATCTCTTTCATGATTTGCCCTCTCAAAATTCATGAGATGAAATATTCAAATATAGAGAAGCATGCTTATGCCTTGGTGAAAGCAGTCAAACATTTTTGCTTCTATATTCTGAATTCACAGACTATTGCCTTAGTTCTTGACACTATAGTCAAGTCTGTATTAATTCAATAGGAGTTTGGCACAAAAAGAGTCAATTGGATTGCAAAGATCCAAGAGTTTGATCTAGACATCAAGCTGACAAAATTGGTAAGGGGTAAAGGCCTATGCCAATTAATTACTGATAATAAGCCAGAAGACACACAACATGAAGAAACTAAAGTGGAAGAGACACCAACAGTCCTTTTTATCTCTACTACCAATGAGTGGTTTTCATGTATCACTTATTTTATTATTTATGGTGAATGTCCTGCTCATTTGTCTTACAAAGAAAGGAGGACTATCAAGTTGAAAGTTGCCAATTTTTTCCTTTGGTATAATGGCCTGTACAAGAGAAGCATAGATGGAGTATTCCTTCGCTATGTAGACAAGGAACAACAAACCTAGCTTTTGAAATCTTTCCATAATCTAGCCTGTGGAGGACATTTTTCTACTCCTGTGACTACTCACAAGATTCTGTGAGCTAGGTATTACTGGCCAACTCTTTTCCAAGATGCACATAAGTGGGTAAGGAAATGTGAACTCTATCAACAATTTGTTGGAAGACCCAAGTTAGCTGCTATGCCTCTCAAGCTAGTGCTCATAGAAGAACCTTTCCAATAATGGAGACTTGATTTTATTGGGACAATAAACTTATTTTCAAGTGCTAGACATGATTATGTCCTTACAACAACTGACTATTTCACCAAGTGGGTAGAAGCAATCCCAACTAAGCATGCTACTTCTGAAGTTGTATGTAACTTCCTCAAAGAGGATATCATTTTTAGGTTTGGAGTTCCAATCAAAATTGTTACTGATAATGTAGCTTGTTTCACCTCTCAGGAGATTACACAATTCTATTTTCATTATGGAATTATACTCTCTCTCTTTTGATTATTTTCCACAAGGGAATGGACAAGCTGAATCTAGCAATAAAAACCTGGCAACTATCATCAAGATGTTAGCAGATGATAATCAAAGGACATGGCAAAAAGCATTGGTTGATGCTCTATGGGTAGACAAAATCACTCCAAAGAGGGCAATTGGTATGTCTCCTTTTCAACTTCCTTATGGTATCAATGTTGAGATACCAATCACCTTAGAATTGCCAGCCTTGAAATTAGCAAAGGTAATTAAAGATCAGACATATGAAAGTTCTCTTGACAAAAGAATCATGTGCCTGACTGAACTAGAGGAACAGAGAACCATGGTGGTGGACAAAATTTCTATTCATCAAAGTTTGGTAAAGAAACTCTTTGACCAGAAGGCCAAAAATCATGATTTCTAGATTGGGGATCAAGTCCTGCTGTGGGACAAAATGAAAGAACCAAAGGGGATGCATGGAAAGTTTGACTCCCTTTGGAGAGGCCCATTTATAATTCATCAGCACATTGGTGAAAATAGCTTTCTATTGAAATATCAAGATGGCACACTCTTTTCTCTACCTCACAATGGGTAGCATCTGAAACACTTCAACTCTTGAAGTATCAGATCATTGCATATGTATATATGTATATTTGTACAATTTTTAATTCTATTTTGTTTTGTTTGTTTCTATTTTTGATGCCTTTCATTTATAGGTAGCATGACTCTATAACCCAATGGTACACATGAAGACACTGGAGGTTCTGGATTCTACTCCTTTCAATTCTTTTTGTAATTGATAGAAGTTCTAGAACTGGAGCCAGCTATTGTCCCCCAAAAATATCACTCATTTTTGGGACAACATTTGAACTATTTTGGTCCTACGGACCAAAATTGTCTCTTTTCTTTTTAAAATTTGTCTTGGGCATTCAAATTCCTCATTTTTCAAGCTTCTAAAAAATCTATGGACTCTATAGGTAGGTTCATTTCTACAAGTTCAATGGGCTTCATAATTTTTGTAGGCAGGTTTAACCAAAAGAATCATTTTCTATCACTTGGTCATTTTCAAGATTGTTTCAGTGCCTTAGTTCATTCAATTGAACTATCAGCTTGAACCATCATCTTGAACCATTTTGTTTCAAAGCCTTGGTTCAGTGAAGTGGTTCAACATCTTATGGTTCAACCAAACGGTTCAACATTTAGTTCAATCAAGTGGTTCAACATGTTTGGTTCAATGAAGATAAAAAAGACTCAACCGAAACAAGGGAATGAACCATTAAACCATTAAAACAAAATTGGTTCAATCGGTCGGTTCAAGCGATAAATTTCAAAGGATTGCCCCAAGAGTCAAAGACACAAGTGCCCTTGCGAAGGAAATTCTCGTGGTAAAAAGTGACCAAGGTAAACAAACAGACTGAGACAAAAGCCTGAAAGAATCCCATGGATGCTGCCAAGTGTCCATGGCCGAACCTCACTAACCTTTATTTCTATGAATTGGCGAATATTGCCATGTGTACCTCTTGAAGCTTGTTGAGAGCCTCCAAGTGTCAATATCCACAATCTCTTCCCTTAGCTTCACTATTTTGAGCAAAGACCATGGTGGGCCTGGGGACGAGTTACTAAATGAAGTGAAATGTGCCAAGTGTCTACATTCATGTGACTAACAAATGTATTTAGACTGCACCATGTGTCCCTTGCAAAATTTGGTAGAAGCTGACAAGTGTCAATCTCTGCAATTTATCCTTCCTACTTCTTGTTTTCATAAAGACTGTGGTGGACCCCCAGTGAGCTACTGAAGAAAGCAAAATGTGCCATGTGTCATCATCTACCTGAATCTCCAAAGATGAGTGGAAGCTGCCACCTATTCATTTATAACTCTACAGAGAGCGACAGGTGACTGTGTCTGAGTTTCAAATAAGTTTCTAAGCTCATCCTAAGCATTTTTTGAGCACAATAGAGATCACCATGTGTTATCATCTACATGAATCTAAAATAAGTCTTGAGTGTTTTCAAAGGCAGCTAAAGTGTAGTGGAGACTTCCATGTGTCATCTTTCATAAGGCTCTTAAAGGATATGTCATCTTCTGAGTCTCATTTCACTTTGCTTCTAAGAGCCATAGAACCTGCCATGTGTCCTTTATAAGTTAAGTGGAACATGTCCAGTGGCATCATCCGCATGAATCCAAATGAGTTACACATAGTTCTATAGTGTTTCTAAAATGCAATGAAAGCTGACACGTGTCATCCTCCATAGGATTCTCAAGAGGCAAGTGGAAGCTACCACCTTTTCTATTGTAAATCCATGGAGAGTGACAAGTGTCTGCACCCACAATTTTGAGTTTCTAATAAGTTTCAAAGCCTCTATCAATAAATGTTTCTCAGAGTCCTGTGGAATTTGCCACATGTCTTCACCTATTTAGCAGTGGAATGTATCATGCATCAATTGCTAAAGATCAGCAAAAAGTGACTAAGGAATAGAGCATCAAATTGAATCTAAGACCTGATTCAAATAACTAGAAAAGGATTAACGATGAAGAAGGATCAGATCACCAGGTGGACATTGAAAGATGTAAACTTTCAATAACGTGACTTGTTTCCCTGCATTGATAAAATCAAATGGGTAAAATGCCCCTAAGTTCCATCCTGTCTTCTTAATAGATTCCAAGGCAGCATGATGTGTTACTATTCCTGAGTCCTTCTTGAAGTGGCTATATAAGGGACTCTCTTCTATTGTAAATTATCTCTTTTTTTGACAATCAGAATGAAACTCTGCCCAAATTGAAAGGCACTTCTGAGACTTTGAGCTCAATTTGTTTATCATATTTTGTTATTGGAATAAGAAAGCAAATGGTTTTTTCAGACTTTGTGTTGTAATATCTTTGTTGTTGAGGAAATTGTTCTTATGTCTTTTTCTTCAATATATCTTCTATTCCTTTAATTCAATAAGTAGAATTAGTGACAACAGTCAAGAAGGTGTCCTGAAGAGTCAACTGTGGAGAGACTTTGTGCCCCCATAATTGCCTTTTAGTGTGTTTTCTTTTCATTTCTATGTAAAAGACTTTATTCCCTCATTGTCCTTCGCATCTTAATCTTGAGTGATTTAGGTGGAGACTTTGTGCTGCATCTTGATTTGCTGTTTATTACATATTTTGCTACATTTTGCTGTTACTACTTGGAGTATTCTTATGGCTTGCTAAATAGTACTTCTAAAAGAAGAGGAGTGCTTTCTGTCATTTTCCTTGAGTTTCTCTTGTGATTAGCATACATCATCTCTGAAGAAAGAGAGATGGATGGTTTGTCCTACCCTTGAGTATATATAGCCTATAGGGAACCTCCACTTGATGAGAGGAGAGATTAGTCCCCTTATGATATGGTAAATCTACACATTTGGATGAGAAAACTTCCTAATTTGGCTGATCAGACCTATTTTGTTTATCAGTACGCTAATTGACAAAATATTCAACCAACACCTTGTAGGCATACTTTCTTATTCTACCATCTGATATGGCATTCTAGTTGTATATTTTCACCATAACTTGGAATAAAAGGTACCAGAACACTTCTTTATATATATATATATATATATATATATGTATGTATGTATTTATGTATGTATGTATGTACATGCATACATACATATATATACACATACATATACATATATATGTATGTATGTATATGTGTGTATAATTATATATACAAATACACATATATATGTACATATACATACATACATATATACATATACATGTGTGTGTGTATGTATATATGTATATATATTATATACATACATACATATAGACATACACACACTTGTATATGTGCATATAAATATGTATATATGTATATATATACACACATATACATACACATGTGTGTAGATATATAAAAACATACATATATATATGTGCATGTGTGTGTATATATATATATATACACACATATATATGTGCATATATGTGTGTGTGTATGATATACACACACACACATCCTTCTAAGGCATTTCAAAAAAAAATGACAACAACACATCACATTGTGAAAATCTAAGGCATATTCAATTCTAATCTTCATATATCTTCAAGTGTTTTAAAGGTTTTAATTTTTACATATACCAAAAGAGGGAGTAATTAAAATTTCATGCAGTTACTTTTGATTATCATAGGGAGAGAATATTGGGCTTTCTCTTACTTGTGTTGGACACTATCATGTACTATAACTACATTTATCCTTGATTTGGAGAATACATGATATGTAGCTATAACCCTCAAGTGTCTCGAGACAATTTATTACAAGTTTATTTGGTATTTGGATGAGTTTATAGGTGAATGATTCTAAAATATTGTTACTTTATGCTACGCCCTTAATCATTGGTATGTCTAGGGATATGTGTGGCTGACTTATGGCTTACATGCCTCTTTTATATAATTGTTACATTTCTCTATGCTCTTAGATAGGTTAGCTTATATAATAACCTTGGCTAGGTAAACTATATATAAGAGGTAGTGGTTAATCTTTATTCATTATGTTAAAGTATTATGCTATTAGTGCATTGTTGTGAAAGTTTCCCCCTCAAAGTATCTTTGCTATATTATTTGATATTCTACTCTACTATCAATTATTGTTATGTGATCTCTCATATTTACTTATTCTATGTGATATCAAATCATTCTATGTGAAAATCTAAGTAATTTCAATACAAGTGGTATTAGAGATGCGATTTGGGCAAGTTTACTATGACAATTTTTTTGGATTTGGCAAGGCATGGCATTTGGAAGTGGTGGGAGCAAAAAACATAACTTGTAATTGAGGAAGAATTAATTTGTTTTGTCAGCGTAGTATTGCTCAAAATGTGTTTTTGAAAAAAAAATATTTAAAAAAAAGTCTAGAAAGAAAAATTTCCCTTTGTACAATTGTAATCATTGGATTCATCTCAGTGAGATGATTACAATGGTATACTCTCTCGGTACACTTTTTTGGTGTCAAAAGTTTTACCCTAGTGTGTAAAGGTAGTTGTTGGATTCATTTTGACAAGGTGATCACAATGGTACCATCTCTTGGTACACTTTTCTTGGGGGTAAAAACCCTCCTAAGGTTTATATATGCCAGCTACTAGTACTCAGGGAAGAAAAGGTGGGCAAGAAACTCCTAAGACTCCTATCAATTACATGGAATCTAGTACTTCAAATCTAGTGATTTTTTAGCTTCAGGTAGACATAAATAACTTGGTGACACATGATGACTTTGTTGTAGTCCAAGCTAATGTTTTAGGGATGTATGAAGAGATTAATGGGGTTCATAATGAATTTCATCATATTACTACACAATTGGCTGCCCTTACATCTTAGTTTCAACCCAAAAACCCTCCACTTCAACATTGAAATCCTCCTCTCAACACCAATAAGTCCCATGCTGGTATCAAACTAATGTTGCCAAAAGTGCACATACATAAGTTCAATGGTAAGGATACTCTCACTTGGATTACCCAAATTGAGAATTTATTTGAGCTACATCAAACCCCTAGTTCTCAAAAGGTGATAGTGGCATCTTTGTATCTGGAACCTGCGCAATTCATTTGGTATCACTAGTTATGTGCTCAAAAGAAAAAGAATGGTGGTCTTGTTTCATGGTCTATTTTCACTAAGGAACTGTTGGCTCATTATTAGAATAATTTCTTTGAAAACAATTTTAGTCAATTAGCAAAACTACAACAATCAAGAACTATGAATGATTATATTCATCAATTTTAGAATCTCTCTTTACAGGTGGAAGATATCACTGTGGACAATTTAAATGATCTATTTTTGGGTGGCCTCAAAGATAGAATCCAATTTGAGGTTTGAATGTTTAACCCAACATTTGGATCAAAATCTATCCTTAGGGCACACATGGAAAAAGAAAAAGAGATGGTCAAAAGGAAAACTTTCACTACTATTCATGATCACACCTTTCTAGCACCATCATTTCCACAACCCACTAGATTAACACAACAAAAAAATTGAGGAGAAGTGAGCCAAAGGGTTGTGTTATGGTTACGACAATAAATGGAGAAAAGATCATTGTTGTGTTGAAAAGAAGTTATTTTACATTGAAGGTGCCAATGATGATGAAGATCATGAAAAAGTACATGGTGAGGATGTCAAAGGTCTTGAGGAAGAATCTGAAGACTCTTAGCCTATTATTTCTTATCATGCCCTTTCAGATATTAGTACTTCCCAAACTATTAAGGTGATGGGTTTCCTTAATAAATATAAGGTCACTATATTTATTGATTTTAGGAGCACACACAACTTCATCAATAATAAGTTGGCTGCTCATTTGAATTATTTTATTTATCTAGCTCCATAGTTTTAGGTTATGATTGTAGATGGTGGTAATGTCAGCTACTTAGGAAAATGCCATAGTATTAAGTTGGCCATGAAAGAATACTTGTTGGATTCTTGTATGTTTATGATTCCCATGGGTGGAGCTGATATTGTTCTGGGAGTATAATGGCTCACCACTTTTGGCACTATTGAGATGAATTTCCAAGAATTATTCATGTGTTTTCATTCTAAATAAAGGATTTTTGAGCAAAGGGTATTAAAGGCTAAATATCCACAACTTATTATCTCCCATCAAATGACAAATATTTTACATAAGGGTGCTAAAGGATTTGTAGCTCACTTTTTTTCCATGAAAGTATGGCTAACTCTTCCATCTCTGCCACTTGATCTACAAGTGATTGATGCTCATTTTTTTTTTGGTGACATGCCAAAAGGATTGACACATATCCACATGTATGATCATGTTATAAAAATTATTCCTAGCAGTACACTACCCAACATTAGACCCTACATGTATCTCTATGCAAAAAAATGTGAAATTAAAAAGATGGTATAAGAGATATTGGATGTAATAATAATTTGTCATAGCCAAAGTGAATATTCTTCACCATTTTTCATGGTAAGAAAGAAATATGACAACTAGAGGATGTGCCCTAAGTACAGTGAACTCAACAAGTACACTATTAAAGATAAGTTTCCTATTCCTATCATCAATGATTTGCTAGATGAATTGAATGGTGATTTTTATTTTACCAAGTTAGATGTACATTTTGGGTATCATCATATTTGGATATGTAATGAAGACATACCCAAAATAACTTTCAAGACTCATGAGGGCCATTATGAGTTTTTGGTTATGCCTTTTAGTCTAAAAAATGCACCATCTACTTTTTAGAGTTTGATGAATATTATTTTTAGGCCATTTTTGAGGAAATTTGTTCTGGTATTCTTTGATGATATCCTCATTTACATTAAAAATTGGGAAGACCATTTACAACATGTGAAACAAGTACTCTCCATTTTAAAACAAAATCAATTATATGCCAAACCTTCTAAATGTAATTTTGGGGCTTGTGAGGTTGAATATTTGGGTCATCTGGTTTCTTATGAAGGAGTGAAAATGGATCCTAAAAAAATCTAAGCAATGGTCAATTGGCCAATTCATAAGACACTCAAGCAACTTTAGATATTTTTGGGGCTAATTGGTTACTATCATAGGTTTGTCAAAAATTATGGTAGTATTATAGCCCCACTCACCTCTTTATTGAATAAAGACTCCTTTCAGTGGACTGATGCAACTACTCAAGAATTTGAACAATTGAAATTGGCTATGTGAACTACTCTAATATTAACCACTCCTAATTTTTCTAAGACTTTTGTGGCTGAATGTGATGCATCTGGGTATGGTATGGGTGTTATACTCATGAAATAAGGTAGACCACTTGCATTTTAAAGTTGTCAACTAAAAGGTAAAAATCAACACAAGCCCATCTATGAGAAGGAAATGATGGCCATTTTTCATGCAGTTAAACAATGGAGACCTTATTTGATGGGTCATCACTTTTAGGTAAAGACTAATCATGATAGTCTCAAATATTTTTTGGAACAATGGTTTTTATTTGAAAAGCAATAAAAATGGGTAACTAAGATGTTAGGCTATGATTTTTAAATAGTCTACAAAAAAAGCAAGGACAATGTGGTGGTAGGCACATTATCTAAAAATGATGAATCAGTTGAGGCATTGCTATGTGTCATAACTATTTTGTAGGTAAATTGGCTAGATGAAACACAATCAGAATGGGAACATGATAGTGCTACCCATGATTTGATATAAAATCTTCTGTAAGGTTTAGGTGGATTTGAAAAATTCACAAGGAAGGGTAATGCATTATGGTCTAAAGATAGATTAAACCTATGTAAGGATTCTCTTCTTAAACTAAAAAATCCTTTAGGAACTTCATGCAACTTCAATTGGGGGTCATTCAAGATTTTTGAAAACTTATCATAGAATCAAGCAAGATTTTTTTCGGGAAGGACTCAAGGGGGATGTCCAAAAATATGTGGCTAAATGTATGATCTTTAAACAAAATAAATGTTAAACCATCAAAACCCTAGGTCTTTTACAACCTTTATCCATCCCTAGCTAGTGTTGGGAAGAGGTATCTATGGATTTCGTTACAAAAATACCAAGATTTGATGATCAAAATGTTATCATGGTTGTTGTGGATCATCTTAGTAAGTATGTTCATTTTTGTTATTTATCAAAGCCATTTATTGCTATTATAGTAGCTACTACTTTTCTCAATACAATTCAAAAATTACATGGGACCCCTAAGATCATTTTCAGTGATAGAGATCCCATTTTCACTAGTAAATTTTGGACTAAGTTATTTACATGTTTGGGCACCTAGTTGGCTCATAGTTCATCCTATCATCCTTAATATAATGGAGAAACTGAGGTAGTCAAAAAATTTCTAGAAGGATATCTCCATTGTTTTGTTTCTAATAAACAAGATAAATGGGTTCACTAGTTACCACTAGCTGAATGGTGGTATAATAATTCTATTTATAGTTATTCTAAAATGTCTCCCTTTATGGAACTATATGGATACCACCCTCCATCCATCACTTCAACCTTGAAGGTCTATCCTAAGGTTCATGCAGTTGAAGAACATATTCACCATCAATAGGAGGTTCTTGCAAGTTTGTGTGAAAATTTAGCTATGGCCCATAATCACATGAAGCAATAGGTAAATCAACATAGAAGTGAGGCATTTTAAAAATGGTGATTGGGTCTTTATTTGCTTAAACCATATAAGTAGATGTCTTTGAAGAAAAAAAAAAGGATAACAAGCTATCCCCTAAATATTATGGGCCTTATCAGATCTTACCAAAAATTGGTAGTGTGGCCTACAAGTTAGAGTTTCCTTCATCCACTCACATACATCTAGTATTTCATTCATCATTCCTGAAGAAAGTCATTGGACATAGAGTTTCCATTCAAATAGGATTACCAAAATTGGATGAGGAAGGCAGGGTTGTTCTTGATCTTGAGGTTATCCTTCACATGTGCACTAAGCAACTACATTCTAGAGTGATTACAGAGTACCTGATCAAATGTAAGAATCTTCCATGTAAATATGACACTTGGGAGGATGAAGCATTTGTGTAAAAACATCTAGAGTTAACAAAATGTTGATGACAACATTATTTTGAAGGGGAGGGGCTTACTATGCCCTTAACTATTGGTATGTCTAGGGATATGTGTGGCTTACATACCTCTTTTATATACTTGTTACATTTATCTATGTTCTTAGATAGGTCAGCCTATGGAATAACTTTGGCTAAGTAGACTATATATAAGAGGTAGTGGTTAGTCTTTATTTATTATGTTAAGTATTCTGCTATTAGTGCAATGTTGTGGAGGTTTCCCCCTCAAAGTGGCCTTACTATATTATCTAATATTCTTCTCTATTGTGAATTATTACTGTGTGATCTCTCATATTTGATTATTCTATGTGAACATCTAAGTAATTTCATTACACTTCAATAGTAGACAATATTATTACATTTTCTCATGCTTATTCAAAAATATAAGAGAGGAACCTACACACTTGTTACTAATGAATGGTTATAGTAACTTTCATACTATGAGGATCAACATAAACATAATCTTTGAAGGATTCCACATTTGGAAGAAAGTGTCACTTCCTTCATCTTTCAAATGTGAACAACACTTTTTATAAAGCTATGAAAGAGGCTATCAACATAATGCACAATATATCTTCAAGAGTTCACTTTGAAAATTTATAGAAACTTTTTCTCTACATTTTAGGCAATATACAAATTTGGGTGAGTCATTTTTAGTTATTTATCTTCCTCCTTATTTCTATTTGTCATTTGTATTTCATGGCAAGTTTATCTCCAACCTTGGACTTAGGTAGATTTAAATCACTTTAATTTATTGTAATTTCATGATTCATCTTAGGCAATCATTTTACAGAATTATCATAGTGTTTTGAACACTTGCACACCATTTTTGTAATTTTTTTTGAAACCCTCCATTTTTTATCACCTAACTTATGGATTAATGCTCTTATCCCCCTTATGCTTTTTTTATGTGATTATTTCATCTTTAACATTTAGGGATTTCCTTGTTTCTTTCCCCTTGGGGTCTTTTCTTGATCATTTCATATATATTGCCTTTGCCTACCTTAGTTGATGGTTTATATTATAAAAATGGATTGTATCAATATGACTAATACATATTTACAGAAGGAAAATATGTATTCTTTGAATGGTTTAAATTATTATTTCATAAATGATGAAAAGCATAGTGATGTTAATATAAGAAATATTAAGAAGAATTTTATGAAAAAACCTTATTCCTTTGATAAAGTTGTAAAAATGATAAAATAATTAGTTATTGAAAATCATTTTTGTGTGATTGAAGATGCTTCTATGTTTTATGATGCCTTTTCTCATGATACATCTAGTTGCCCTAATGTTCCTATGTTTGAAATCGATAAAAATACATGTCCATTAGATGAACCTATTAAAATTTATATTATTCATATTATTATCAAATATTTCACCCTAAATATGTTTGTTCAAGCCTACTCTAGGATTTGGGCAACATGGGATTACCTCTAAGCCTGTGGATTATCTATAGCAGAGGTAAACCTTTAAGTTTAAGGGCTATCTCACTAGATTTATTTTTGCTTGCTTATCACCTACACTACTATTTTATTGGATGAAAAGTGGGTAGAAGGAACATGGAAATAAACTAATATAATGAGGTGATACATCCAAAATATCTCCACTAGAATACCATACAAGTGCTCTATGAAAAATGACTCATAACACTTGTCTCAAAATATTAAATTGCTCTAACACTAGTATTTCAAACATGGAGGTGATATGCATTGAACTACTCAAGGTGAGAGAAATTTAGATTAGATTGCAGACACTAAGGCTGCTCCTTACACTTAAAGATATACAAATGCACTTGAATACACTTTATATGACCTATTAGAGTGGAAACTACTTGCATCAAACATAGAAGAGTTGAGATAAATCAAGAATAGATACTAATCACTTGAGCTTTCACTATACACCACTTCACACACTTAGAAAATATATATTATGAACTCAAAACCATATTTTAAACATTTATTTCAAGGTCAAAATAAGGTATCAAACCAGCAGGGTTTCACCATACCAGGTGTGGATTCTTCTACAAAAGCCATAATGGATTGCATTTATAGAACATGTGAGTCGAGAGAGAAGAAGGTGGATCTCCAGGGTCACAATAATGAGTGTCAAGTGACAAGGAAAAGTTACATTTTAGGAAAATATATTGGATAATATACCATGGTCTTCTTGGACAAGTGTCCATCTGAAGCATAATAAACTCTCCAAAACTAGTGTAGAGGTCTTCAACTTCCTTATTGAAAACTACCTTCATGATGAGGCATCTCTTGACTACTAAAAAGTGGAATAATAAGGCTTAAAACATATGTACTATATTTAGGGGGTTGGAAATAAGTTATGATAGTCATCATATTCTTACATAATTATTATCCTTCTTCATGATTCTTGTGCTCACTATTTGCAATCATTTATTGATCTTTTAGGCCTCATTTTTCACACTTGTCATCAAAGTGACATTTAGATGCTCAAAAAATTCCATGTAAGAGGTGTTAAGACACATATAAAAGGACAATTTTCCTTCCAATCCATTAGCAAGACCTCAAAAGGATATATATTTGGACTTCTCATGTTCTCACTAGGTAGTCACTCCTCATTTTTACTATCTATCCAAGATTGCTTGTGATGAAAGGTGAAACAAAGATGTTTATATGATTATATAAGGTGATAAATGGATTTATGGAGTTATAATAAGTCCCAATTTACCTACTTCAATTTTTATCATCTACTAACTCCATTCTACACCTACAAAATAATAAAAAACTTCCAAAAAATCTTGAATTTAGCTTGTCCGTACAAGTAGGGTAAAAATTGATTTGATGCCCAAGAAACTAAGAGATTCCTATACAAGTTAAAAATATTTTACAAGCTGAATTAACCCCTATGAGTTCATTTCCTTGCATACTTTATCCATTGGGTCTTAAATAAGGGTTTAAGGAGGGATTTGGACAATGTTGTTTTTTAATAACTATTCATAAAAGCCAAAGGTTTAACTACTAAACAAATGTATATAAGACAAAATTTATGATCCTAATCGACTAACCCTATCTCCTTTTGTCACCATTTAATTATATTTTTATAGGTATGAGTATTTGAAGTTGGCCTATTGAGCTTTCACAAACATTTTGGGTACCCTTGTCATGAGTTTATGCCAAAAGTGACCCCTCTCTGTATTTCCTATGAAAAATTATGGATATGGTCCATCCTTAACTTCATAATAAAGGTCATTAAATGGATAGGAATTATTATATAATCTTATAAGTGAAGCTATACCATTGTAGGGCTTAAGTCTAGTTGTAGGCCTAATAGGCCTGATAATGAATGATCACCTAAGACCACCTGAATGGATTCTAGCATCTTTAGGTGATTATTCATGTTTATAAACCTCTAATTTAACTCCTTAGCTCATTATATGGTGTTCCAAGACTCATCATATCAGTTTCCTAACATCCACATACTATACTTATAGTTTAGAATGTCTGGGAGTACCATGTGTTTGAGACAAAACAAAGGGCATCTCCCCTATTTGTATTACCAATTTGAATCTATGGGAGTTTATATTGGGCCATGAAGACCATTTTAATTTTTTTTAGGGCTGTATCACTTTTTGGAGTCCTCAATTTCATAAACTTCAAGATAGACTTATATGACTGTGCACTGTTTATAGGGTTTGAATTGCCTATAGGTTGAGATTTACTTGGTCTTTGCTCTACTTATTCTCTCTTAGAATATCATAGAGTTGACATTACCATTGTGAGAGTGGTTTCCACATTCTCACCATCCTATATCTCTTCCAAACCTCTCAAGCTCACATCTCTCCATTTACATTAGTTAGTCCATCTATTATAGCAGATTATAGGAGCTTATCTTAGTTGAGATTAGAGATTTCCTATAGGTGATGTTAATTTATAGACATGGTGTTTCATGTCTAGGTTATTCTTGGAGTATCTAAACTCATTTCATAGTTAAACACATTCATATCATGCCTTACAACTTGTGCTTACACTCAAACTACCTACTCCCAATATATTGTGAGTCTACAGTCAAACTGTAGGTGACATTTTGAGAGAAAAAAGGACTTATCTAGGTGGTGATATGTTACTTAAAATTTGAATTCACATTCCTTGATCCTTATTGATGTTAATTAGAGCATTTAATACCTATATTAACTCTTATCATTCATAGAGACTATAGTCTCACTCATCACTACAAGTTAAGTTGCTTATAGTCATTTCCATAAAGTGTTTATTGAGTGTTTTAGGTCAAGACCTGCTAAAGTTAGAAATCACTCAAAACCATTCCCTCCTGATCAAGCAAACACTTTTATATGTCAAGACATTACCCTTTGGTTTGGGATAGGCAAGTAAAAAATAATCACAAACCTTCTTAACAATGGTTCATGAATCTCACACCACAAAAACTATAACTATAACCATGAAGTTGGATAAAATGGAGAGTAATATCATCCATCAAAATCACTTTCTCCAACTCACCTCATCGTATTTGTACCATGTGGAAACCAGTTGACCTTTTTTACTTGTCAAAAAGAGCAATAGGAAAGAAGAGTTGGTTTTGATCAATTTTAGGTCTGTCAAAGCTTCCTAAGCATGGAGTTGGAAAGTAGGATCCCAAGAGACATTAATTAAGTCACCACACATGCCAAATGTGTTTTAAAAGATGTAAAACTACTTGAAACTACCTAAAACTTCATGATCTTGTTACTTTTAACATCACACCTATAGTTGTCAAACAAAACTACCATCTCTAGCATGATTCTAACATATAGGATGTTAGATACACTTTTGAAAGATTTTTTCTATATGGGAAACCTGTAAAAATTCAATAAATGACCCAAGAGTGATGCCTAGATGACATAATACCAACTATATAAAAGTGACAAGGGTGAAAACATAGTAAATGACCATATTAAGACCATGGTATAGTTTTTACACCCTAGGGGACTCGATGACAAGTTTAAAATACATAGGGGTTGACCTAATTTGACTTGTGGTCAAATTAGTCAACAATTAATACTCATGAGATAGTTATTATGATGTATGCAATCAATGATTATAAATAAAACTATATGATTTATCTCATATTTCTAAGTCATCCCATGCTAGGCTTGATTATAATGTTATATCTTATAATCCTATCATTCATGAATTAGTAAATACTCCTATCACAAATGGTTTAATCATTCCTAAATTCCATTTTATGATGGAAATGGAGATCCGTATGTATATCATAATATATTTTGTGCTTCAATTAGAAACTATGCTCTCATTTTGGATCATTATTACTTAAGTTATTTCTTAGAAGATTGTTTGGTGATACCTTATATTTATTTTTTGATTTTCCTAGTGGGTCATTTTATACTTTTGTCAAATTATAATAAGCTTTATTAGAAAAATATATTAATAATATTGGACCTCATACTAAATTTGAATGTATACTCAACAAATTCAAATATAGTAAAAAATAAAAAAGATATTTTCTTTATTCTTATGAATCATCGAACATTACATATGTAGTCCATGAGTCGATTCAACCACCTTATTGAAAGGTATACCATCTTTTTTTAATTTTATATCTCTCTCTCCTTATCATATATATCTCTACCTGCATACTACTCTCCTATAATCCAAAAACTACCTTACAACTTCTTTCTCATCCAACCTCTATGTTGGTTTGGGTAGTTATAACTAAAACTTCTCTTACATTAGCCAACTCATCGTATGAGTGGAAGTTGTATTAGTTAACATGACTATTGATTGTTTCACTACCTTAATGTCTTAGAAATATTATTTATTATAACACTATTTACATGATTCCCTGGATCCTTATACCAACATTATCTCACCTAATCACTTCCTACCATGCTTATGGTCCTTTTAGGTTTAGTTCTAGTGATTGAATTTTCAAATTTAAATTTTTGGAAGGAAAAATCCAATACATTCAAAACATACCCTTTGGGACTCATAATTAATCATAAGACAACAAATTTATCATAAAGAATTTAACACACATATCTACACCCAAAAATAGATCACTTGTGACCCCTAACTAACATATAAGTTTCAACAACTAAAAGATGGTGTTTGCTTGCTAGATGCTATTGCATCATACTCTATAGGAGGGAAAAAATTGAGTGCTAAAAACTTATTTATCGACTTCTAATTCATTCATTTAGGATATTTCATCCTCACCTTAATTTTGTTCTTCCTTTCTTGATCTTTTATCCTCATTAGACTCTTGTATTTTTACTTCTTTGCTTTATCTATTTTCCTTCACAACTCATCCTCTACCTTAATAAGGTGTACCAACTGCTACAACTCTTTATTATCTATAATTTCTATTTTTTCCAACTCAATTTTTACTTCATCATATTTTGATGCTAATAAATGGTTCCCACTCTTCATTTTTAATCTTTCTCTATGGCTTCCTTCTTCATGGATCTCACTTGATTATTGCTTCCTTATGTGATTTTTCTCCTTGAAAATGTTGATTCCTTATTCCTTATGCTTTAATGATCTCATAGGCATCTCAAAATTTCTCACTTGTTCAAGAGGGCTCTCTTTTTCTGTCTCTTCTCTACACTTCTCCATCTCTTGATGTGTCTTTACATAACTTTGCTCATCTTGAAACAACAACATCTTAACCAGTTCATCTTCATCATTGTAAAATATGGTTTTGCATCTTCTTGACTTATAATCATCATTCATATTAACAAACATCTAAGATGTAACTTCACCAATTGAATACATTACCTTGTTGACTTGCTGATGCTCCCATTGCTTTTTTGCTAGTGTGATTTCTTGTACTTCACTATGTTGTTCCATTCTTGATTCTTCTTTGAGATAAATCATGAGCTTCTCTTGATATTATTACCCTGATTGTAGCCCTTTCAATAGACTAAAAATCTTATCTATCATATCCATTTATTCTTTCAAAATTTGGACTATTTTTTTTCATATTCTTCAAATTTTTGTCTTATACCAACATGAGTAGTCATTATGTCTTCATTCCTAATTAATGCTTCACCTCTATTTGATTTGGAACTCTCACCTTTCTAACAACTTGTAATCTTTGAAATTATTTTCCATGTTTTGTAGTCTCTTTACATAATCACACTTATTGACTCTAGGAAATCATCATCATACTTATCATAAAGGACTTGCTTACCTTTCCATTGGCTTGTGCACTCTTCACACTCTTCACCTTGTTTCCTCATTTAGCTACGTAGTTGTATCTTCATATCTTTATCTTTTTTTTCTTTCACCATGAATTTTTGCTTCTTGGGTTTGCATCTTACCTCTTACTTTATTCTCTCTTGAAGTGTACTTGCAACACTATCTCTTTGTACTTTTTCCATACTCTTTACAACCCATTTTCTACCTTATACATGCTTAGACTGAGGTTTGCTTCTTGTCTCATCTTGTTCATTCTTATTTACTTGATATCCTATCTTGTAAGCTTTATGTATTTTTCCCTTTATTATTTGTCTCCATGTTTGTTCTTATTTTCCACTTGTATTCTTGGCTTGTGTGACCTCTTTCTTGGGGTTTACCTTTTCAATCTCACCACATGTTGCCTTGAGCCACTTAGGCTAAACATAACCATTCTCTTGTACCATATTTGAGGGATATAATTTATTTTTTACTTGGCCAATCTACAAATTAACTTCTTTGTTTTCAAATGTGCAATCATAATCAATGCTTAAACATTCATTTAACTCCATATAGGACTGGTGTAAGCTCATATTTTCTCTCATATATTCATGTTTTGAATTCATGTATTCATGGTTAGCTTCCTCTCTTGATTCAGATGCAGTGATTTTAAAAGAATCATAAAACTCCTATTCCATCTCATCTTTAACATGTTGATAATATTCAATGTTCACCATATTGACTTCTACAATCTATTCTTTTTCCTTATCATCTTTTTTCATCTTGATGGGTGATGTACTAGACCCATTATTCATAAGCCTTAAGGTCTCATTATTGAACTTCATCAAAATTTTATTTATACATACATACACAAACTCAAATGAAATGTTATAATAATAAACAATAGACCACATTGTCTCCATGAATGTCTCTTTCATATACACTCTCATGTTCTTCTTATCTTCTCCCTCAAGTGCTTCTTTTGGCA
This sequence comes from Torreya grandis, assembly GCA_037957365.1. Taxonomy (NCBI): domain Eukaryota; kingdom Viridiplantae; phylum Streptophyta; class Pinopsida; order Cupressales; family Taxaceae; genus Torreya; species Torreya grandis. Next base: position 1,075,861 of record JARHVA010005661.1, read on the forward strand.
CTTTTCTCTCCTTGTTATCCTCAATGAGAAATATTTTCTCAACTTATCTATCATGTTTCTCTCTTGAAAAATATTCTTCCCTCATGGTTTTATGGGTTTTACCCTATATTTTCTTATTTTTTATTAAGTCACTCATCTTATGCCTTTTCTCTCTCTTAAGTAGCTCTAGTGGTTAGTTCACTCTCTTGCTCACACTAAATCCAAGCCATTTTCTTCCTTGATATTTCATGAGATTCACCATGAGGTCTATCTTCTCTAAACTATACCCAAAATCTCTTATTATCTCATTTACTTCTTCCTCTACATCCATATTCTCTTTGTTCCTTCATTTTCTAGGACTTGTCTAGACCTATCACTAGCAAGCTTGCCTACTTGCCTCTTAGACCACTCTTGTGTATTCTTCTCTTTCTCTAGTCCTTTGTCTAGGAATTTATTATCTACATTTACTCTCACTTGGAGTCTTCCTCTTCTCTTTATTGATCTTCAATTCTCTTTTCACTCTACCTTATATAGGTCTCTTTTGAATATAGTTTTGATTCCTTCTCATTAGACTTAGGGGCTTTATCTTCTCTCTTCACCAATGATCAATTAATCTAGACAGACCTCAATAGGTCATACCTAAACCATACTCTTTCTCACAATACCCCTGAAATGCAATCTCATGCATTACTTATAGCATTCTTGACAATCTCCCATGAAACAATATTTAATGACTAATTAAAAATAGAATTCACCAAGATATTACCTTGATCTGATACCAAATGATGCAGAGGTAAATGAGAAAAGATTCAAACACACAATCATCTAAATATGCAATTGATCATTATTGGGATCATATTGAAAAATGCTTTCTCCTTAAGCTTAAATATTTAATTTATAGTCTTATGTCATCTCTTATTAGGCTTGTTAGCATTCTCTATCTTTCCCCTATGTACTAAGCATATTGGAGTCACTTCTCCCTATCATTAGACCATGAATTAGTATATCACTCATTCACTCATCTAGTTTCATTCACTTACCAAAATTCTTTCACTTTCCTCTATCAAACTCATGCCTAACAAGACACTCTCATTAATGATTAGAATATTCATCAATAACCTTATTATCATATTCATGTTTCTTAGGAAGGGGAATATACTTACTCAACTTCTCAAATTATTGATTTATGACATGGAATTGTTGCCATAGATCATCTTATTATTCATGGATGTCATGTTCATGGATTCTTCCATCTTGTGTAGGTAGAATATAATTGTATTTCTCATCATCTTGATCCACCATGATTTTAAAAATATCATCATCATGCATATGAATAAGGTAATTAACTTTAATAGCTTGTGAAAAAGAGTTATTAATGCTTACCTTAGACTATTCATATTCTCCATCATGGATGATATATGTGCCAAGATTAGTTTGCTCAAAGAAAGTGTATGGATCATGTCTATAAGTGTCAGCACCATAATCATCTAGGAAAAGATTAGATATGCCCTCAATATTAGAGGATTTTCCATAGTCCATAATAGACTCTTCTTAATCATTGATGACACAATTTAGGTTAGAGCTTGCTTCCACATAGGGTGAAATATGGAACTTAGACAATGGTTGAGTTATAATGGTTACCTTTAACCTATAACTTATATTTAAGGCCAAGAAGGATCAATCAGCTGAGAGGTAGCCTCCTATCTTAGTTATGAAATATCTTGAGAGGCAGATAGCAAGGTGACAAGGCAAGTCAACTTTTACTATTCTTGAAGAATTGGGAAGCTAGCACATCATGCAAGAAAACTCTCAAACCCTTGACAAGTACCACTAACTTATCTAGTGTCCCATCAAGTTTTAGCACTACCTTAATGTATGGTTCATATTTTAGACCCAATTTATCTTCCACAAGCTTGGGAATGACTAAGATACTAGCCCCACTATCCATAATGTAGTTCTGAACAAGCTTGTGTCTAATAATGAGAGTGAGGTAGAAGGGTGAATGTTTCTCATATTTGGAAGAGGGTTAAACTATGTGACTGGGATAATTAGTGAGTGAAACATTACCATCATGTCTTGATGGTTGATGACAAAGGTGAATTTAAGATAATTGTTCTTGAAGAAGATCTTTTTTACCAGGTAAGTGAAGCGTTTCCCAAAGAGAGAGACTAGTATTAACACTCTTCAAAGAATCAAAAATGTTAAAATAAGGATCATTTACCTTTTCTTCTATCTTTAAGGAAAATAATTACCTTGATCTTGGGGTATTAAATCACTTTGAATCACCCTTCCAACATTCTGATTTTGGAGAGGTGTAAAGTTGTTGGGAGTGTCACACTTGGACTCACACCTTGATGCCTTATATGAGGGTTATTTGGACTTGTATCAACACCATGATTATCTCCCAAATAATTACTATTAGATTTAGTATTATCTATAAATGAAGAATTTTTATTGAGAGCATATGTGTCTTCCACTAGAAATATTTCAAGGTTCACTTTTTGGGGCTACCATCCTTCATTTACTTACATGTGACTCTCATCTTCTACTAACAACTGAAGAGTGACTCCTCCTTGGGATACCAAGGCATGTCCTCCATATTCATTAGCATCAATTAAATATCCTTTTTTCCATTCTTATCCTTATTCCAAATTATTATGAAATAGGATCATGGCTCTTGTGTTGGAGGTGTAAGTTAGATTATATGCATTGGTTGGCCTATTGAAGTTAGGATATCATTTACCTCTACCTTTAACATATTTATGAGGTGGAAGTATATTTAATTTTTGAGGATATGGAGAGAGATTTTTAATAACACCATATTAAATATTGAGCTACCTAACTTGAGCCTCAAAAGCATTAGATCTTGTCTGCCAATCAATAGTATATTCTGCCTTCTTAGGGGTAGTTCTAGAATAGGTAACTACATTTAGGATTTGAGAAACACTTGGAGTATTAGAAGCAATGTTTGGAAAAATGGGCATAATGACTTTTAAAGGTAGTTTTCTATCTTGTATTAGGTCATTCTTAGCTCTAATGGCTAGGTCATATGCTTCAAGTAAGGTGTAACCACCCATAAACTACAACATGATGGCTATGTTAGTACCAATAGCCCTTAGATATGTAGAAAACACAAAGCTTGCATGTGGTCTCATGGGAGGAGTAAAATGATACCAACTGATTTGGAATCTATCATTAAATTAATGCATTATCTCCTTGGGACCTCTTTGAATCACATTCAATTGGTGAATAAGTGATTTGTGATCACTTTTGTCTTCAAACCTTGAGGTTAACAACTCTCCAAAATCATCCCAAGTGGTGATACACCCTCCAAGAAATGTCATATACCATCCAAGTGCTTTCCTTCTAAGGGACATGGTAATTAGTTTAATTTCAATATTGAGTTCCGTGGCATTGTGAAAACTATAGAAGTTAGAGATGTCCCTAATATGCTTACTAGGGGTGACATGACCTTCCACATTGAAAATGGGAAAACTCTTAGTAGCATTAAGAGGTATATCATCATATACATTAAAGTGTATGGGATTTTCATTTTTAAAGGCTAGGAAGGCATGCTACCTATCCATATTGTCCTTAAGTTCCTCTTCACTCTCTTGATCTTCTTGGCTTGAAAAGTCCTCTTATTCTTCAAAGGTTAAGATAGGTTGAGGATGTTGAACTTCAGGTTGAAGGAATGGGTTTATGGGATTGATACCTATACTAGTAGGTAACCTAGTAAGGACCATGAAGCATGAACAAATAACTAATAAAACTTGGTCTAAAACTAGTATTACATTGATTGGAGTTGCCAAATGCTGAGTAGAACACCATATGCAATTGTGATGTTGTCCAAACCAACATTCACCTTGAAAAGATGTATTTGAGACAATGGTACCACTAGGCATGATATAACTATTGTCACCAAATATTTCACCCTAAATATGGTTTTTTAAGCCTACTCTAATAGTTGGGTAACATGGGATTGCTTCTAGGCTTGTGGGTTACCTATAGAAAAGGTAAACCTCTAGGTTTAAGGGATAGCTCCCTAGATTTATCTTTGATTGCTTATCACCTACACTTCTATTTTCTTGGATGAAAATGTGGTAGAAGGAAAATGGAAATAAATTAATCTAACAAGGTGATATAATATAAATATATCTACTATACTATCATACAAGTTCACTATGAAACATGACTCACAACATTAGTCTCAAAATCCTGAATTGCTCTAACATTAGTATTTCAAACATGGAAGTGATATGCATTGAAATAATCAAGGTGAGTGAAATATAGGTTATATTATAGACACTAAGGATATTCCTTACACTTAAATATATGCAAATTCATTTTACTACACTTTATGTGACCTACTAGAGTGGAAACTACTTGCATCAAACATGGAAGAGTTGAGAGAAAGCAAGGATAGATAATAATCACATGATAATTCACTATACACCACTTCACACACTTAGATAAGATATATTGGAACTCAAAACCAGATTTCAAATCTTTATTTCAAAAGTAAAATATAATATAAAATGAGTAGGGATTTTCCATACCAAGTGTGGATTCTTCTATAAAAGCTAGAATGGCTTGCATTTATAAAACATGTGAGAGGAGAGAGAAAAAAGTGGAGATCAAGGGTCACATGAAAAAGTGTCAAGTGATGAGGATAGGTTACATTTTATGATAATATACCACAAAGGTCTTTTTGTATAAGTGTCCATATAGAGCATGACAAACTCTACAAAACTGGTGTAAAGGTCTTTAACTGCATTCTTGAAAATTGCCTTCATGATGAGGAATCTCTTGAATACTAAAAAGTGGAATAGTAAGGATTGAAACCTATGACCTATATTTTGGGGGTTGGAAATAAGGTGTGATATTCATTATATTCTTACCTAACTACTAACCTTATTTATGACACTTGTGCTCACTATTTACAGTCATTTATTGATCTTCTAGGTCTCATTTTTCACACTTATCATCAAGGTGAAATTCCATTGATCAAAAAAATCCATGGAATAGGTGTTAGGAAACATTTAAAAATTCCCTTTTCCTTCCACTCCATTAGGTAGACCTTAAAAGGATCCACAATTGGACTTCTCATCTTCTCACTAAGTAGTCACCCTTCATTTTCACTATCTATCCAATACTGCCTATGATAAATGGTGTAACAAAGATGTTTTTATGATTATATAAGGTAATAAATGGATTTAAAGAGTTATAATAAGTCCCCATTTACCTCTTTCAATCTTTCTCATCTACCAATTCCATTATGCACCTATAAAATAATAAAAAACTTGTGAAAAACCATAAATTTAGCTTCTTTGTACAAGTAGGGTACATACCAATTTGATGCTAGGAAGACTAAGAGAGTATTATACAATGTGAAAACACTTTATAGGACAATATTACCAATTTTATTTATTTTACTTACAAAATTTATCCATCAAGTCTTAAACAAGGGTTTCAAGAGGGTTTTAAACTATTTTTCTTCTTAGCAATGGTTCATAAAAACTAGACATTCAAATGCCAAAAAATTGTCACTAAGAACAAGTTTAAGACCCTAATAAAATACCCATAGCTCCTTAGGGCACCATGTAATGTGTCCATATAGGTATGAGTGTATGAAGTTGGCCTATTGAGCTTTCACTAACATTCCAGGTACTCCTATCATGAATTTAGGCTAAAAGTGACCCCTCTATGTAGTTCTTATACAAACTAATCAAACTGGTCCATCCTTTACTTCCTATTGAAGGTCATAAAATGGATAGGAATGATCATATAGTCTTATAAGTGAATTTATACCCTTGTAGGGCTTAGGTCTAGTTCTAGGCCTGATAGGCCTGACTATTTTTGATCACCTAAGACCACCTCTAAGTGGATTCCAATATCTATAGGTGACTAATAATGTTTATAAACCTCTAATTTAAATTATTACCTCATTATATAGTGTTCCAAGACTCCTCATATCACTTTTCCAACATCCACATACTATACTTGTAATTTAGATTGTCTGGGAGTGCCCTCTATCTGAGATAAAATAGAGGGTATATCCCCTATTTGTATTACCAATTTGAAGCTATGGGAGTTTATATTGGGTCATAAAGACCATTTTCACAATATTTTAGGGCTGGATCAATTTTATAGAGTCCTCAATTTAACAAACTTTTAGATAGACTTATGACTATGTACTATCTATAGGGTTTGAACTTCTTATAGTTTGAGATTTAATTGGTATTTACTTTTCCTATTCTCTCTAAGAGTATCATGGATTTGACATTAGCACTATGGGAGTGGTTTCCACATTCTCACCATCCTATATCTCTGTCAACCCTCTCAAGCTTACATCTCTCCATTTGCATGAGTTAGTTTGTCTACTATAATAGATTGTAGGTGCTTATCTTAGTTGAGATTAGAGGTTTCCTCTAGGTGATGTTCATGTTTATATATGGTGTTTCATTTCTAGGTTATTATTATATTATCTAAGGTCATTTCATATATTAACATATTCATATCATGCCAAGGGCTTGTGCTTACACTCAAACTACCTACTTCCAATATACTGTGAGTCTACAGTTAGATTATAGGTGACATTTTGAGAGAAAAATGGACACATGTAGGTGGTGATGTGTTCATTAACATTTAAACTCAAATTACTTGATACTTATTGAGGTTAATTAGACCATTCCATATCTATATGAACTCTTATCATGCTTAGATACCACAGTCTCACTCACCACTACAAGTTAGGTTGCTTATAGTCATTTCTATACGGTGTTTATTGAGTATTTTAGGTAAAGACTTTCCTAAGCTAGAAATCACTCAAAACCATTCCCTCCTAATCAATAAAACACTTTTCTATTTCAAGGCATTACCCTTAGGCTTGGGATACAAGATGAAAACTACAAGGCCTGTCTAAACCTTAAGACACTATACCATGGAAATACATAGTATATGGGAAAAATATGATTTAGAGAATCTAAGGTAAAGTGTCTCAATTACAACATTCCAAATTTGCGAACAAGGCATTAGGTCTGTCTACCATCTCATGAGTCTACCATTATAAAAATGGCCTTCTTAATGTTCTTATACATTAATGAAGGTATCAAATGAGTTCAAACTTTACTCCTCAGACCTCTATTGGAGCTACCTATAGGTGTCACTATTCAAGACTATCTCTAGTGTTAAGCACGGGATATATATTTTACTTAATCAAATTACTTTTGATTTAACCACTTAATCATACACTCAAAATATGCAATAAAATTAAAAGCAATAACATGCATCACGAGAGAGAGAGAGAGAGAGAGAGAGAGAGAGAGAGAGAGAGAGAGAGAGAGAGAAGAGAGAGAGAGAGAGAGAGAGAGAGAGAGAGAGAGAGAGAGAGAGAGAGAGAGAGAGAGAGAGAGAGAGAGAGAGAGAGAGAGAGAGAGAGAGAGAGAGACCAAATTTTACATGGAAACCCAAAGTGGGAAAAAACAAAGAGAACAATCCCAAGTATATAAATGAGCACGAACTCAAACTATAATATTTTCAAGCACCAACTTGTAGGATCACCAACCCCTTTTCTAAGTACCAACACAAAAACTATTTGTGAGCACCCACCCATAGGAGCACCAACCCCTCTTATATATAAAACACTAACTATCTCTCGATATTGCTTTCTCAACAAATGATAACACACTACTATATCTCTTCTCTTTTCTCTACTCTTCTTAGCTAGATATATTCGTTCAATTCCATAATACAAAATGGCTTCCCAAGCCTCTTTTTATAGCTTTCCAAATGACCTTTGACATTCACCCTTGCATGACCCTTTGAATTCTTTCTTTGTCTTTACCTAGTGACTCTTCAAATTCCTCAAGGTGATCCTTCATAGAGAAATGGATCCTTTTCCTCTTTTGTCTTTAGTGATGACTCTTTGGATTCCTCAAGGTGACCCTTCATGGAGAAATGCATCCTTTTCCTCTTTTATCTTTAGTGATGACTCTTCAACTTCCTCATGGGCCCTCTTTTGTCTTTATGCAACCAAAAATATATTCATTAATATTTAATTAATATTAACACACTTTTAGCCAAAATATAAACATTAAAAACATCTTTAGACATTAAATGCTAATTTGACATCAACGACAATATATCCAACAATCTCTCCCTTTATCTTTGATGGCAACATAAAACTATCACCAAATCTTAAAACTTGTAATGCACATGCCATCTTAAAACTAATACCTGTAAACTAAACCAACTTAAAATATATAGTAACTCCCCCCTTACTGTAGCATCCTATTTCTTGAACCTATTCTTGTATCTATTCCCTATACCTATTTTTGCACATGTTCCCTATATCTATTTCCTGTAGCTTACACTTATCTCCCCCCTCAACTGACATATAAATTAATCTATCAACTCACCTTCTTGTCATGCAACATAGCCAAGACCCAACAACTTCCACCATGCTTCAATTTTTTTTTAAATGTCTCCTTAAAGCCTAGAAGAGACACCCCACACAAAGGGTCCTAGAAAAAAATTTCAAGAGATTCCCACATCTCCTCTATTACTTCTTTGATCTTCTTGTGTCTTTCTCTTAAAATCCATTTAAGCATGTCTAAATTATTTGACTAACTAACCTCAACATCCATGATGTTATTTATCTTCTCAACTCTTCCAACTATTTTATCTTGACAAGGCTCATGATCAAATGTAACAAGAGATTTTTTACACTCCTTCCTATGTGATTCTTTATCCAATATAGCAAGTAATTTATTCTCACTCTTAAACTCAACCTGATCAACCTTTACTATCTTAGGTATCCAAACCTAAATTTGGCTCTTTTCATACCTTGAAGATATCTTTACTCTATTTGGACATAATTTAGTAATATGACCAGCCTTATGACAACAAAAGAAAATAAAATTTCTCATACCTTCTTCTTGAATGTGACTAAGATCTCCCTTTGACTGATTACTTCTCCTCATACAGTCTCTTGCCCTATGACCAACATGATGATAAATAAAATAATGGCCATGAAAAGAATTTGAAAACGTAAAAGCATTGGGTTGTTTGATTAGATTGTTTAATTTGCCTTTAAAACATGCATCCTTCTTACCTTGGATTGATATTTCATGATCTTTCTCAACCTAGATTATGAGCCTCTCATGCTTATCCTTTAAAGAACCTAACTCAACCTTCAACTAATTACACTCTTCTTCTCTTGATCACAAACTTAAATTTGCAACCTCTAGCTGATTCTTAAGATCTCGAATAAATATATTATCTTATTTTTATTCTATAGCCAACTTAGAATCCAAGATAGATATCTGTTCCTTAAGATCCTCAACCATAAATTTCAATTCTTGATTCTCCTTCTTTAACTACTTGGCCATCGTGCTTTCCCCGATCTACCTTCAAGCTGTTAAACTCTTTTTGAAGGAATCTGCTCTGATACCAATTGTTAAGCATGGGATATATATTTTATGTAATCAAATTCCTTTTTCTTTAACCACTTGACCATACATTCAAGATATGCAATAAAATTTAAATCAATAACATGCATCACATGAGAGAGAGAGAGAGAGAGAGAGAGAGGAGAGAGAGAGAGAGAGAGAGAGAGAGAGAGAGAGAGAGAGAGAGAGAGAGAGAGAGAGAGAGAGTAGAATTTACATGGAAACCCAAAGTGGGAAAAACCACATAGAATAATCTCAAGTATAAAAATGAGCACCAACTCAAACTACAGTATTCATAAGCACCAACTTGTAGGAACACCCATCCACAGGAGTACCAACCCCTCTTATGTATAAACACCAACTATCTCTCAATGTTGCTTTCTCAACAAATGATAACACACTACTATATCTCTTCTCTTTTCTCTAGTTTCCTATACTCTTCTTAGCTAGATAGAATCATTCACTTCCATAATACAAAATGGCTTCCCAAGCCTCCTTTTATAGCTTTCCAAATGACCTTTGGCATTCACCCTTGCATGAACCTTTGAATTCTTTCTTTGTATTTACCTAATGACTCTTTAAATTCCTCAAGGTGACCCTTCATGGAGAAATGCGTCCTTTTCCTCTATTGTCTTTAGTGACGACTCTTTGGATTCCTCAAAGTGACCCTTCATGGAGAAATGCATCCTTTTCCTCTTTCATCTTTAGTGATGACTCTTCGACTTCCTCATGGGCCCCCTTTTGTCTTTATGAAACCAAAAATATATTCATTAATATTTAATTAATATTAACACACTTTTAGCCAAGATATAAACATTAAAAACACCTTTAGACATTAAATGCTAATTTGACATCAATGACAATATTTCCAACATTTAGGTGATGATCATATATGTTATTGTGCTAAGAATTGGTCCTAAAAAACCAATCACTAAAACTCTTTTAATATTTCAATCTAAATGTTCACACTTTGAGAATGTCCTTAACACCTTGAAGTCTTCTTATGTCATCACCATGACTGTTTAAATCTCTTTTACACTTGACCATAGGTGATATTCATAAGGTTTCTTAACTATGTTTGATTTATGACTATGTTATTCATCAATTTTAGTCTCGAGACAAAGATATTCATGAAGATCATATATAATCTCAAAATTTTAACTCAATCATTCCATATTTATTCTAAAACCATTTATAAGAAAATGAACTCTGTATTAGTGAAACATAGTAAAAAACCCTTCCATGGAGTTTTGTACTAGTAGAATGAGATGTTTATGACAACTCATTCACATGTGCAATTAAGACATAAAAAATTATGAGTATTAGGGTCATGCTTCTTAAGATCACATATAAAACTTGAATTGCAAAGAATAATGCAAATAGAGAAGAAACCTTGAAGTGTTGGGGATAGGCAAGTAGAAAAGAGTCATAAACCTTCTTAAAAATGGTTCATGAAGCTCACACCACCAAAACTAAAAATATAAACTTATAGTTGGACTAAATATATATTACTATCATCCCTCAAAATCACTTGCCCCAACTCATCTCCTCCTATCTGCACCATGTGGAAACTGGTTGACCTTTTCTACTTGTTTGGGAAAGCAATATGAAAGTATATAGAGGATTACAAAGCAATTTAGTCAAACATCAGTCCATAAATCATGAAAAATGCATAAAGAGATACCTAACTAAGCCTATCTACTCTTATGGGAATTACAAAGGATAAAAAATAAAAAAATGAAAGAAAACAACATCGTATTACCTTCCTAAATGGATTCACCATATCTATGTGGCTCAAAAGCATGTTCTCCCCTTGATCAAGCATCCTTGTCTTTGTCAACAAAGGTGGAAAACTCCTCCAATGTCTCAAGAAAACTCCATAAAACCTAGGCTCATGATTCCAAATCACTAAACTAGCCTATCAATGAGGCTTGTAACTAATTTTAATGTTCTATTACAAAGGATTGTGGAGACAATTCTGCATAATAACTTTGCATAATTCAAGCTTAAAATTCATATCCATGGCCTCTCTATTTATATATTTTTGAGATTGGTTAAGATCAACCATGACCATCCATCTCAAAATTGAGATGTGTGGCCATGGATAATCCTAATATTTATAATTAAACTCATAAATATCCTCAAGATAAATAAGTATTGAAGAGGCATGGGAGGCATTAAATAGGCATGGGTGACCCATAATGTTGATATTTTATGCACTTATAGATTGATGGATGCCATCCCATAGATGAAGTCATTACGTGATGTAGATATTCAAAATCAATTTCCAATAATTGGATATTCAAAAATATCTATGGATTTCTTACTTAAGATCTTAAATTTTATTAATTAGCTTAAGTTCAATCAAGTTTAGTGCAATTGTTTTGGAAATTGGTGCACAATTAATCAAAATTATCAGAAAGTAATATTACTAGATTATAGTTTGATTGGAAAGGAATTGGAAGGTGATGGTAGATGCATTGGATCTATATTCCCATTTAGGATGTTACCAACACCAAATAACAAGGGTATGTGATGTGTACCAATGAATTAGAAGAAAAGAGTGATCCAGAGCACTAAATGGAAAAATTGTCATTTTAACTCGAAATGATCTTATCAAAGTTAGCTAGCCCATGAAATGCATTACCCTATTTAGGGACACTTTGACCTAAAATAGAACTTATAAGTGACAATTTTTGAACCATTTAGGGTGTTTTATGGATTTTGACCAAAAATATGCATTTGAGTGCAATTTGAGTTAGATTGACAATTTCAACACAACTAGTGTTAAGAATTAGATGTCTATAGAAATAAGAGTTAGTTTTGATCAATTTTAAGTCTATCAAATCTTCCCAAGCATGGAATTAGACTATAGGTATCCCAAGAGACACTTTGAAGTCACCCACACTAACTAAATTTGTTGTAAAGGCCATATAACTGCTTGAAGCTACCTAAAATTGCATGATCTTCTTGATTTCAACATTGCACCTATTGTTGTTAGTCCAAAACTACCATATTTAACATGAATCTAACATATAGGATGTTAGATATGCTTTTGAAACATTTTTACTCTATGAGAAAACCCATACAAGTTCAATAAATGACCCAAGAATGACCCTTAAATGACATAAGACCGACTATATAAAAGTGACAAGGGTGAAAACATAATAAATGCCAAATTAAGATCATGGTACACTTTTTACACCCTAAGGGACCCTATGAAAAGTTTGAACTACATAGGGGGTTGACCTAATTTAAATTATGGTTAAATTAGTCAATAATTCCTACTCATGAGATAGTTACTATGATGCATGCAATTAATGATTATAAACAAAACTATATGATTTATCTGATATTTCTAAGTCATCCAATGCTAGGCTTGATTATAATGTTATATCTTCTAATCCTACCATTCATGACTTAGTAAATACTCCTATACCACATGGTTTAATCATTCCTAAATTCTCTTTTTTAAAGGAAATGGAGATATGTATGTATATTGTAATATATTTTGCATTTCAATCAAAAAATTTGCTCTCATTTTGGATCATTATTGCTTAAGTTATTTCCTAGAAGATTGTTTGGTGATGCCTTATATTTGTTTCATGATTTTCCTAGTGGGTCATTTTATACTTTTGTCAAATTATAATAAGCTTTCTGAGATCAATTTATTAATAATATTGGACTTCATGCTACATTTTAATGTATTATTTATACTCAATAAATACAAATGAAATAATTTATGACTATATTATTAGATAAAATTTTTACATGAACTTTTATTCTTCCTACCATCAGATCTATAAAAGAAGCATATCTTTAATAATAGTCTTTTATCTCCTCTCAAATAAAAATTACTTTATAATGATTATCCATATCTTATACAATGTTACTATAAATTCTAAAGATACAAATTTTTCCATCACATGAGGCTCAAGATTCTCATTGTGCTTCTATTAAGAAATATTTTAGTCTCAATAAAGGCCATATTCCCACCAATAAAAAAATATACACCATTAGACAATTAAATAGTAACACCTAAAACAAATCCTATGCCTTTTCCTAGTGGATCATGACAATTTCCAAAGATTAATAAGAATCAAAGTGAGATATTGAAAGTATTGTTTGAAAATAACATGATTTTATTTCATTCTATTAAGCATCTTGGCAATATTTATGCATCTATACATTCAAATTAATTTTATGAATATCATCGAATTAGTGGTCATACTATGGATAAGTTATTTATAATATTATAACATAAGATCCATGATCTTATTGGTAGTGATGACTTGAGATTTATTCACCTATTAAGAGGTGGTCCGAAAGGATACTTCATTGTCTAATATTATATCTCATATTTACATTTTAGTTATATGTGATTATTAGAATGAAAACTAGTACAAGGGATTATGATTAATCATGAAGTACCATTAAATAATTGATCTCTTTATTTTATTAAGTAATTTATGATTCAAATGATTTAACTAAGATATTTATCTCTTTATTTGATCATATTGCTAAACCATTGGGTCAAATTATATTACATATAGCTATTGGTCCACAAATATTTCCTATGCTATTTGTTGTAACATTGATAATATTATCATACAATGTTATTCTTGGTATATAGTGGTTAAAATGCATGAAATGAATCATTGATAGTACATATGAACATACATCATTCATATTTCAAAGTTAGAAGGTTAAAATTCAAGGAGATAGAACACTTTTAAGTAAATATTTGAAGTCTCCCAAAGCTGATCCATTTATATCTAAAAAATTAACTAAGTGGGTTCCTAAAAAAATGTCCATCAATAACTATATTATGATATATAATAGTGAACTTAGGTATCTAATTGTTATTCAATATCCATATATATTTGACATTAATGAAACATATCAATACATCAAAGTTTTTGATTTATAGAATGAGTTATTGAAAATAACTCCCACTTTTAATAAGAGTATATCATGTATGCTTCCAAACATTATGTATTTAGATACTTATACTATTACTCATATCATTAGTTAATTTATTTTTTCTACTTACTATGAGCTTTAATGTGTACACATCTTTCATTATAATTTAGGCATCTAGTCATCATTATATTTACATTTACATTTTATATGTTCCATTTTACATCTTACTTTATTATATGTATTTTTTCCATCACATATAAATAAATAAATTAAATATGGAAAATAAAGACATAATTATATATGTGAAAACATAGTAAATATGAATAAAACTATGTGTTTGTGTGTGTGTGTTTGTGTAACATAATTTTTCACATACATAAAAATTATTTCACATGACCCTTAAATGTTCCATACAAACATTTATATATGACCTCATATAAGTTGGAGAATATTTTATGTAGAGTTACATGAGAAAACACTCAAATACACCATCATATAGCTATGAACTTGATCATCTTTGGTCTCAACTTGTAAATGTTATGCTTTGTCCTTAAGTTTTGAATCTTCAATTTATAGTCTTATGTCATCTCTCATTAGGATTTTTATCATTTTATATATTTACCCTATGTGCTAATAGTATTGTATTCAATTATTAATATCATTATACCATCAATCAATATCTCACTCATTCACTCATCTAGTTCCATTCACTTACCCAATTCCTTTCACTTTCCTCACTCATTGTTTTCCACTAGTTATTCTCCTCAAAGCTTTAAACACTAAATATTGTGATTGATATTATGAACATAAATTGATATGATGGATGATATATCCTGATCATTTTATACTTAATTTCACCCATTTTAATGCATCAATCATACTCCAACTCCCACTTTCACACCTCAAGCTCATAGTGACACAACTTCTTTGTAGCCTTTTTTCACAATTTCCCTTTTTTTTGAACATTATGAAAGTTAAATTTGAATATATAAGACAATACATAGGAAAAATATATCTATTTATAGGTTATTATTAATTTTAATCTCCTAACTCGTTATTTAGATACCCTTTCCTTTGTAAGCTCTTTGGAATTTAGGCCTTTTAGCCCTACAACACAGCCACCATGCTAGTTTTGTACTGTATGCACATGGGACCAAATCAAAACCTTAAAAATATTATAGAGGGAATTTAATAAAAACATATTATGAATTTTTAAGGAATTTAACTAGTTCAATTATTAGTTATAGGTCTTTGAAATGTGAATCCCTAGTTAGTCCAAAGTGCAGGCCTGTATTGGCCGAGAGAGGTTAAAATTCCATTTCTTTTATTTTTAAACACACAAAACTATAATTATAACTTTATAAGGTCATTATTAACATTATACAAGAATATGAATAGTTTATAAACCTTATTCCATCCTATCAAAGCTTCTAATGATCAAAACATAGTCCTACTAAAGGACTTTGTGTGGGTTTGAGGGTATGTTTACATTCAAAAAGTTACAAAAATTAAAAAAGGTAATTAATATGAATTTTTATCCCTAAAATTAATACCAAAACTCACCCAAATCAATAATCCATCACATTATCAAGGCATACATAGTTCTTTCTTAGCACTTGACTATGCAGATAGAGTATAAACTATGTATGCAAACAAGGTTATATCTTTAGGTTGACTATGAATTATATATTTTCCATTGGAATTTAAATCATACCATAAAATACGTAATTAAAAAAAGGTTAATATTATATATATCATCCCAATTATAATTATGATCTTCTTGATATAGAGAGTTAATGGAACAATAAGACATTACCTTCTTAAAATTGTCACAGGAGAGCATCAGGGTTCCTCTTCCAAGAACTTTTATTTTGGATTATTTACTTTGTAATACATAAATTGAAACATGGAACTCAAAAATATTTGGACATAAATAAAATTATTAAACAATATATTTTATTATACCAGTCTTCATCAACTTCTTTAAATCCTTCTTTTCATGATGGTAACCTACAGTCCAATACTCAACCCACAACCTCACATAAAGGGGTCTCTATATAGATTCAAAGGATACTAAAAGGAAATATATTAATTATAAAAATAAACATGATTCTAAATATATAGTAAAACACAATAAAAACAACTTTTATTTATTCATATGAATCATCAAACATTACATATGCAGTCCATGAGTGGATTTAACCACCTTCTCGAAAGGTATACCATATTATTTTTCCTTTCTCCCTCTCTCTCCTTCTCAGAGATCTCTCTATCTTCATCATATTCTCATCTCATAAAAAAAATACCATATAACTTCCTTATCATCCAACCTCTAAGTTGGTTTGGGTAGTTGAGCTAGTTGAGCCAACCTCTAACTTCCTTGAAATCATATCTCTCAAGCATACACTCCACATCGAGAACATCATGTGAAAACTAACACAAGACAAAATCAATGGTATCAATACATCAATCCATGTCTACTATGTGAAATTATATAAATATTTCTAAATGTTCCCAAGCATGGAATATCCCCACTCATAGACTAATATGTGCTCTTCTATGTCTTGTATAATTGATCACAACCCATATGTGACCATGTTACTAAAAAATTTAATAAAAAAATGATAATAATTCCAAAGTCACATAAAATTATCTCTCACTATATCATTAAGTACCAAAATTTAATCTACATGGGTTTAACCCTATCAAACCCCTATATAGTACCTCATTGTAGTGCCTCTCCTAATTCACTGGAGATCTTACACCAATACATATCAACCATTGATTAAAATGTGTAGTATATGACACACATCCTGTAGGTCCATTTTCATCTATCCTGATAGGCAACCAAGAAGTAAATGTGTCACAATCCCATTGATTATATAATGTATTTAATAAAGTTATTTCATACTCAAAGAAAAATAAAGTACCTAACATGATTTAACACTTGAGCATCTACACCTAATCAACATCACTCAATCCAAATGTAGTCATAACATTCATCATTATATCATATAACATTCACATGTGGATCTCAACTTATGATAAAAAAGACACAAAAGTGAACATCAAAAATTGAGAAAAAGTAATTAAAATGTAAGATATAATGAATATACCTGAAAACATGCAAATTAATTTTGAATGGCAATAGTGCCACAATTGTGGCCATTTTTTTGACCCTATCAATTTTTATCTAGAGTTGACCATTATCATCCATAGGTGACCATTTCCACAGGGATTCCTAAACTATCTAAAAAACTTTCTTTTTTCTTTTTTAACATTTTCTTGAAAACCACAAATTACTAGAATATTGATGATTTTTGAGTTTCAGTACTCACCATCTCTATGTCCTCCTCGATGATAAAACATGGATGGAAAAATTATAGTAGGTTGAGAATCACAAGTCATTTATTCATCATATATTCTCTCTTAGATATCAAATCATTAAAATTTGTAACTGTAAATGAATAAATGAATATATACGCCATGAAAATTTTCTAAAGTTTCTTTAACAATTGTTAAGTTGATATGATTCAATCATCCTTTTTTTGATTCAATGATATCATTTCACTATTCAGACATATGTAGGTACATTTCACTCCCCTATTTACATTGCTTGGATTTTATATTTGAATTTTTATGGGTGAAGCATTTATTGTGCTTTTATCATGCATTTATTATTATTTATTGCAATTTAACCATTATATATTATACTATTGAGGATGATGTACTATTACAATGGTTTTATCTTGTCAATGTCACAAACACATCATTGTTCATCATTGGGGAAAAATAATGCCACCTTTATCATGAGCTTCATTTATTATGTCTCACCCTTAATAGGGCATATTTAACATTGTGAAGTATTTTTCACCTATATTTTATCTATGTTGTGGGAAATAACTTTACGCCATTATATAAGTCATAAATTTGGGGAAATATTTTCCATGAGCATTATAACATCCCCACTGGGATGTACTTACAATAGCATGATTTAAAAAAAAAAATTAATCAACATATTCCTTCATTAGATTTCACCACAAGAATCTAATTAGTGATCTAGTTAAAAAAATCTAAGTATATTAATCATAAAATAAGAATGTAACATCTAATTTTCACTGATGACTATCATCAGATGAAATAAAACATAACTAAATATAGAAAGTAATTACATATTTCTAGCCATGGTTGGTACAAACATACAACCACTAATATCAATATACAAAGAGTAAAAAATTACATTTCATCAAGGGTAATTTTTCATTAATAATAAATAAATTACAAAATACAAGGCTCTGCAAAGCATGAGTTTCCCAAAACTCCAATATCTATGGTAATCTCAATTATAGTCTCCAAGAAAGTACTATTATGGGTAGGGAGGGCATCATCTAAGTGATTTTACACACCAACCATAGACCATCGATCCCTTGTATAATCCCCCATAAGGGAATGGCCTTCCCTTCATGGATGAGTAGATAGTGATAGTGCAAGAATCTAGAGAGACAAGCTAGTACCTGTGTGATGTATGATTTATAGGAATATGAAGCGTACTATAAAGAAATCCATTCTAACATGATATCACATAAACATGTGAATCATACAAATGAAATGATAATTTCTAACTAACATTACTTTAGCCAAAGTTTTCAATGTTTATTGATCTCTAAGATTAGTCAAATTCATACACACCACTTGATTGAATTAACTTCATCTAGCATTGGTGATGTTAGTAAGCTAGTGAAGTCTATCTCACTACTTACTTAGTATCATCAATACGAGATTTGGTTAATATAAATATAACCAATATATTCATAAATATTACTTCCTACTAGTAGGCATAAAACATGATAAGCATAGAAATAATCAAAATGCATACATTTAGTTCATCAAACATATGAATGAATCTCCATTATATTATTTAACACATATATAATAAGCATAAAAATTATAATTCATACCATTAGGGTATAATCTATTTTTAGATTTAATAATCTAATTTACATAAGTAGATTCAAATATATAATACATTTTATAACAATAAATATCGCAGTCCATCATTTTCATGTACACACTACTCAATTTTAATAGCCACTCATATTAAAAAAAATCATAAATATGACAAGACATAATATTTCATTTAAACAACTAGTTACATTTCTAGGAGACTCTATTCATATAGTTATAGTTTTTTGATTCTTGAGATCCTATGACCTATTTCTAATAGTAAAAAAAGCTATAAATACAAACACCTCTCTCTCTCTCTCTCTCTCTCTCTCTATATATATATATATATATATATATATATATATATGAATACCTAAGTCATCATATCAACATTTTTCATATATATAAGCACTTGTACATAAATATATTCATAAATACATTTGTGACATATTAATATTCTCATATCATTGATAAATTGGGTATTATAGTTGATAGACTATCTATATACATATTCTACTCTTCTCAAGCCAAACCGACATCAAACACTCACATAGTTTTAAAATTAGTTAATCTCCCTATGCTTAGCTCAATATGTTTCATAAGTGTAAAACCAAATACTCAACGCAATCAAATAACTAAAAGTCATATTATTTGAATAATACATGTGTGATATTTTAGTATGTTCAAATTAGTGTCAACATGCATTTCTAGCAAATGTTTTACTATTCCCATATATGTTTAGGTATACAACCAAAACTTACAATCAATACCATTTTCACATAGGTAATATTCATGCCACATGTTTTTTAAAACTAATTATTCTATTTCTATATCTGACACTATATTCTTCTATATGGATTTTCAATTATGATAGTCATCCTTCTAAATATACTAGATGATAATTATAAACATCTTTCTTTGCATGTAATACCAAGGATTTTATATTGACCCATTTATTCCTTGATTCAACTTAGGTTTTAATTTGCCAAATCACACAACGCATATTATATTCATTTTCTATTATAAATGATAAACACACCTTTTATATAACCCTTCTTACTATTTGGATATAACTATATATATATATATATATATATATATAGTTATATAGTGAATCATATATAGTGATTCACTATATAACCATATATATATATATATATATATATATATATATATATATATATATATATATATATATATATATATATATATATGATTCGCTATATAACTATACACCAAACAGATCACTGTATCACCAAATCAGGTTGCTACTCAACTAAATTAGACTACTAAATACATACATAGTTCATTATATGTCGAATCGATTCATTGTAATTTATACTTAAATCACCTCTATATAATTCATAATATAAGAATGAAAATGCACTCAAATCACTATTTTTATTAACAATGTATTTTAGGTCACTATATTTACTAACCAATTCACTATTTAGAACTATATTTCCATTTTCAGTAGATCATTGTATTGAATCTCAAGTGATTATTTGACTATGTATCCCATAACATAGATTAAATTTAATATAATAAACATAAAGACCATGTATATGTAATAAATATCTATATAGTTGGATTTATAGTGATATGTAATAAATATAATCCATGATAGATATAAATGTACATATATGTAATAGATACATCTATACTACATCTACAAAGACCAATATTCATGTTATTGCACAATATAGATATATAAAACAAGATAATCCTTGGTTTTTAAATATGTATATTGTTGGTTTTAGTTATATATATTTATACATCACTGTACATACTCATCTATTTTACTATGCATTTTAGATTAATTCACTTATACATTCTCTATTAGTTCACTACTTATCTAGATCAATTCATAAATTTGTATCATACCTCATTTTTTAAATCAAGAATACACATAACTCATATAACTATAAAGTCACATAGATCATTCATATGTATACACACATAATTTTTCATATTTCACAAAATTAACACAATAGTGCCTAACTAACAAGAGCTCCCACTTGGAATAATTTGGTTATGAGAAATATCCTTCGTTTACTAGGCTCTTCCTTCTCCTCTAATCTCCACTTTCTTCTCTCCTCTTCTCTTATTCTTATATGCTTTGCTATATCTTTCCTTCTCTAATTGCCTTGGCCCCTATCTTTTCTTTCCTTGTATGATTTTATTTATTTATTTATTCATGGCAAAAACTCGCCTCTTTTTCTAAAGCATTGGATTATTTTTGTGTTTTCTCTTTTTTTCCTAAATATATAATTTTTTTAATTATTAAAAAAATAATATAATTGACTTATTTATTTTATTTCTTGTATGAAAATTTTCCACGCGCACGCGCACGCATGCACACACACACACATATTAACATTATAATAACAATTATCTCATTAATAATAAAATTTGAATTTACACTATTGACAATGTCTAGGTTAGTTCATAGGTTAGTCTTGAGATAACAAAATAATTTTTTTATTAACTTAGTGTAGATGGCCAACATCACGACTTGATAAAAATACAACTAATATAATAACAATGATATTTTTATTAGTAATAGGAATTTCACACACTATTAATGTAAATTTACATTTTCAAAAAAATTAAAAGTCATGAATACATTAACATGACATAAACAGATAGTACCACAATGCAATGACATGAGATTAATTCCACACAAGAATTAAACTAA
Source organism: Torreya grandis (assembly GCA_037957365.1). Taxonomy (NCBI): domain Eukaryota; kingdom Viridiplantae; phylum Streptophyta; class Pinopsida; order Cupressales; family Taxaceae; genus Torreya; species Torreya grandis. The sequence goes on from JARHVA010005661.1 coordinate 1,097,857, forward strand.
GATAACAAATAATTAATCATGCATAAATAATTATTTAAATGTAGATAAAATAAAGAACCTACCATGCTAACAATTCAAGCAATGCATATAACATGTACTATCTAATGTGGTGTGTGCATGGGTTCTAGTTATTCCTATGCCATCTACAAAATCCTCCATCTATGTCACCCTCTTTGATGATGCTATTCCTCCTTCATGATCTAGGGCATGAATCTCTCTTTCATCCAACTCATGACAAGAAAGTAGTTAGTCCATAACATCATGACATATATCATAAAATACTACTATAATAACAAATCAACATGATCATATGTAAGAATATACTATATAGCTAAACTCATATCAATTCAACCATGTAATCAAAGAAACTATCCCATAACAACATATGACTTATAGCTTAATCAAATAATATTCAAATAAAATCACCAACTATAAAATTTATGGATAATCAAGTAAATTTGCTTAGTGAAGAATTGGGATGTGACATCCTTCCCCCCAAAAGCTGGTCATCATCCCAATGGCACTTATTCATAGTTATAAATAAAAAATATTATTTAACTAAAAAATAACATAGTATTAAGAATTAAATCAAGCAAATAAATGTGGAAATTTCTTGTAGAAATCATCATAGTCCTCCTAAGTAGCACTATCTTTAGAGTATTTATCCCATAAGACCTTGCACTATGACATCTCTCTATCATGTAAATAAAGTTTACAAGTGCTAATTACTTTGATTGGTTCTACCATGACCACTCTGGGATCTGTAACCTACAGAACATTTCAATCCAACACAAGTGAAAGATCAGCTATACACTTTTTAAGATAAGAAACATGGAAGATATTATATAATAAAGCTAGGAATAGTGGCAATACAAGTCTATATGTTACAATATTGACCACTTCTAACACATCGAAGGGACCCACATATCTCAGTGAAAGTTTTGCTAACTTTCTAAATTTAATCAAGCTCTTATACGACTTAACCTATAACAATACTTTATCACCTATTGAAAATTACCTATATGTCCTCTTTAGATTAGCATAAATTTTCTACCTATCATTAGCCTCAAAAAATCTCTACCTGATTAATCTAACTTGATCTTCCATTTCTAAAAGCATCTCAGGTTTAAAGACAACTCTATCTTCCAACCTATCCTAACTAATTAGTGTCTTGCACCTTCTTCCATACAATTTTTGAAATGGTGTCATCTTCAAAGCTAATGGGTATGAGTTATTATAGGCAAAATCAACCAACAAAGATAATATTCCCAATTTTATTATTGATCCATGTAATACATATAAATAAGGGCTTCTAACTCCTCATTAACTCACTCAATCTGACCATCAATATCTGTGTGATATGTAGTGCTAAAGTATAATTGCATACCCAAATTTGAATTTAGAGCTACCCAAAACCTAGAAGTCATCTTCAAATCATGATCCAAAATGATATTTTATAGATATACATGCAAATGATACACTTCTTTTATGAATCTCTTCACAAGAGTAGGTGCATCATCTATCAAATTGCCTAGTATAAAATGAGCTACCTTAGTTAACTTGTAAACTATAACCAAGATCATGTCATGCCTATTTTGAGACAATGATAAACCTTGGAAAAATTCCATACTAATTACCTACCACTTCTATTTTGATATATCATGCAGATATAAAAATTTAGTTGGATGCACATGTTCAGCTTTCACTCATTGACATTCTAGACAATGTGACACAAAGTCCACTAAATATTTCTTGATTCCCTTCTAGAAATAAAGTGGTCTAAGCTCTACCTAAGCTTGGTTACTCTTAGATGTCTTGAATATGGACATTGTGTAGTTATTTTAGCATGGTGATCCTTAGATTCTCCTAATTTGGCATATACATTCTTCCATTGTATCATAAAAGACCATCATTATCTAACTTGAATACTTTATACTTGGGATTTTAAGCATTCTCAAATAACACTTTTCTAATTTAATCATATAATATTATCTCCTAGTGTGAATTTTATCACTTAATCTCTAAAATCACTCCTAATAGTAGCCATAATTGATATGTACCTCCTATGAATTAGGGCATTAGTTACTTTATTTTCCTTACCTTTGATATAGAAATCACAATCAGATAAGAACTCTTGACAACATCTCTGATGAGAATTCAAATTTAGATGAGTGAAGTTGTAGTTGAGTCCCAAGTTGTTAGTGTTGAGCTCAAATGATTTTTCCAACAAATAATGACTGTAAACTTGCAAAGAATACACTATTACTACAAGTTCTAGGTCATGAGAGGCATAGTTCACCTAATAAGGCTTTAGCTTCCTTGATTCATAGGCTACCACTGCACCATCTTTCATAAGGAATCCTTCAATTCCATCCCCATATGCATTTGTGATCACCAAAAATTGACCATTAGGATTAGGAACTCTTAGTAATGGTTCTAAAGTAAGCCTCTTTTTTAATTTCTAAAAATCTACTTCACACTTATTTGACTAGATAAAACTTTGGTTCTTACATTACAGAGAGGTAATTAGATTAGCTAACTTAGAGAAATTTAGAATGAACTTCTTGTAATAGCCTAATAATCCCATGAAACTTCTTATCTTGTGAACATTATTTGGTGTTCGGCACTCAATAATGGATCTTATCTTTTCTAGATCTACTTAAATACCATTTTTAGAGATAATATGTTCTAAATATTGCACTTTCTCCTAGAAAAATGAGAACACAGACAGCTTTTCATACAATTTGTGCTTCCATAATGACTTAAAAACTAGTTCTAAATGGTGAAGATGATCCTATTCATTCTTAGAGTATATAAGAATGTCATCAACAAAGATGAAAACAAAATAATCTAAGTAATCTATGAACACATTGTTCATGAGATACATGAATGCTACCAAAAAAATTGTCAACCCAAATGATAATACTATGAGCCCATAGTGCCCATATCAAGTTTTAATTTCTATCTTTGGAATATCTTCATCCCTTATTCTTAATTGATGGTATCCTTCTCTAAGATCAATCTTATAAAATAATGTTACTCCCCACATTTGATCAAAAATATCATCTATATGAGGTTATAGATACCTATTTTTGATAGTTTCATTATTCAACATTCTATAATCTATGCAAAGTTGAAGATTAGCATCTTTAATCTTGAAAAATATAATTGGTGCACCCCATGGTGACACACTTGGCCTGATCAACTTTTTTGACAAAAATTCTTGGATTTGATCCTTTAATTCAACCAATTTAGTGATTGTCATCCTATATGGTCCTTTAGACTATAGTTTCGATCTAGGTATTATGTCAATAGAGAAATCAAATTCATGTTTAGGGGGTAATCTTGACAGTTCCTCTAGAAACACATCATGAAAACTCTTAAGGAATGGATAATCTTCAAAGGATGGTTCCTTAGATTCTTCCATCTCATTTATCTTTACAATAAATGCTTGGCATCCTTTTTCTTGAGCTCTTTTGAGTTGCATTATAGGAATATTCCTAAGCCTCAACTCTCTATTCTTTCCTTGAAGTTATGTCTGATTCCCAAAATCATCCAGATACTCAACCTTCTTTAAGTAGAAGTCAATCTTATATTTATGCTTTACAAGCTAGTTAAACCTTAGGATCACATAATATGATGCTAATGGTGCTACATAAAGATCCAATACTATTATGAATTTAGGAAACTTAATCTCAACTTTAACTAAACACTTTTCAACTTTGACTTTTGAATCATTCCCATACTGTACTAACCATGCATTTGCCATTATTTTAACTCTTCTAGATAACTTATAAAGAATTTTAGGAGGTATAAAACATTATTTATCTCTTGTATCTATCAAAATGGAAACTATATGTTCAAAAAAAATACCTGATAGTTCCATGGGTGAAGTTTGGAATTTATCCTATTGATTATCAATTGAAGCATGAATATGCTACTTAAAAGTTCCTTGCTAAAGAATAAGACCTTTGTTCTTTGAATTATCTTGGGTACACTCATGAGAATAATGATTACCTAAAAAAATGAAGCAACATCTAGATGATCCTTTCCTATCAGCCTATTGATTTCTCTTGAAACCACCTTTTAAACCATTACTTATTTTCTTGTTACCTGAACCATTGTTGAATCTAGCATTCTAATTTTTTAACTAGCTCTTGGAGTCTTCAATCCTTTGCTTCTAGTTCTTCTTTTTGAAAGTTGGTTTTGAACTTATAAATTTTTCATAAAATTTTCCTTGGCTTGAGAAAGAGACTTCAACTTCTATTCTTACTTGAATACCTTCTTGAATACTTAATCCATGGTAGATTGTTCATGAATGCTCAATTCTTCACCAATTTGAGGTTTTAATACCATGATGAAATTCCTGATCGTAGACCTCTCATTTGCTTGGTATTGAGATACATACTTTAGAATTTTGGTGAACTATTACTAGTACGAATTCATCAATAGGTCTCATTGATTTAGATTATAGAAATATATAAACTTCTAGTTAAAGTATAACTATAGAAGCCACCATGACCTGAATAATATCACAAATTATTCCCATGTAGTGGTGGTCATGTTAAAATTCATTTTCAACTTCTTATTGGCCCACCATGTAGTTGCTTCAATAGCCAATTGGTAAGCTCCCCAAACTAATTT